>CM070043.1:41129858-41154354 GCA_036250615.1 Ptychadena robeensis | reverse complement strand
GAGATGTCCAATCAGATTCCAGTCTGGGCTCTGGCTGGGCCACTCAGGGACATTCACAGAGTTCTCCTGAAGCCGCTTCTCTGATATCCTGGCCGTGTGCTTAGGGTCCTCGTCCTGTTGAAAGATGAACCATCTCCCAGTCTGTGTACACGAGCGCTCTGGAGCAGGTTTTTATCCGGGATGTTTCTGTACATTGCTGCATCATCTTTCCCTTTATCCTGACTAGTCTCCCAGTTCCTGCCGCTACATCCCCACAGCATGATGCTGCCATCACCATGCTTCACAGTAGGGATGGTATTGGCCTGGTGACACCTGACATTCACACCAGAGTTCAATCTTTGTCTCCTCAGACCAGAGAATGTTGTTTCCCATAGTCTGAGAGTCCTTCAGGTGACTATTGATGAACTCCAGGCAGCTGCCATGTGCCTTTCACTAAGGAGTGGCTTCCGTCTGGCCACTCCCCCATACAGGCCTGATTGGTGGATTGCTGCAGAGATGGTTCTCCTTCTGGAAGGTTCTCCTCTCCCCACAGAGGACCTCTGGAGCTCTGACAGAGTGACCATCGGGTTTTGGTCACCTCCCTGACTAAGTCCCTTCTCCCCCGATCACTCAGGTTACATAGCAGGCCAGCTCTAGGAAGAGTCCTGGTGGGTTTACACTTCTTCCACTTACAGATGACGGAGACCACTGTGCTCATTGGGACCTTCAAATATTTCTGTACCCTTCCCCAGATTTCTTCCTGGAGACAATCCTGTCTCGGCGGTCTACAGACAATTCCTGTGACTTCATGCTTGATTTGTGCTCTGGCATGAACTGTCAACTGTGGGATTGTATATAGACAGGTGTGTGCCCCCCCCCCAAATCATCTGGGTGCCGTCCAATCACCTTTACCACAGGTGGACTCCAATTATCTGCAGAAACATCTCAAGGATGACCAGGGGAAAAGGGATGCTCCTGAGCTAAATTTTGAGCTTCATGGCAAAGGCTGTGAATACTTATGTACATGGGCTTTCTCAGTATTTTTTCTACAAAAACTTCAAGTAAACCTTTTGCCACGTTGTCATTATGGGCTGGGGAATCATAATCCATTTTGGAATAAGGCCGTTACATAAATGTGGGAGATGGGGTGCGCTGTGAATACTTTCCGGAAGCACTGTAATCTGACATGACATCATTTCATGCTCTGCTACAGCAGTGGTTCCCAAACTTTCCTTGCAGGGCCCCCCTTTTCTATTTGGGAACATTACAGAGCCTCCTCTCCCTAGTCAAACACAGGTTAAGAATGAGGGCCAGCGCCCCCCTGGAATACCTTCGTGCCCCCCCCCCCCCCCAGTTTGGGAATCACTGTGCTTCACCTTTGCACCTTGGGGATTGCCAGACCGTGACATCCTTCTATCTCAGGACAATGGCGCATTGACACCTTTGCTTTGAGTTATAAGCTCAGGGTGGCGACAATGCTGCACTGCTCCTGTGTTATCTAGGCTGTGTCTGGTTGATCAGCGATAGGAGACATAACCTGTTCTTTATACATAGATGTGTCCATTTGAGGATTTGACATGTGATGTCTAAGTGGTTTCTGTTTTTCCTTGCAGGCCCAAGCCTTGGTCAGTTACCTGGAGGAGCCGCTGATTCAGGTGTCGGCAAGTTAGGAGGAAGCAGGAGCTTAGAACCGGGACAGGACAACCAATGGACTGGTGTCATACATGGTCATACATGGTCTGATCCTCCAGCCATCCCATCACTATAAATTATTTCCATATCACTTTGCTTGTTATTAAAGAGAACCTGTCACTTGGATCATCCGGGGCCCAACGAAAGGTTCTCCTGAGCAGCCAGCCACTGCTTGGTCCATCAGAGTCAAAGCCCTAAGCCTGTGACCATCCCCCCCCCCCTCTCCTCTGAGGCAAGGGTTCAATCACCAGGGGAGCCGCTCGGCCATTTCGAATCCCCAAAGCTGCCATGTCACATGGTGGAAGAGCACGGGCCACTTTGTGGGAGGGTGACGTGGGTAGGTACTTTACCGCTCTCTTGGTCCTGAACAAGTGATGGGTTATTGTGTTTGTACTGACCGCTGCGAAACAAAATGGCCGACGTCCACCTCCGCACCCACCTTCATTCTGTACTCCGCTGGGTGTGCGCAAGGTCACATGACCGTGTGTATAGGCCAATGGTTTGTGGAACGGGAAACGGAAGATAGTAAAATGTATTTAAATATGAAACCGTCTGATCGTCTTTTGTGTCACCAGTCATGGGAGGAGGGCGCAGAGGCTGGTCTGTGTCCGATAATTGTGAACTCCTCTCTGTCCAACTAGTGACCCCAGATACCGGAGCACTGTAAAGGGGGAAACGCAGAGCACCCGGAAAGTATTCACAGCCATCACTTCTCCCACATCTGTGGTGTTCTGGCCTTATTCCAAGATGGATTCAGTTCATTGATTTCCTCAGTGTTCACAGAGTTGTCCTAAAGCCGCCCCTCTGATATCTTGGCTGTGTGCGGAAGGTCGTCATGCTGAAAGATGAACCGTCTTCCAGTCTGAGCACAAGAGCGTTCTGCAGTCATCTTTCCGTTTATCGTGACTAGTCTCCCAGTTCCTGCCGCTACATCTCCACAGCATGATGCTTCCACCACCATGCTTCACTGTAGGGATGGCCTAGTGATGAGCAGTGGTTTCCTCCAAACTATAGCAGGTCAGGAGACAGTGCATCCAGAAAGTATTCACAGCCATCCCTTCCCCCAATCTGTGATGTTACGGCCTTTATTCAAAATTGGATTATTTTTTCTCTCAGAATTCTACACACAACACCTCATGATGACCATGTGATTTTTTTTTTGCCAACTTCACTCAAAATAAAAAATATTGAGAAAGCCCATGTACATAAACATTCACAGCCTGTGTCATGAAGCTGAAAATTGAGCTGAGGTGCATCCTGTTTCCCCTGGTCATCCTTGAGATGTTTCTGCAGATAATTGGAGTCACTTGTGGTAAATCCTGGTGATTGGACATGATTTGGGGGCGGGGCACACACCTGTCTATATAAGGTACCACAGGTGACAGTTCATGTCAGAGCACAACCCAAGCATGAAGTCATAGGAATTGTCTGTAGACTTCTGAGACAGGATGGTCTGGAGGCACAAATCTGGGGAAGGTTACAGAAACATTTCAGCTACATTGAAGGTCCCAATGAGCTCAGTGGCCTCCATCATCTGTAAGTGGAAGAAGTGTAAACCCACCAGGACTCTTCCTAGAGCTGGCCGGCCATCTAACCTGAGTGATCGGGGGAGAAGGGCCTTAGTCAGGGAGGTGACCAAGAACCCAATGGTCACTCTGTCAGAGCTCCTCTGTGGAGAGAGGAGAACCTTCCATTTCTGCAGCAACCCACCAATCAGGCCTGTATGGGGGAGGGGCCAGATGGAAGCTGTTCCTTAGTAAAAGGCACATGGCAGCCCGTCTGGAGTTTACCTAAAGTCACCTGAAGGACTCTCCGACCATGAGACACAACATTCTCTGGTCTGAGGAGACAAAGATTTGGTGGTGTGAATTCCAGGTGTCACGTTTGGAGGAAACCAGGCCCCGCTCATCACTAGGCCAATACCATCTCTACAGTGAAGCATGGTGGTGGGGTGGAGATGTAGCGGAAGGAACTGGGAGACTAGTCAGGATAAAGGGAAAGATGATGCAGCAATGTACAGAGACATCCTGGATGAAAACCAGTCTCTTGTACTCAGACTGGGAGACAAGATATCAGAGGAGTGGCTTCGGGACAGCTCTGGGAATGTCCCTGAGTGGTCCAGCCAGAGCCCAACCGTGAATCCGACTGAACGTCTCTGGAGAGATCAGGCCTATGTTTTTAATTCATCCCCACAGCTGTAATCGGCCATAGTGAGGCCTGCGATGTAGAACGCGGGTCACCGAAAGATATCCTGTTCCACACCCCTTGATCGTGGCCATAAAGATGAATGGGCGCGGTAAACAATTCATATATTTATTAGTGGAGTCATAGCCTAACAAATTATCAGCTGTGGTGCAGCAACATGCCCAGGTGTTGCCCCTCCCACACACTGTGACTGGACAGTGAAAGGAGAAGCAGTCATGAGCTCATCTCTCTCACTGCAACACACCAAACTCTGCTGCACATACACTGTAGGAGGCTAATACCAAGTTGCCATTCTAGGGTGACAACACTCTCATTATGGTCTAGGGTGACAACACTCTCATTATGGTCTAGGGTGACAACACTCACAATATGGTCTTAGGTGACAACACTATCAATATGTTCAAGGTCAGTGGTTCCCAAACTTTCCTTGCAGGGACCCCTTTTCTATTTAGGGACATTATTAAGCCCCCCCTCCCTATTCAAACACATGTTCAGAATGAGGGCCAGCGCCCCCCTGGAATACCTTTGCCAGTTTGGGAACTAGGGTGACAACACTGGCCACTATAAGGACCCCTGTAAACACTTTACTGTTGTCACCATCAGCAGTGTTGTTTCTAGACTTTTGGGGGCCCTATGCAAGTTTCTTGGATGGGGGCCCCTGCCAGCCGTGGGGGTAGTATCGGTTGCTCCTCCTCAATACCCCCCATGCGGCTTGCCTGCACAGTTCTGTACCATACGGGCACAATGCTCCTCCTCCTCACTGATCACACCCATGCACGTCGCTTGTGTCAGGAAGGGGGGCCCTATGCGCATGCATAATGCGCATAGCGATAGAAATGGCCCTGAGCAGCTGGGATCCAGCCATAAGAAGTGTCATCCAGCCATCACAGGAAGTTAAAGGTTACATCCAGCGTGGCTTCTAGTAATAAGAAAGATCGCAGCCAAGTTGGCGGAAGAGTAAAGGTCAGTCACCGAGCAAAGTCAGCCCGGAGGTACTGTGCGCAGCAAAGATGTATTTGCATAATTCAGCTTCCTCGTATCTCACGTATCTCACTCCCGTGCTGCTCCATCCAGAGATCCATTCAGAGATAAAGCTAGCTATACACGGTTCAATATTTCCATTCCATCGACTTAAAATGATTAGAGCGGATGTATACTCAAAATGTAAACAATACAGATGAAAAATGAAAGTGTGACTTACCTCTGAGCTGCTGTGATGGTGACATAGCGCTCCAAAGTACAGGGTGGGCCATTTTTATGGATAAGAAAGATGATGGGTAGTTGCGCACAACCTTCAGCAGTGATTACACAGCTATAGTGATATCAGTGGCCAGAAAGGCCCTCAGTTGGTGTATGGGGCCTGAGCAAGGATCACAGAGCAAAATGGAGTCAGTATGAGGGATGGGTGTTTAAGTTGTGTGTAGGTGTGCAGCTCTCAAAATGGAGGAGTGTGGCCCCCTGTAACAGACAAATAAGAACAAGGACAGAGGCGCACAACCTAGTACAACGAATGGTTAAATAATGTGGAATAGGCTTCATGTCACCCATTTGCCCCCTCTTTGGACCACTCTGGACGCGATAAGCTGTGATCCCATCCCCCTATGGGCCCTTCCATGGTTACCACCCCTGGCTCGTCCTGTATATCTCAACTCCCCTTTGAGGCATGTGCTAAAAATGTGGGACAAACTCAGGGTTCCTTATAACCTATCCTCTAACCACACCCCCTTGCTGCCCCTATTACGCCACCCGGCCTTCCCCCTCGGGCTTTGATTCGCCTCAGGCGTTCCAGTGGTGGACTCAAAATGGATTCCTTCAAATTAGGCACCTTCTGCGCTCTGGATCACTTGTAACTTGGACTTATCTAAAAGATAACAAGGCCCCGCCCAGCTCGGAATTCTTTCGATACATACAACTCCGCCATTGGATTACTATTCTACTCAAATTGTCATCATCTGACAGCACCATGACCCCAGAATACGTCTGTTGCAATTCTCCCCTAGGCCCAGGTTTAGTAACCTTTCTCTACAACCACTTTATCAAACTTCCCTCCCCCTCTTATCATCATTATGTCCAGGCATGGGAGCGTGATTTGGGATTGGTCAGGACAGCGGTAGAGTGGTCTCGTCTGTGGTCCACTGTCCCGAAGTGCTCGCTGAATACTGAAATACTGAAGTGATCTATAAAGTACTGATGCGGTGGTACCTGGTTCCCGCCAGAATAGCCCGAATCTTTCCCTCATCTTCTTCTGCTTGTTTTAGAGGCTGTGCTAGCGAGGGAGATATGCTACACATACGTATGGTGGACCTGCCCCTTTGTTTCCACTTTTTGGAACAAAAGTTTCCGCCTCATGTCTAAACTGTTTAGCACCCGACTTACAAAGGACCCCTGGCAGGCCCTCCTTCACTTTAAAATTTACCCTCTTCGCAATACACAACGCAAATTGGCTCATCAACTCCTCATTGCTGCCAAGCTAACTATCGCCCACAACTGGAAAGAGCAGCTATTACCCCTCCAGGAATTTAGAGGCAGAGTTGACGCCATACTGCTCAATGAAAAGCTGACTAGTATTTTAGAGGATAAACATGAACGATTTTTGACTGTCTGGGAACCCTGGATTCATGAATACCACCCAACCATGACTATAACTAGCCTGACGCATCTATAGCTGGCTCCAGAAGGCGGGAGGCTACCTCCCCTCTTAATACGAAGAGCTGTCTCCCTCCCCCCTGGAACGTTATCCCCTCCCTCTCCCATCTCCATTCTCTCTTCTTTCTGTCCTAACTTACTTACCTGGCTTTCTTTTTCTATACCCTGCCTTCCTTTTACCTTAATTAGGGATATTCCCTCCTTCCTGTTTGTTTTCCCTAAGAGTAATCCATTTCACAGCCATAGTGCCTTTTGCATTTAGGTGCAATTAACTCTGTACTGTAGGATTGCTCCTGTTTGTACGGGATTTTTATAGATATATTGTTATAGAGATTTGTTTGAGTTATTATCCTTTGTTTGTACTTGATTATACTTATGCACTGCGGGCTAGAAGCCCTTACTTCTTATGTCTGTGATCTTGCTGTAAAATTGTTAAAAGTTTAATAAAAAAATTGAAACAAAAAATAAAATAAAAAATAATGTGAAATAGGATAAGATAAAACAAATTGAAACAAAATGAGACAAAACAACAGACAGGATACTCACATTGAGAGAGGTTTACAAGGGTGGATCTCCCAGGGCCATGTGTTTTCCAGGGATCTCATCCCCAACCAGGAAGTGAGGTCCTCCTTGAAAACACATGGCCCTGAGAGATCCACCCTTGTAAACCTCTCTCAATGTGAGTATCCTGTCTGTTGTTTTGTCTCATTTTGTTTCAATTTGTTTTATCTTATCCTATTTCACATGATTTAACCATTCGTTGTACTAGGTTGTGCGCCTCTGTCCTTGTTCTCATTTCTTTGGATACACCTTAATAAAATGGGAATGGTTGGTGATATTAACTTCCTGTTTGTTGCACATTAGTATATGCGAGGGGGGAAACTTTTCAAGATGGGTGGTGACCAAGTCAGCCTCTTTGGATCCAACTTTTGTTTTTTCAATAGGAAGAGGGTCATGTGACACATCAAACCTATTGGGAATTTCACAAGAAACCCAATGGTGGGCTTGGTGTTAACGTATCTTTATTCTCTCATGAGTTATTTACAAGTTTCTGTTCAGTCTTCACACACTGATAGCAACACCGCAGGAGAAATGCTAGCACAGGCTTTCAGTATCTGTAGTTTCAGGTGCTGCATATCTCGTATCTCCCCAGCATAGACAATTGCCTTCAGATGACCCCAAATATAAAAGTCTAAGGGGGTCAGATACCTTGGGAGCCATTCAACTGGCCCACGACGACCAATCCACTTTCCAGGAAACTGTTCATCTAGGAATGCTCGGACCTGACACCCATAATGTGGTGGTGCACCATCTTGCTGGAAAAACTCAAGGAACGTGCCAGCTTCAGTGCATAAAGAGGGAAGCACATCATCGTGTAGCACTTTCAAGGTCTCCCGATTTGACCCCCTTAGACCTTTATCTTTGGGGTCATCTGAAGTCAATTGTCTATGCAGTGAAGATACAAGATGTCAGTGTGTGAATAGTGGGAGAAGAGGGTTGCATTGACAATCCAACAGTGGCAGAATTTTGGAGGACAGTCTGGGGTCAAGAAGGACAATGAAGAAGCCACTTCTATCTAAGAAAACCATTAGGGATCGGACGATATCCTGCACCAAGTACAGGGATTGGACTCCTCGCGGGGGTAGAGGGTTCACTCACCATTCTGCCTAAGAACACTCCGTTGTTCTTCAGGGCCCCTGGAAAGTCCAGAAAGCACCAGGACCATCTCCTGAAGAGGATTCAGCTGGGGAATTGGGTGCCACCGGTGTAGAGCTTGGTCAGGAATGGCAGCACTCAGGTGAGGACATCTACACACACAATGAGGTTAAGACTTTTGGAGGACTGCCTTGGGTCAGGAAGGGCAGCAAAGAAGATACGTCTCTCTAAGAAATCCATCAGGTTTTCCACATATGGGGACCCCTGAGGACTGGAGGGAGGGGTCATTTTCTCTGATGAAGCCCCTTTCCCAATGTTTGGGGGATCTGGAACAATGATCGTCTGGAGAAGAAAAGGTGACACTACCATCAGTCCTGCCTCAACAGTAAAGCATCCTGAGACCACCCAAGGTAGGGGGTTCACTCACCATTCTGCCTAAGAACACTCCGTTGTGCTTCAGGGCACCTGGAAAGTCCAGAAAGCACCATGACCATCTCCTGAAGATGATTCAGCTGGGGGATCCACCAATGCAGAGCTTGGTCGGGAATGGCAGCAGTCAGGTGAGGACATCTACAAACACAATGAGGTGAAGACTTTTGGAGGACAGTCTGGGGTCAAGAAGGACAACTAAGAAGCCACGTCTCCAAGAAAACCATCAGGGACGCGCTGATATTCTGCACCATGTTCAGGGATTGGACTCCTGAGGACTGGAGGTCATTTTCTCTGATGAAGCGCCTTTCACCAATCTTTGGAGGATCTGAAACAAATTTACTCACAGTTGTGCCACCATTGGTCAGGAATGGCAGCAGACAGGTGAGGACATCCACACATAGTGACAAGACTTTTGGAGTACAGTCGAGGCGTCAAGAAGGACAACAAAGAAGCCACAACCATCAGGGACCGGCCGATATTCTGCACCACGTACAGGAATTGGAGGGGGGGGGGGAGTCATTTTCACTGATGAAGCCTGTTTCCCAATGTTTGGAGGATCTAGTATAATGATTGTCCAGAGAAGAAAATGTGATGCTACCATCAGTCAGTAAAGCACCACCAACCAAGGTATGGGGTTCACTCACAGTTGTGCTTCAGGGCCCCTGGAAAGTCCAGAAAGCATCAGGACCGTCTCCTGAAGATGATTCAGCTGGGGGAGCCACCAGTGCAGAGCTTGGTCAGGAATGGCAGCAGGCAGATGAGGACATCTGCACTCACAGTGAGAAGACTTTTGGAGGACAGTCTGGGGTCAAGAAGCACAAAGAAGAAGCCACTTCTCACTAAGAAAACCATCAAGGACTAGCTGATATTCTGCACCATGTATGGGGTGTGGACTCCAGAGGACTGGCAGGAGGGGTCATTTTCTCTAATGAAGCCCCTTTTCCAATGTTTGGGGCATCTGGACAATGATCTGGACAAGCAAAAGATGATGCTACCATCAGTCTCAACAGTAAAGCAGACTGAGACCTTTCATGTGTGTGGGGCTTCTCATCCCAGGTAGGGGGTCACTCACAATTCTCAGAACATAAAGAATGTAAACCATAACATTCTGCGACAGCATCTCCTTCCAACCATCCAAGGACAGTTTGGAGAAGAACAATGCCTCTTCCAGCATGATAGAGCTCCGTGCCATGAGGCCAAAGTCACAACTAAGTGACTCAAAAAACGAAACATAAACATTTTGGCTCCATGGCCAGGACACTCCCCAGACCTTTATCCAGCTGGTCAATCATCAAAAGATGGGTAGACAGAAGTTTTGACAAACTTCAAACATTAATGATGAAAGAATGGGTGTCCATGAGTCGGGATTGGGCCCAGAAGTAGAAAGCTACCAAGAATCATAGAGGTCTATAGAAAAGAAGGGCCAACAAGTCATTTTTGTGAAATCCGGTGTTTGTGCCGTTCTCAAAGCTGTACACCCTGCTTAGGAACATCCACATCTTCAGAAGAACACCCTTCAAGGCATTGTGATATCTGCATAATTCCACTGAAGAGGCAGGGCTGAGAGGAATTTACTGAGGCAGGATGATAACCCACCACGATTAATACCTTTAACTTAGAATTTTATTTGGGTGTTGTTGAGGGGGGAACCATGTAAAAGAGGAGTTATGTGGTTGGCCAAGAAGTGGTTTGGAGACCAACTTGGTGTAGGATGTCTACAATAGTTGCAAATGCTGGTCTAATCTAGCTGGTGTCATCCCAGTCTGACGTTGACCAACAACACCGGACCTTCGTTTCCAGTCCAACCCAACAATGACCAATCCTTACCCAATGGTCCTCACAAGGTTTGATGGGCCTGCTATGGTCATAATATGGACATTTGGTGGCTCTAGAGCTCTCGGTGTGTGACTAGCACACACAAACCAATGGGCCAAGCAGCTGAAGCTACCTGGCCCTCAAATGTCCTGTTGCCTAGGTCACCTGACCCTGACCAGAGTCCAGTCTCACAAATACGAAGAGGACTCCCTTGAGGTTTCTCAATTGGTGGCTCTGATGCTAAGCAGCTCTAGCAGGCAACTGGTTAACTTGCTTGAGCGATTGCTTCACTCGAGTTGTTACAAGCCCGGAGAGGTGTGCCTTACCTGTCGAGCCTGAAAGGCGACACCTATTCAAACAAGGCGACCGAGGAAGGGAAGAAGCTTTGCAACGCCCACTGAGTCACATCGCTGCACCTGTCCCCACCTGCCGCAAAGACACTCCACCTGCCCAGGGCCCAGCTATGCGAGGAATCCCTTTTCATACCTGAAACTCCAACACAACCTGCCGGTGCTACAACCCAAACCACCGGCCCTAGCCGTGGACCTTGGCCATAGAACCCTCAACCATCTGCACCCAAGGGACAAGGACTCCATGTTATAGCCAGAGCCATGAAATCAGAAGAAGACCAGTATAACTTTGTGTTCAAAGGTAAGTCTGTTCCTCTCCGCTTCCTGCACATTCATTGTTAACTCTTGCTGGGTGAGCACTGAACCCAACTAGCGTGTTTATGTATCTTACAAGATCCTTCTGGCCTGGATTGGTGCTTGGTTGCATGAGAACCAAAACCGGACCTACTGTGGGTGTCCAGGACCTACCGGTCATCTATGTGTCCTAGCTATAGATAAGAGAACCGGTAGATAGATCTGTAATTGGGCTTTAGCATGTAGACAATAGTGATGATCACAAATATTCGGATTCCGAATATTAATCGCGAATATCGGCAATTCGGAAATTCGCGAAGGTGGTGAATATATTGCCGAATATTCGCAATCCAGGATATTCGGTATTTTTTTTCCATTACACACGCCTCTCAATGCAAGTGGACAAATGGGAAGGCTGCAACAAGAGCTTAGCAACACTCCCTGCGACCATCAACAGTTTTTAAATCCAATATTGGGGTGCTGCGAATATTCGGAATATTGCGAAAATCGGCACTTTAGAAAATTTGCGAAAATCACTTAGATGGCGTCCAAAATTCGCAATTTTTTTTTCAACACGCCCCTCAATGCAAGTTAAACATATATTCACGAATATATAAATATAAATTATATATAATATAAGTTATTCGCATAAAACTGCCGATTTTCGCAATAAGAAGAATATTTCCGAATGCGAATATTTTCCGAATGTTTTCCGAATGTTTTCCCAAAAATTCGCAGCATGCTGCGAATACGAATGTTGCTTATGCCGCTCATCACTAGTAGACAACAGGCATGGCCAACCATGAGGGCAACCAGATCTTCTAAAGAACTTCTGAACTAGCACATTTACGTAGAAATGTTTGGACTTTGGCTCATCTCATTTGGAGGTTTTGGTTGGGCAACCTCAGACAGGGCACAGCCAACTGTCAGGGCAACCAGATCTTCTAAGTGATCTTCTGAACTAGCAAATTTACGTAGCGAGACAAATTTTCTGACTCCGTAGCTGCTCTTCTCATTTAGAAGTTTTGCTGGGTAACCACAGACATGAGATCATCATGCCATCCAGCCAAGATCTAGACTTCCTGCTTTGCCAAAAAATTTTATGACCAAAAGTATGTGCGCCCCTCTCCACATGATGGAGCTCAGGTGTTCTCCAGGGAAGGGTATGTGAAGACAATGTAGACAATTGTGCTCATCCAAACTTGTAGCAACATCTTGGTGAAGGTCCTTCTCTGGTCTTATAATTAAAGTCAACGCATGAGATTGATAAGTCTGGTGTGGAGGAACTTGAGTGGCCTGCACAAAGCCCTAAGCTCAACCCTACTGAACCTGTCTAAGATGCAACCAACAGCAACCTGGTCCTCTCAGAACATCTGTACCAGACCTTACAATTGTTCCCAAAAAAATCCCTCACATACAATCCAAAGCCTTCCCAGAAGATTGAAGGATTTTGTAGCATCAAACCTCTAGCCAGCTCTATAGTTATCCATGGTTATGGAGTGGAACTTTAAGCGAGGTCATAAGGTTCTGATGGTCGGGTGTCTACAAATCCTCACCCATATCTGCTAATAACACATCATCAGCAATACGGTTGGTCATTTACTATACTGAATCTCTTAAAAAGCATTGTTATCACCCTAGGGATTGACTACAGAACATCTCCTCATTTCCATATCTTAGATGGGAACACTGACAGATCTTCATTCAGGGGTTGGTTTGTTATTTCACAGTCACGTATGCTTGAACAGTTAAGAAGGTCCAATGGACCAAAAACTAGTCTCTGTGGCAATGAGTACTTTAAGCCTATCGGTCAGAGCTACCAGTAGCACCAATGAAGCAATGACCACGGCAGGTAGCGTGCTACGCCCAACCATGGATTCATTCCTCAGCTGACGTTATGATCTTTGCCTCACTTGCACACACCTTGCTTGGATCTGTTTGTACTGTGAGAGAACTTATCTGCTCAGCAATCATCGGAATCCACAGGCAGAAACCACAAAGTATTTATAGGCCTGAAATACCGATAGAGGAACATGAGAGAGTTTATGGGATCGTGATAAGTGGTGAAGCATCAAAACCAGAATTAGAGAATGAGGTTAATGCTATACTCTAGGAGACCGAGGAAGATAGAGTTGGGCATTGGGCAAGAAGCCATTGAACCCCCATCAATATCTTCTGCCAATTATAATGGTTAGGATAGGCACAGAAGCTAGTGTTGACTCTTAGACCAGGCCCTGGGCTCCTTCCTTGGTTGGCTTAGCTTTGATCCAACACATGTCCACCAAAAACACCATTGGGTAAGAAGCCATTGAACCCCCAACTACATCTACTGCCAATTATAATGGTTAAGATAGGCACAGAAGCTAGTGTTGACTCCCTTAGACCAGGCCCTGGACTCTTTCCTTGGTTGGCTTAGCTTTGTCCAAACTCATGTCCACCAAAAACAAAAACCATTGGACAAGAAGCCATTGAACCCCCAACTACATCCCCTGCCAATTATATTGGTTGGGATAGGCACAGAGAAACTACTGTGGACTCCTGTAGACCAAGTCCTGGGCTCCTTCCTTGTTGGCTTAGCTTTGTCCCAACCCATGTCCACCAAAAACAAAAACAGCATTGGACAAGAAGCCATTGAACCCCCAACTACATCATCATCTTAAAATGGTTAGGATAGGCACAAAGAAGCTTCTCTTGACTCCCATGGACCAGGCCCTGGGCTCCTTCCTTGGTTGGCTAAGCTTTTTCCCAACTCATGCCCACCAAACATTCTGATTGTGTAAATTATCTGGTCACTCGAAAAAACCCAAAATGCTCAAATAGATTTTGGTTCCGCTTTAACTAGATCTGACCTTTAAGCCCAAGCCAGATAATGTCAACAAGTTGACGATACCTATCTCCAGAGGTATTTACCGACAAACTCAACTCGGATAGCATCACTGAGACCTTTAGCCACCTATAACTATTACCCTCACCCTCACCGATTTTGCATGACCACCCCTATGGTGTCATTCTATGGGCCAAGGCCAAGGCATCTCTTGAGTTCAGGTGGCTCCTAACATGTTCCTGCACATGCTCTCCTTGCAGAACTAGTTCCACATCGGAAACCTGATTGACAGCAGACTCATTTATGGGCAGCACCCGCCCGTCTTTAATCAGTCTTCTCCCTTTGATGTCTATTCTGATCATTCAAGGACCTTCTACTACCCACACAGGTTCTTCTGTCCCTTAAAGCTGTCAGGCAGGCTCTCCCTCATGATGAATTTGTATGATGAATGACAAAGTAAACCCACGTAGATACGCCTGGCCATCTGGAAAACAGGATTCATCAGACCTAGGCGCTAGTGATGGGGTTCGCGGACAGTCCCCAAACCCCATTGACTTTAATTCTCAAACCTTCAGGTCAAATAAAAATTGCCCCCCCCCCTCTTTTTAGCATGGTGTCTGGTAAGCTCTGAAAACGGGAGACCAAGAACAGCATGTGGTTCCCCCTCCAGAGCATACAAGACCCTTTTGGCAAGTCTGGAAGCAGGGGCAATCCTAGGCAGATCAGTGCCCTGGGTGAGAACCCCCTCTGGCGCCCCCCTGCAGCTACCGATGCATGAGCAGGTGGTTTTGGGGGTTTGCTGTTGACCAGCACTCCTCCAGAGATGAGCATCTCTAGCCCACCCCCCCAAATGAGCATCTCTCATGACTGCCAGACAGCAACTAAGGTCGGGGGGGGGGGGGTTATGTGCTGTTGAGTTACAGACTCTGACTGACCAGCCCTCCTCCTGTATGCTGTATAGGTGGGCGCGCTGGGGAGGAGGCATCTGGGCATTGGAAACAATTTCTGATGCCCAGATGCCACCCCCCCAGTGTGATGCTGCTCTGGGCAAACACCCTTATTGCCCATATCTAAAACCATCATGCATAAAAAAAACCTTACAAGTAATTTAACAAGTACTTTATGAAGATCCCTCACAGCCCCTCTTCTCGGCCTGTCTTGTGCCACTGCCCCCCTTGTAAATCTTTAATCTCGGCTCTTCAGTAAACTGAATGGAACGTATTTTCTCATAGAAAACACCCCAGTGGCCACTCGTGGCATTACACCCTGTGTTAACAGCCTGGCAAATAAAGATGCAATCTCTCATATGATTCCAGTGAACAGCAGGTACGTATATATTTTTTTAGGATTGTGGAGCGCTACGCCACCATCACACCAGCTCAGAGGTAAGTCAAACTTTTATTTTACATATGTGTTTTTTAGATTTTGAGTGTACAGCCACTTTAAAGAGAATCTGACAAACATGTAAAAAGAGAAGAGAGCTCCCTCTACTGGACTAAAAACTACAACGTGTGCGTACAATATTTAATCTAAGTGTTTATAACTGGTACCATTCCTTTTTCTTCTGCAGTGGTTTTAATCGGCGAGTCTGGAGTGGGCAAAACCAACCTGCTCTCCCGCTTCACCCGGAACGAGTTCAACCATGACAGCCGCACCACCATCGGGGTGGAGTTCTCAACGCGGACGCTGACGCTGGACGGCCACTTGGTCAAGGCGCAGATCTGGGACACGGCCGGACTGGAGCGCTATAGAGCCATCACATCCGCGTGAGTCCAAGCTCGGTCCCCGTACTCCACCAAAATGAATAGTTACAGTACTTTGTTCTGCCACTAGGTGTCATCAGTTGGAAGCCCAGCTTCAGTCAACCTACATGTTCTGAGTCCAGGTTGTCCTAGACCCACCCCAGCTTGCTCAATGTAGTTGAAGCTACTCCTCCCTCCTATGTTTGTTTATTGGGTTTGTAATTTACAATAGCATGACTACAGAAGTCAACTTCATGTTGCCATCACTCTGCTGGTGTTGGAAAAGTTGCCCAGGGCTCCAACAAGAACCTTGTACAAAGGACTGATAGGGGGCGCTCTAGCAGTCCCCCCCCCCATAAGCAGAGTCAGTAGCATATTCCAGCACCTCCACCTGCTGTTGTTAATTGTTCATAAATGTCACCAGATGCTTCAGGACACTTGAGCGATGCTCATAAAATGCTGCAAACGTGCTTCTGAATGCCTATAAATATGTGATGAATAGACAAATAAAAGGTGAGCTACAATCCTCACCTAGAAGATAGGGCTCCTCTGCGTCTGATCCAAAGCAAGATCAGGGCGGGCAGCAGACAAGATTGTCAGGTACAAAAACAGAGATAAGAGTCCAAACAAGGTATCCTGAAAGGGGCAGACAGAAGAAAAGTCAAGTACAAGCATGGTCAGGGCAGGCAGCAGACAGAGAGTGATCAGAAACCGGATAGGATGGGACAGGAGTGTAGTCAGATCCAAAGCAAGATCAGGGCTGGTAGCAGACAAGATTGTCAGGTACATAAACATAGATACGAGTCCAAACAAGATATCCTGGCAGGCAGAAGAAAAGATGAGTACAACCAGGGTCAGGGCAGGCAGCAGACAGAGAGTGATCAGGAACCAGATAGGATGGGACAGGAGCATAGTTGTATCCAATGCAAGATCAGGGCAAAAATAGAGGTGAGTCCAAATGAGGTATCCTGAAAGGGGCAGACAAAAAAATGTCAAGTCCGAGCAGGGTTAGGGCAGGCAGCAGACAGAGTGATCAGAAACCAGAAAGGATTGGACAGGAGCATAGTTGGATCAGAGGATGGCAGCAGACAGAGCATTTTTGGGTACAAAAACAGACATAAGGGTCCAAAAGAGGTATCCCAAAATGTGCAGACAGAAAAGTTGTTGAGTACAAACAGGGTCACGGCCGGCGGGCAGCAGACAGAGAGTGATCAGAAACCAGATAGGATGGGACAGGAGCGTAGTTGGATCAGATCAAGGCTGGCAGCAGACTGAGCATTGTCAGGTACAAAAACAGAGATCAGGGTCCAAAAGAGGTATCCTGAAAGGGGCAGACAGAAGAAAAGTTGAGTATACGCAGGGTCAGGGCAGGCAGCAGACAGAGTGATCAGAAACCAGATAGGATGGGATAGTTGTATCCAAAGCAAGATCAGGGCAAAAACAGAGGTCAGCGTCCAGATGAGGAATTCAGAAACGGGCAGACAGAAAAAGGACACTTCTAAACAGGGTCAGGGCAGGCTGCAGACAGAGGTTATGTTGATGCAATCCAACTGACTGCATGACAAGAAAGAAAGGAGACACAGGAGCGGGCCAGCAAAATCATGGCCTGCCAGGGTCCCGTGGCCCTAACACCAAGATTGGGGACTTAGGTGAGCATGTTCACAAGGTGTGAAGAACAAAATACCCTTGGGGATGGGTTGGGGAACTGGAGGAAGGAAGATGTGTGACCAGAAATGGTCTGGTTTCTTTACAATCACTTCTGTTCCATTTTTAGGTACTACAGAGGGGCGGTTGGAGCACTTCTGGTGTACGACATCACTAAGCACCAGTCCTATGAGAGCATAGACCGATGGCTGAAGGAGCTGTTTGACCATGCAGATGCCAGTATTATCGTTATGTTGGTGGGCAACAAGAGCGACCTGGCAGATGAAGCCCGTGAAGTTCCTTCTGAAGAAGCCAAGATGTATGCAGGTAACCACCAGAGGGCGCTACTGGATCACAAGAGGGACATACTTTGTAGATCCACACCTGCATCCAAATAATGTTTCTCCAGGGTTTCAGGAGGTTCTCATGTATGAAGGACTACAACATACAAGGACCATTGTGCTTCCAACCTTGAGGCACCAGTTTGGTGAAAGTCCCTTTTCTGTCCCATCATAAATGTACCTCAGAGCACCAAGCCAACTCCATAAAGAAATGGTGTGATGGTTCTGGAATGAAGGAACTTAGATGTTCTTCACAGTGCTCTGACCCCACACCTTAGAGATTGGAACATCGATTGTGAGCCGATCTAGGAGAACATCCATCAGAACCTGTAGAAGATGTTCTACGCAGAGCCCTGACCAAAACCCTACACCTTAGAGATGAACTAGAACATTGGTTTTGAGCTGATCCAGGGGAACATTCATCAGAACCTGTTGGCTCTTGGGCACAAATTCCCACCGACACAGTATACGATCTTCCCCCTTGAGGGGAGGTTGTTATACTCAGATAGGAAGGCCAACTCTATAGTATGGCCATTGAATTAGATGTCCAACAATCTAATATAGGGGTTATGGTCAGGTGGTCAAATTTTTAAACAGACCCAAACATATACTATGGCCTTCATATGACCAGTGCCCATAACATGCCTCCAGTGACCACTGATGATCTAATGGTGTGATGTTTCTGGCGTGAAGGAACTCAGATGTTCTGCACAGAGCCCTGACCCAAATCCTACATCTTAAAGATGAACTAGAACACCAGTTGTGAGCTGATCCAGGAGAACATCCATCAGAACCTGTTTGCTCTTGGTCACCGACACAGTATACGACTTGAGGGGAGGATGTTATACTCAGATAGGAAGGCCAACTCTATAGTATGGCCATGGATTTAGATGTCTAACAATCTTATATAGGAGTGATGGTCAGGTGGTCAAATTATTAAACAGCGGGGTGATTTGACATATACTATGACCCTCATATGACCAGTCCCCATAACATGCCTCCAGTGACCACTGATGATCTACTGGTGTGATGGTTCTGGGGTGAAGGAACTCAGATGTTCTACACAGAGCCATGACCTTAACCCTGCTTCTTTGAGATGAATTGGAACATTGATCGTGAGCCGATTCAGGAGAACATCCATCAGAACATGTTGGGTCTTGGTCACCAACACAGTATACAATCTTCTTAATTGAGGGGAGGTTGATATACTCAGATAGGAAGCCCAACTCTATAGTGTGGTCATGGAATTAGATGTCCAACAATTTAATATAGGAATGATGGCCAGGCGGTCAAATTATTAAACAGCGGGGTGACCCAAACATATACCATGGCCTTCATATGACCAT
This sequence comes from Ptychadena robeensis, assembly GCA_036250615.1. Lineage (NCBI taxonomy): Eukaryota > Metazoa > Chordata > Amphibia > Anura > Ptychadenidae > Ptychadena > Ptychadena robeensis. Next base: position 41,135,388 of record CM070043.1, on the reverse strand, counting down.
TCCCCATAACATGCCTCCAGTGACCACTGATGATCTACTGGTGTGAGGGTTCTGGGGTGAAGGAACTCAGATGTTCTATTCAGAGCCCTGACCCAAACCCTACACATTAGAGATGGACTAAAACATTGGTTGTGAGCTAATCCAGAAGAACATCCATCAGAACCTGTTGACTCTTGGGCACAAATTCCCACCGACACAGTATACGATCTTCCCACTGGAGGGGAGGTTGTTATACTCAGATAGGAAGGCCAACTCTATAGTATGGCCATTGAATTAGATGTCCAACAATCTAATATAGGGGTGATGGTCAGGTGGTCAAATTTTTAAACAGACCCAAACATATACTATGGCCCTCATATGACCAATCCCCATAACATGCCTCCAGTGATCACTGATGATCTACTGGTGTGATGGTTCTAGGGTAAAGAAACTCAGATGTTCTGCACAGAGCCATGACCCAAACCCTACAACTTAGAGATGAACTAGAAAATCGGTTGTGAGCTAATCCAGAAGAACATCCATCAGAACCTGTTAGCTCTTTGTCACAAATTCCCACCGACACAGTATACGATCTTCCCACTTGAGGGTAGGTTGTTATACTCAGATAGGAAGGCCAACTCTATAGTGTGGCCATGGAATTAAATGTCCAACAATTTAATATAGGAGTCATGGTCAGGTGGTCAAATTAATAAACAGCGGGGTGACCCAAACATATACTATGACCCTCATATGACCATAACATGCCTCCAGTGACTACTGATGATCTACTGGTGTGATGGTTCTGGGGTGAAGGAACTCAGATGTTCTACACAGGGCCTTGACCCAAACCCTACACCTTAGAGATGAACTAGAACATCCGTTGTTGGTTGGTAGCAGATGGTCTACAGCAGCAGAAACTTGGCTAAGCAGGTCATGGGCTTCTTTTCTTCCTCTGTATAGTATTTCAGTTGACTCTATAGCTCTAACAGCTCAGCGACCCTCAAAAGTATTTGGAAAGACAACGATTTTACCTTAATTTGAGCTTTTGTATAATTTGAGGGTAAAATAATCCTTATTAATTTTGGTGAATCTTCCTGTTACCAGAAGACAAAGGACTGCTGTTCATAGAGACCTCCGCTCTGGATTCTACCAACGTGGAACTGGCCTTCGAGACAATCCTCAGAGGTAAGAGTGTGGGTCTGTGATTCTGTTCAATTAATGGGGGGCCTGTTGGTGGCATCTTCAATCTTCATCATTAGGGTCTGGACATAGAGAATATATCACTGCTGTGAGGCTCTGGTTCGTTGTCAATGCAGCCCAGATCTCCGTCACAGTCTTCACCTATAGACAACCTCCCGCTCATCCTTGGCAGGCTAGTTGCACCGTCCAAGCACTCAGTTGCCCGGGGTCTTATGTGCGAAGGGGATACCATCTGGGAACAGGGATTGGCAAAGAACCAGCAGCCCACAAACACAGTCCCAGATAGGATGAGATGGGAGAGTAAACAGGTCCAAAGCAAGGTCAGTAGACAGAGGGCGGTCAGGCACAAAAACAAGAATACAAAGAGGTATCCAAAAGGGTCAGGCAGAAGTATTGTCAACCACCGCACTTCAGACAAAGTTCCACATAGGATGAGACCACAGCGTGGTCAGGTCCAAAGCAAGGTCAGTACTAGCAGCAGACAAACAGGAGTCAGACTCCAAATGAGGTATCCAGGAGAGTAAACAGGTCCAAAGCAAGGTCAGGTCTTGCAGTAGACAGAGGGCAGTCAGGCACAAAAACAGGAATCCAAAAGAGGTATCCAGAATGGCCAGGCAGAAGAATAGTCAACCACCGCTCTTCAAACAAAGTTCCACAAAGGACGAGACAACAGCGTAGTCAGGTCCAAAGCAAGGTCAGGTCTGGCAGTAGACAGAGGGCAGTCAGGCACAAAAACAGGAATCCAAACGAGGTATCCAGAATGGCCAGGCAGAAGAATAGTCAACCACCGCACTTCAAACAAAGTTCCACATAGGATGAGACCACAGTGTAGTCAGGTCCAAAGCAAGGTCAGGGCTGGCAACAGACAAAGAGGAATAAGACTCCAAATGAGGTACCCAGGAGAGTAAACAGGTCCAAAGCAAGGTCATGTCTGGCAGTAGACAGAGGGCGGTCAGGCACAAAAACAGGAATCCAAAAGAGGTAGACAGAAGAATAGTCAACCACCGCTCTTCAAACAAAGTTCCACAAAGGACGAGACCACAGCGTAGTCAGGTCCAAAGCAAGGTCAGGTCAGGCACAAAAACAGGAATCCAAATGAGGTATCAAGAATGGTCAGGCAGAAGAATAGTCAACCACCACACTTCAAACAAAGTTCCACATGAGACCAGAGCGTAGTCAGGTCCCAAGCAAGGTCAGGGCTGGCAGCAGACAAACAGAATTCAGACTCCAAATGAGGTATCCTTGAGAGTAAACAGGTCCAAAGCAAGGTCAGGTCTGGCAGTAGACAGAGGGTGGTCAGGCACAAAAACAAGAATCCAAACAAGGTATGCAGAAGGGTCAGGCAGAAGAATAGTCAACCAACGCACTTCAAACACAATTCGCACTTTAATTCCACATTCCAATGTTCCACATAGGATAAGACCCCAGCATGGTCAGGTCCAAAGCAAGGTCAGGGCTTGCAGCAGACAAAGAGGAATCAGACTCCAAATGAGGTATCCAGGAGGGCAGGCAGAATAGTCGAGTCCAAGCAGGGTCAGGGCAGGCAGCAGACAGAGAATAGTCAGGAACAAACAGCTAACAACCAGCTTTACACCATCATAGAAAGTGCAACTGTACCCGGTATCTAACGGGTGAAGTGGGTCACATGGGAAGGAACTCTGATCTCCCTATGCTTGCGAGAGGAAACCCCGGCATTGATGGTTGAACCCCTGAAAGCTGTGGTGACAACATTTAGGGGTCGGGTTTGCAATGTAAATGGTAGCGTGGCTCATGGCTTTTCTCCTTACGTTGTAGACATCCACAAGAGAGTTCTGAAGAACAAAGGCGAAACCCCAAAAGAAAACACGGTGGTCCTATCCAACCAACCCACCACGGCTCAGTCTGAAGCTCAGTCAGCGGAAGCCAAAAAATCTTGTTGCCGAAACATCTGATTCCAGACTAGACGGGTCGTAACACTGGATGGACTTAAGAGCCAACTGAAGACCACCAACAGCCACCGAATGGAACTGAGACATTTCATGGTCAAGAACCTTCCTTGCTTGGGTGCCATCAACGTAAAGTTCACCACACATCCACTTGATGAACTTTACCGGCTATGGTTGGTTAAGGAGGTGTAAAGTTACCGCTGGGCGTAAGTTCGTGACTATTCTATGTCTGCTGCCTGCTCTGAACCTGCTTGGACTTGACTATTCTTCTGCTTGCCCCTCCTGGATACCTCATTTGGAGTCTGATTCCTATTTGTCTGCTGCCTGCCCTGACCCTGCTTGGATTTGACTATTCTTCTGCCTGCCCCTCCTGGATACCTCATTTGGAGTCTGATTCCTGTTTGTCTGCTGCCAGCCCTGACCTTGCTTTGGACCTGACTACACTGTGGTCTCATCATACGTGGAACTTTGAAGTGCGGTGGTTGCTGATAATATTCCCCCGGCCATGTTTCTTGGCTCCCAGGCGGCACCCCTTTCGCTCTGGGGTAACCATGTGCCGGGACGGTGCAACTATCCTCCTGTATTATATATAAGTCGAATTTTTCGCATAAAAGTAACCTCATTTGTGTCGCCTCTTTAACCAACCATAGCCGGTAAAGTTCACCGAGCGGCAATTGGGACCAGTCCATCAGACCATCTCCCAAAACTTTTCCTCCAATACCTTTCCCAGAGACAACAGCCTCTCTGACGTCCTCCTTTCCAGAATCCGGTGGGGTCACATGACTTGTTGGCAGGAGCCTGCGTTCTATCGAGATGCGCCGCCCTGTCGAGCTGAGCTCCCCCTGGTACTGCACATGTGTGGGGGCAGTGATCTAGTAGGCGGAGTCATCAGTAGAGAGGGTCCCCTGTCCATAGCAGAAGAAACTGTTGAACTACCAATGACACGGGGGGGGGTTATCTCGACGGACCCCCTGCTATGTATTGCAGCATATGTAGAGGAGTGAACTGCTCCCCCTGGTGGAGGATATGGAAAGTCATCAGCCAGGGGAGGCTCATTTCGACGGGACACAGGGTGCAAAAATATCAACACAGTCTCCCAATAAGAATCTAAAATGTGTTAGCATCCCCATCTGTCTACATGATATATTTGACACTTGCGAGCGGTGATTAAAAAAAAACAGGGGCCCTTGATGATATTGCCAGCCAGGAAGTCAGTGGTGTCACCTTCATTTTAACTTTTTGACATGTATTTATACAGAAATGGTATTAAAGATGGCCGCCATGGGTCTATTGAAGATTCTGAATAGTCTTGTATTTTTTTACCGTGCAACCATTTTCCTTTACTTTTGTCATATCACTGCTCAAGTCATTAGGGTGGATTGCTGTCAGAAAAAGGGGTGATTTTTCCGAGATCGCCCCTCCCACTGTGTGACGTTGTGCCTGCCCAGTCCCATTCCTGTGGCATTGCAAGACTTTCTGTATACTTGAGTACCCCCCTGCAACTGCTACACAAAAAAAAACATACTTACCTCTCTCACATTTTCATTGCTGGCACCAGCATCTTCAGTACTGGCAAACAGAAGCCACTTCCGACCATACACGTCTGGAGTAGCACCTCTCATCATTGGGGCGGGGGTGGTGAATGGTCGGAAGTGTCTTCTATTTGCCAGTGAGAAGAATCCCCCTGGATGCGCACAAGAGACACCCCGCCCCCTCCAGCAGTGAAGAGAAATGCTTGTCTCTGAAGGATTGTGGTTGCAGTGATAAGAGTGCACATGCATGCGTCTCTGGAGGAGCACCTCTCTTTACTGGCAAACAGAAGCCACTTCTGACCATTCACTACCCCCACCCCAGTGATGAGAGGTGTTTCTAAAGACATGAATGGTTGAAAGTGGCTTCTGTTCACCAGTACTGAAGATGCTGGTGCCAGCAATGAAAATGTGAGAAAGGTAAGTATGCTTTTTTTCTTTGTGTAGCAGTTTTCCAGGATCTAAACTGCCCTGACAGGTGAGTATAATGTATATTTAATGTATATTAATTTTTTTATAATTTTGTGTTTAAAGTCACTTTAAGTTGGGTGACACTTCAACCTGAAGACTGAGGACATCTTGTGGCAGAACTGAGGCAGGAGACAGCTCTGGTGATCAGGTGACTTGCCGTGACTGTAAATAGCTCATTTTTAGCCTGTTAAAGTAGAACTCCGGCCGTTCCATCCTCCTGGTACAGTTGGCGTGTGCATTTGAAGCTGCAGAGAGCCGCCTCCTTTCCTGGCTGGAGGACTCCCAGTATCATCTAGCCCAGCCCCCCGTCCTGACTGTCCCTGGCCCCGCCCCTATCATTCATTGGATTTCATTTCTTCCAATCAGGGAGATTCAGCTGTGTGCATTAGAAGCTGCGGAGAGCCGCCTCCTTTCCTGGCTGGAGGA
>CM070043.1:41109824-41128667 GCA_036250615.1 Ptychadena robeensis | reverse complement strand
GCACTTCTAGTGCCATTCATGAAAACATAGATTCCTGGTGGTAGGTCCGCTTTAACACTGTCATGGTCATCATGGTTTCTTCATCTGCTGGATCTTGCTTGAGGAACATTACAGAATAGTCCTAACCTCTTGGTGAAGGAGGCCCTGAAACATGTACACTTGTTCCCCTAGATTTGATAGAGTAGACTCTACCACGGTCCTGATGGTTCCTTCATCTGCTGGATCTTGCTTGAGGAACATTACTTCAGAATCAGCCTAACCTTTTGGGGAAGGAGGCCCTGAAACATGTACGCTTGTTTGCCTAGATTTGATTAGAGTAGACATTACCATGGTCATCATGCTTCTTTCATCTGCTGGATCCTGCATGAGGAACATTAATTCAGAATTGTCATAACCTCTTGGTGAAGGAGGCCCTAAAACATGTATGCTTGTTTGATGTAGAGTAGACACTACTATGGTGGTCCCCATGGTTCCTTTATCTGCTGGATCTTGTTGGGGGAACATTACTTCAGAATCATCCTTACCTCTTGGTGAAGGAGGCCCTGAAACATGTATGCTTGTTTGCCTAGATTTGATTAGAGTAGACATTACCATGGTCATCATAGTTCCTTCATCTGCAGGATCCTGCTTGGGGAACATTACTTCAGAATCATCCTAATCTCTTGGTGAAGGAGGCCCTGAAACATGTATGCTTGTTCCCCTAGATTTGATTAGAGTAGACGCTACCATGGTCATCAGGGTTCCTTAATTTGCTGGTTGAGGAACATTACCTTAGAAGTGTTCTTACCTCTTGGTGAAGGAGGCCCTGAAACATGTATGCTTGCTTCCCTAGATTTGATGAGAGTAGACATTACCAAAGTCCTCATGGTTCCTTCATCTGCTGGATCTTGCTTGAGGAACATTACTCCAGAATTGTCCTAAGCTCTTGGTGAAGAAACCTAGAAACATGCATGCTTGTTTCCCCTAGATTTGATATAAAGTAGATACTACCATGGTCCTCGTGGTTCCTTCATCTGCTGGATCCTGCTTGAGGAACAAAACTTTAGAATTGTCCTAACCTCTTGGTGAAGGAGGACCTAAAACATGTATGCTTGCTTCCCTCTTCAGTTCTCCTCTTCTGCAGAGGAAGGAACTCCAAACATAAGGAAATGAATGTGTAGTGCAGAGAGGATTTGTGCCCACACATACCCAGACACACCCATAAACCTGCCCAATGAGAACTCCTGGCCACCGCTAGATGGAGCTGAATGCCCAGTTCCTTAGCTTCCATCACCGCAGGGTTCAAAGATTTATCTGATTTGTCTTCACAAATGGTTACCTATGGCGTTCTTGGTGAGCATGCAGCACATTTATATTTCTCAACATATCTACAAATCATGATGGGGATGTCATAAACAGCCAAATGGAATTAGACCTATATGAGGTTGACCTCATATAGGTGTAACATGTAACATCATCATTCATCACTGTAAACTGGATTGTACAGATACAGAAGTCACCAATTTTCTGCAGAGATAAGAGCTACAGATCTCCAAACTTCTAATGGCCTTCAGATTAGACCAGAAACAGTGTGTAGAGATCTTCATGGAATGGGTGTCCATGCCCGAGGAACTGAATCCAAGCCTTACATCACCAAGTGCAATGCATAGCCTCAGGTGCTGTGGTGTAGAGTACACCACCACCACACCACTAGAGCAGAGACCTATTCTCTGGGATGTCCAATTACACTCCCCTGACTATCCAATGAATGGGTTTGGTGGATAACAGGAGAACAGTACTTGCTGTGGCTAACTTTGGGTTTGGAGTGGTCCCCATGGACTCTGAATTCTTCAGAATACCAAGACATTTTGGATGATTTATATAAACTTTATGGGAACAGTTTGAGGCATGCCCCCCCCCCCCCCAGTGCCAAAAGCAAGTTCCATGAAAACATGGATGGGGGACGAGGAACTTGTCTGGCCTACACCGAGCCCTAACCTCACCCCCATAGAACCCGTTGGGAGAAATTATAATGGACATCACACACCTGAGGTCTTTGGCCTACTGAATACCTTCTAAACTAGAATATCCAGTTTCCAGAAGAATATTTGTGAGGTCACATTCAGTAGGGCACTCCGTAGGGTTGTGTAACCTCACAAATATTCTTCTGGAAAACTGAAGCTCTAGTTTAGAAGGTATTCAGTAGCGTTGCGGTCAAGGCCAAAGACCTCAGGCATGTGATGTCCACTCCAATTAAGGGGCCAGGGCTTGGTGTAGGCCAGACAAGTTCCTCGTCCATGTTTTCATGGAACTTTCCGGGCTTGGTTTAGAAGGTATTCTGTAGGGTTGCGGTCAAAGCCTAAGACCTTCACCCATTCTAAATCCATGTCTTGAAGCTGGTTTTGAGGTTGGTCATGTGGCTTTCTAAAGCAGTTACTAGAAGGTTGGAAGAGCTTAACCGTCTAAAATGTTTATGATATTATATTGTCAGAGCTTCAATAATTTGGAAGGGTTTCCACATTCCACAGCCCTCATGGTCAGCTGTCCACAGACTTTATGTGGACATGAGGGTTTCCATAGCCCTCATGGTCAGCTGGACATGAGGGTTTCCATAGCCCTCATGGTCAGCTGTCCACAGACTTTATGTGGACATGAGGGTTTCCATAGCCCTCATGGTCAGCTGTCCACAGACTTTATGTGGACATGAGGGTTTCCATAGCCCTCATGGTCAGCTGTCAACAGACTGTATGTGGACATGAGGGTTTCCATAGCCCTCACGGTAAGCTGTCCACAGACCTTATGTGAACATGAGGGTTTCCATAGCCCTCATGGTCAGCTGTCCACAGACTATATGTGGACATGAGGGTTTCCATAGCCCTCATGGTCAGCTGTCCACAGACCTTATGTGGACACGAGGGTTTCCATAGCCCTCATGGTCAGCTGTCCACAGACTTAATGTGGACATGAGGCTTTCCATAGCCCTCATGGTCAGCTGTCCAGACTGTATGTGGACATGAGCTGTCCATGCAGATGTGTTATATTTCGGTTCAGAGATGTAAAATGCTTTGTGGAGTTCTTTGCTCACGATGGTAGCCATATGCCAGAATCAGTCAGGCAACGTTGGAGTTAATCACAATGTTCTTCATGGATGGAGGAATGTCTGCTCACATGGATCGGCAAGGTACAGCCACAAGGCAAAAGGAAGACACTCCCCATCTCCGCCCGCATCAGACACCGTCTCACCTTACAACACGTGGATCCGCACACGGATCTCAAGGCCGAGCCAAGCCGTCCCATTGTTCCTTTGTTTACTGTTCTCACCTTTCTCATTACATGACACCGGCGCACGCCGTAGATCTGCACAATTGTGACTTATATTGATGCTCGTTCCTTGACTACCGCATCTTTTCATGTGCAGGCAATGATCGGTGAAGTTGCTATTGGGGCTCCCATTCTACGGGACCCCGGTAATAGTCAGGAGATCCATCTGCTCCTCCTAACACGTTCAGGACATTTTGGTCACGTATATCACCCCATCACTCAGCGATGGAATAGGGAGATGGCTTGGGGACCTACAAGTAAAAATATTTTATCTCCCAGTAGTTGGGTGGGCAAACATTAAACTAAGATCTACATGGACAGGGATTACTTTAGGCAAACGAGATATGCAAAGCGTCTCGCCGGAACTCCTTTCCGCCCCACTTACAGAGTTTCCTTGTGGAGCCGGCGCCACGCGACACACCCAAATTTGTTCTTGGCAAGATGTAGAGACATGTGCCAATGTTCTATCAACAGAGGCCGCCCAATAGCAGAAGAGGAAACAAGAACAACGTGGACCTGGCATCTCATTTCCAGGAGGTAGTGCCTCATACATACCTTCTACAGAACATATGGCACGAGGTCACCTATCCAGTACGGTGAAGCTGAACTATTGGAAATTGTCCAAATACAGGAGCCATGAGTCATTCTAATCATCAAAGTGTGCTTTCAATATTTATTTTGGGTCAACCCTACATCCCCCCGTAGCGTGGCCATCCTGAAATCCTACACAGGTAATAATGCGCCAGTATAGCTTGGCACATTATTTCACATAGGGGAAAGCGGGAGGCTATACTGGCGCATCAATACCTGTGTAGGCTTACGGGTGCAGTATTGCCAACATGGCCAATACTGTGCCCTAAGGGCTTGTCCTCACTATAGCAGTGTTGTGATCCCAATCGCAGCATGGTGACCTAGCACCCAGTGATCTCCCATGGCCTCCTGCGATTAGAATCACAGAAGTGTGGTGGGGGGGGCAGGACTGGGAGTGGTGAAAATGAGAACAGCGCCCATTAAGGTCTATGGCCACGATCAGGGGCGATCCACAATCAAACAAGCTGCTTTTGACATTGCAAGCCACACCATGCCTGATCGCGGATGTGGGGATAAGCCCCATCAAATACACGGTAGCCATCATCCACGATCTGCACAATGCGACTTTAATCGCAGCGCTCGTGATCGCTCAAGTGGGGACAAGCCCAAACTCAACAGCACCTGAGTAGCAGGCAAACCTAGGGCAGGCGCCATGGACCCATCGATGTGTCCATAACGCCCACTTTGGGTCAGCTTACATGGGTCGGCCTTTGTTCACTCAATCACCAATTCGTTCGCCTTGTGATCGGTCGCACGACTACAGTGTAATCGCTTTCTTTATGATCGTACTATGGAGTGCATGCGCAATGCCATCATAAATTGACTGGAATATGCAGAAAACCCTTTAGATACATGTACGATCTACTAAAATTGACCAACATGTCTGATCGTTTTTCAATCAATCTTACAAATCGACCTTTTGGTCAATCGTACCAGGTGGCCAGGAATCCATTTCTGTTTCGATCTACTTGAAAATGTACAAGCTTCCCGTAAAAAAGACCGGTCATTACACCTTTCTTTTGTTGTGTCGGGTGTCAAGGTGGAGCGTCGTTTACACATTTTAAATACCGGAAGGGCACTCCGGCACAATCAGGTCCATAAGTATTGGGACATGGACACAATTCTTAAAGGTTGGGCTCTATACACCACCACAATGGATTTGGAATAAAACAAACGCAATGTGCTACAACTGCAGACTGTCCACCCGATTTGGATGTAAAATACCCTCAAATTAAAGTGAATTACAAGAAAGGAATTACAACAGTTTGCATATGTGCCTCCCACTTGTTAAGGGACCAAAAGTATTGGGACAGAATAATAATCATAAATCAAACGTTCCCTTTTTAATAGGGGATCTATAGCCCCAAAAAATGAATATTCTACAATCCACGTAAATGTATCTACATATAAAATCATCACACACGATTGGTCGTTAACTTGGCACAAAATGCCCTTCTTTATTGTCATTTGTACAAAACAGAAATACACTGAAAACATTGCGACAACCTTATATAAAAATGATAACTTGGTTTAGCCCCACCCACAACATATCGCTGCTGCGAAAGTGCATAGAGCTATTCAGTGCATAGAGTAACTTCAACGACCCCAGAATGCATTAAACGCGGCTACCCCCATTCTCTACCGATATCAGAGGGCGCCCAAAAAAAATAAGTATGACTTTCATCCAGCTTAGGACATTCTCTATAGGTAGCGCCACCTTCAGACCAAACCATGAAGATCATTTGCCACCCAAAACGCATAGGCGCAAAGAAAAAAATTCTGGTATTGGTAACTTTTTTAAATCTATGGCCACGAGTCTTAGTTTGAATCATTCTACGGATGGTTTTAGGAAAACGAAACGTTTATAGACCTATGAGATATTGCTGTAGACGCTCCCATTCAACAGGACAGCCATCTTGCTTTCCGCATGTCTTTGGAATTCAGCTCGGTGCAACACAGGCCTCACACGGAACAATGCGATGCAACATGTCCACTCATTTGGTTTCCCCCCCCCCCCCCCCCCCCACTTCAAATGGGTCTCCACGTTTCCAAGCCTGGTAGCCCGTGTGATCTTGATGGAGAGTTTGAACTGACCGGGAGACGCAACGCTGCCCAGGCTTAAGTGTTTTCTCCCTTGGAAGGTGTTGGAAAGTGAGTCATTGAATGTGAACGGGTCTTCAGCTGTCCAAGATCCTTTTTGCCACTGGTGCTAAACACGGCCGGGGTGCTCCGACAACGGCGAGGTGGCTGCCTTTGTGTCCCTTCTCTGAAGCAAAGGTCTAAAGGCTTATCCTCACTGTCTACGGATCCCACTGTAGAAGATGTCGACATCTGACCGTTCTGTACCAAGAAAATGATGCCACAGCTGTTCCCGTTTGGCCAATGCACATCCTGGCCTAAAGCTGTGTTGAGATGATGTAGGTCCACTTGACTTAATGGAGGATTGCAGATGGGTGCAGTGTGCATCCAGGTCAAGTTCATGGTTGGCCACTCTGCCAAGACCTCTTTGCAGGGGGCACAGTCTGCATGAACCTGGGCCATGGTGTGAAACTCTGGTGGTTTACTCGTGGTTTGACTGCTGGAACAGAAGACTGGTCTTAAACTGCAGCTTTTCTGACCTCCAGATCCAAATCCTGGGTGCTGCAAGAAACAAATATCAAAAAAAAGTTGAGGCAAAAGACTAGGTGGAAGCCATGAATAGTCATGCATACATTGAGCTGGTCTTACCTTGGCCATTTTGTTCTGAGGTTCCTCCATGTCAAAGTCTGAGGATGATGAAGAGGATGAGGAAGAGCTGCTGACCCCGGGGAACCAAATCTTCAGCATCATTTCAACTTGTAGTAAAGTGCCTAAGTAACGCTCCCTGAAAAGTACAGTGATTGGGGAATAAAGGTGACATGTAAGAAGCAGGGAATGAGAAGATCTAAATACAATATATGACCCCAAAAAGGTGTGTGGACCCTTGACCTATCCTGATCAGACATACCATGTTTGTATGGAGCTGGGTGAGTACACAGGGGACAGTCATGGTGGGACAGAGAAGATCCTCAGTAGGGTGAGGTCAGGGTTCTGTACAGGACACTGGAGATCCTCCATACCAGACCCATCATACCATGTCTGTATGGAGCTGGGTGTGTACACAGGGGACAGTCATGGTGGGACGGAGAAGGTCCTCAGTAGGGTGAGGTCAGGGCTCTGTACAGGACACTGGAGATCCCCCACACCAGACCCATCATACCATGTCTGTATGGAGCTAGGTGTGTACACAGGAGACAGTCATGGTGGGACAGAGAAGGTCCCCGGTAGGGTGAGGTCAGGACTCTGGAGACCCTCCACACCTTTAATATAGTCATAGGTGGTCATAAGTGACAATACGACAAGTGTCTCCTCAATAACACTCACCCCATCTCTGGCTTCTGTAGAACACCGACAATTCTTTGAATACGATCCATAGCCACACTCTGTTGGAAGCTGCTCAGACCTGGAATCAAAGAGAAGTAAACACTTAGTAAGCCACATCAGTCTAGCATTGGTCCAGATGGACTTCACCAATTCATAACAGTCCTCCATCCCTACACCAAAATCCCTGGTCTGCTCATTAGGATGGGTTCCCATAATCCTTGACCCGGATCTGTACTACCACAGTGCCCAGTAGACCCCTTAAGGTTAAGGAGAGGTTAGTACCACCTTAAGTGTCGTGCAAGTAAGAGTGTAAACCAATATAACCTATCACCATAAAATACTCCTTAAAGCTTCTCAATATCCTATTCCAGGAGTCGGGAAGAAAGCAAGAACGATTCTGGAGGGAAATTATTCCATTCCATACATTATTCCATGATAGAATTATTTAGCAACGGTAATAACGTCTCAAAGAAGACGACGTGGAGAGGGTTCATAATTAGAAGAGCAGAAGATCTGCAGCTTGACTTGCAGCAGCGTGTGCGGTAAGACAACCATGAACTCTGCACGGAAAGGGGTAACCGAGGACAGGCAAAGGGTTATGTCAGGCAATGCAGATGCAAAGCAAGCTAAAGACGGCTACAAACCTAAAGAACAACATCGAAAAGGTCTTCCTGGGAGCAGTATGTACAAACACGGACCATTTATTTATCCAGTAAACAGAAGGGATCATGAGGTCAACTCAACCTCAAGTCCTAAATTTAGCCATATGTACCCAACAGAATCCGTTCAACCATCCTCTAACTGGGTGCGTGATAAGAGGACCACCATGTTACAACACGGCAATTGCATTACACAAAAATTCCAAAGGCACTTGAACTTGGGTGTTTAGAAGACCAATATACAACAGGCAGAACTGTACCTTCAAATCCTCAAAGCTTGTACAACTATAATGTACTAAGAGGTCCACCATGGTACACAATACAACCATGGAGAGGATATATGCACCAAGAGGTCCACAATACAACCATGAAGAGGATATATGCACCAAGAGGTCCACAATACAACCATGAAGAGGATATATGCACCAAGAGGTCCACCAGGCTACACAATACAACCATAAAGAGGATATATCAACCAAGAGCTCCACCACAGTACACAACACACATAAAGAGGATATATGTACCATGAGGTCCACCAGGCTACACAATACAATACAACCATGAAGAGGTTATTTGTGCCAAGAGCTCCACCATGGTCCACAATACAACCATGAAGAGGATATATATACCAAGAGGTCCACCACAGTACACAATACAACCATGAAGAGGATATATGTACCAAAAAGGTCCACCACGCTACACAATACAACCATGAAGAGGTCATAGAGAAACTTGATCTCATGTCCTTAGAAGACCTGTACATGTCATACAAGGGACATGGCTCCATCAGGGGACCTAGGACTCTGAAACAAAACCGACAGGTGGAATTTTGGTTCAGCAGGGCTTGTGTACTAGGGGACCAGAATACTACAACAAAACTATTGAAATATACAAGCATGTAGGATTCTAGATCCCCTGGAACTTTAGAACACACATGAAACCTTCACCATGAGGACCACCCCATAACACAACCATTCCAGGAGCTGTATAGAACATCACTACCAAGGAACAATAGCATTAAACCTCAATAAGGGTTCAAACATAAACTTGGCATGTTCAGAAACCCTGGTTCTTCAGCAACATACATGCCAGACTCAAACCAGAGTCTACCCAAATATAAATAATTGGCTCTATTGGTGGACATGGCTGTGTAACATGTGTGACAACACTAGGGTAGAGTTGGAGACCGTGTTGTCACCCAGCGAAGGGTCTTCTTGGTAGGTTCTCCAGGAATTCTATTAGGGAATGTTTGGTGGCACCGATCCTCCATGCAGAGGAGTAATACTTGGAGGAACAGAATATTCCAGATTATTTGTCCCCGTCACTTTACTCCATTCTCCGTCTCTTTTCTGCTGTTGTCACCGTCTCGCTTCATCCAGCAGAGCAGCGCCATCCTTTGTTCCTCAAACCCTTGAAAGCTCCCCTGCAGCTTCCCATCGATGGCTCCTGCAGAGTTCTGCGAGTAAAATCGCGGTGAGGCCTGTACTTGGGGAACGAGATAATGACGATGGTGACAACGGGAGGAATGCCAGCTATTCACACAATATGAATGGAGAAAGTTTAAGGGCGAGACGTGCTGGCCTAGATAGAAGATCATGTGACGGAATGCAGAATATTCAGATAGGTGACGTCTTCTTTTAAGGTTGGTTGGGTCTTCTACTTTTTCCGGTGGATGGTACTCTTTGCGGTATTGTACTGCATGCCACCGGTCACCAAGCCAGGAGAAGCCTGGGCTCACAGGTACTGGGCTGAAAGTCATTTACTGGTCGTGAGGCAGTGCTGGAGAGAGGGAGCACGCTCCTGGTTCCTCTCATCACCAGGCTTCACCCTCCCTGGTCCTGAAGGGGTTAAGCTGCTCCGTTTCACTCGATGTTCCTTTCACTGGAGGGATCGGAGGAAGATGGAGACCGCACGATCTCCTGCAGTGCCATGTGAATGAAAACTCTCTGTTCCCTCATTATATAACCCATTCACAATGCCAAGCACTACACCGCTGTCAGGGACGGCGCTGCCTAAACACCCACTTAATCCTGCCGCATGGCTGCGAGGGCGTTCGCTCGTGGTTAATTAAAGGCTTCCCTTTGGCCTTGCGAACTTGCTTACTTCGATTTCACTGAACACTGGGAGCTTCTCACAGCGTGCACAACAAGACACCAGATTAGGAGGACTCATTTCCTGTCCGAAGAATGTCCACCATGACCTAGTCCAGGGGTGGACAAACTAAGGTCTGTGGCCAGCCCTTTTAGCTTTATTTTCCGTCTCTGTCACCTTGTTGAAAGATGCTCCCCTCCACTTGCTCTCTGCAATGAATTCACATAATGCCTAGGTGTCCAAACGTTGCATTGGGGACCATGCAGTGGAATCCTCATGGCGACAACAGGCAGTCTGATGCCGGCGATGCCTGGAATTGGCAAACCCATGACCATTAAAAGCTCTTGGTCCAGGGAATACCTAAACTAGAACCTTGGCCTGCCAAATATATCCAAGAGGAACCTGGTCCCAAGTGACTACTTATGAGGTACTTCCCCAAGCTGGAACCTTAGCCTACCTTATGTACACACACAAGTGTAGAGGAACAAGGTCTCAATGACTACTTATTAGGGAACCTCCTATTGCCAAATATTCCTTAGAGAGGAGGAACTTTGTCTTAATGACTCCTATAAGAGAACCTCAGACTGCCAAATATCTCCAAGTGGGTAGACCCAATTCACTAATAAGGAAACCCCCATACAGGAACCTCTACCTACCAAATATAACCCAAAGAGGAGAGGAACCTGGTCCCAAGGGACTTATCATGAGGGAACCCCCATCCTGGAAGATTGGAAAGGATTCCTCTCCCCATAGAGATGACTACTTATGAAAGAACCCCCAAACTGGAACCTAAGAATCTCCAAGGGGATAGGAACTCAGTCCCAATAAATCCTTATGGAAACCCCCAATATCCTGCCCAGGGGTGATGCACATCCATTGTCTGTCTGCAGTCCTATAAACCTGGAAATACCAAACCATGGTAGGTGATCATGGTCTAGACTCCTAAAAAAGCCTAGACTCCAAAAAGGTCCCTCAGAAGGAACATTTATAAAATTTACGGACAATAATTATACTAAAATATACCCATTGGGTAATATAGACGTTATATTTACCTCTATCGTATCTGCCCCTTTTCAATCCGTTGAGAAGTTCGGTCAGGGGTCGGATGAAGCCTTGAAGTTCTCGGCACTGAAAAGGAAAAAGATAGGCAAATGTAAGGAAACAATGTAAAAATCTTAACCGACAATGGTGAAGAATGGGGGGGGGGGGGGGGGGGGGGGGGGGGGGGGTGGCTGATAAACACTCTTAACCCATGGAGGGTACCACGCCACACAGATCCAACTTTGTGGTAACAGTTTGGTGATGGAGGAACTTGAGTGGCCTTCAAAATATCCCCGACCTCAACCCTACTGGACCCATCTGGATCTCTGTTGGAAGAGCAGAACATAGCTGCAAAACTCCAATGTTTTTGGTATGGGATGTCCAACAATTGAAGACAAAACTGTTGGCCATATAGCTTAAATGGATTCTTTGATTTCTCCTGAAAACCCAAGCAGTGGGGTTGGCCAGCTTTAAAGGCAAACATTAGATTAGTCCGGCCACATTTTCCCATTTAGCCCCAAGAGTCCTAACCAATGTAATGGCCACATGTTGGGTCAAGCCAATGTACCCTAAAAAGAAGTGCTTGAGTCCTTAAAACCCAAAGCAGTCATGGTGGTGGTCGCCAAACACAAGCCATGACAAATGTTCTGGCGGACTATGAGGAAACACATAGGAAAACTTGCCATCCCTGTTCTAACTCAGAAGAACATGACCAGTTTGACTAGCTGATCGGGGTAATCTTCCTTGATTTAGTGGTCAGGATCATTAATGACTGAGGAAAATGTCTGCCTACATCATATGGGCTTCCATTGGAGACCAAAACTGTATGGTCTCCAGCATGGTCCAGATTCAGTAACCTAAATGTCAGGTAAGCTCAGCAGCTGCTGAATGTACGAGGAGAGGGCGGCCACGTAAGTATCATCCTGCAGGATTAAGGTAATGCCGAGAGGATCGAGGACAATCCAGATGAATATGAAATCTTCATACTCGTGTACGATACATAGGTCTCTGCCCAAAGGGGGAGGGAGGTTACAGCTCCATACTACCCAGAGCTGGAACCCTATTGAGACCCACCTCAACCTTTCAAAGACATGGTTTGGGCTATCAAGTGGAAGGGTCTTCGTTGAGTTGCCTATTCCCCCCTGTACTGTAGCCAACTTTCAGTCTGCTTGCTCTCTCAACTGCATAGGTGAGCTTTCTGGTGGCAACACCGGTGGACCATGTTTGACTAATGACGTTCTTCCATTATGAGGGTCTACGATCACGTGTGGGCAATTTTCAAGCAAATAATCTGCCCAATCATCCCATACGGACACCCACCCATCATAGCAGTTGGCTGAGGGAACTAGAGTGGAGTGACTAGGTATAAAACAAGACATCTAATGAACACTGAAAGGTGATAGAGAGGAGAAACCAAGAAACGTAAACCCATCACTTACCTTTTGAGCAAAGACACGATCACCATCAGATATTTGAAGGTTCCCATCTTTCCTCTCCCTCCACTGGTTGGCAAGTTCCTCGGCATCCCGTATTCTTTGCCTTTTGAGTCCTTGAGGGGCATCAAGATTTAACCCCACTGGGAACACCAAGTGCTTCAGCTGTTTGTCTTGCCTTCGGTTGGTCAGTGGAGAATGTCTATTGGTCAGCTTATTTTGAGTTGGGCACAATGTCCTTCCATCAACCTCCTCAGAATACTGGCAATACTGTGCCCTCTGTTGGTGCCAATAGGACCTCCTGGATTGGTACTCGTTCTCCAGATGGATTAGGACTGGGTGGCTGGCACTGGTCAGTCTGGAGTTTGGGATCATCCTCACACCCTCAAAGTCCTTCTCTACTTTGGCCGGTTCGTTCAAGCCATCGGGGAGGAAGACGTCAAAACCGGCGTAGCTCGGGTGCTCCCGGTTGGTCGAGGCAGTGTTGCTCCCTGAGGAACAGAATGAGTCCGACGAGGAAAAGAAGTCGGAAGACTCTGTGTCTTCCATGGGTGAGTCGGTGACCTGTGGATACAAAAAACAAAGACTTACTTAACTGGGCACCATCACATCTCATAGGTCACACCTTGGTCGTCATCTCTACCTAAAAAAGCCTCCTGAGATATTTGTGCGTTTAAAAATCATTAACCAAAACCGTAGAAGACGGCAAAGCTGATGAGTCCCGGCGGGGTGGACCAAACGTAGAAGATGTCAATAAACAATTAACCTCCTGGCCCGCTAGGAATGATCAAACCTTACCTCCAGGAAGCCAAAATCCAAAAAGCCAGAGAAAACTGGTGACTAGATTTGTCTTTGGTGCCTACAGGACTCATGAACGTGGAAGAAGCAAGGTTGATGTGCTGATCTTACTCCGCTCTCTCCTATCAGAGTACTACTCGTGGAACCACAAGTACTGCTTCTCCAACCCTGTCTCTCTCTCTTATCCTCCCCGTAGCTCTGCTCCGCCAGAGTAGATATGCCCAACCTGTCCGAGGCTAGGGGGTAGATCCCACCAAGTGAGGGATGCTCTGCTGAAACCTCACACCTCCGAGGTAGTCACTTCCTCTGACAGTAGAGGCAGTACACAGTGTTCCGACATGTGCTACGACTGGGAAGCGATACATGATTACGGCACAGCTCTGCAATTTACTAACAGTAAACACAAGTTATGTAACCGCGCAATCACATTACTCGAGTGGAGGCCGACAAATCACAGCGGCTGGGACGGGCAGGGAAGTGGACGGAGTGTCGCAGCGGGGGGGGGGTTTGACCTGGAGGGGGGCACTTGGATAAAGTTGCATTTCTGCTCCAATTAGCCGGGCAGCACACCTGATAAGATGTTGCAACCGGCTGTTGCAACCGGCCCAGATGGGACAGCTCTGCCATGTGCCTTGGGCGTCACAGATACTTTATCAAGTTGGCACAGACGGCGTCCTCCACCTGATCCGGCACCTTGCTGGACGCTGATGCACTGATTGATTAAGCCTTAGATATGGTCCCCACTATCCCTGTTCTGGGGGTCTGCGTACATTATGAGGAGCTCACACCACCCCGAGTTCCTGGGTCTGTATACCTGCTGTGTACATAATGAGAGGCTCCCACCATCCCTGTGCTGAGTTCCTGGGTCTGTATACATTATGAGGGGCTCCCACCATCCCTGTGCTGAGCTGGGTCTGTATACCTGCTGTGTACATTATGAGGGGCTTCCACCATCCCTGTGCTGAGTTCCTGGGACTGTATACCTGCTGTGTACATTATGAGGGGCTCCCACCATCCCTGTGCTGAGTTCCTGGGTCTGTATACTTGTACATTATGAGGGGCTCCCACCATCCCTGTGCCGAGTTCCTGGGTCTGTATACCTGCTGTGTACATTAGGAGAACATCAATGTCACACTGGGCGTGGTGGTATTTGCCTGGCGGGCTGGAGGAACATCAGGAGGTCAAACTCCTGGCAGCTTAACGCCAACGTACCAAAGAAACCGCAGACTCGCTTACCGAATAACTCGGCACAATAAATATCGATTGATCTAGAATGCAGCGTGGTCACCCCCTCACCATAACCAATTATCTCTGGATAAGATGGTCAGTGGAGAGCCTTATGTACCCACTTACTTGGTCCTATCAGGAGATCACCAGAGGCATGCAACAATCATGGTGACTCATGTTACTGAAGCTGGAGAACACGGGCCTATCATAACCGGCCACCAACCCCCAATCAGATAAAACCTCCAAGTGTTACAGTCCTTTGCTAGCATGTGGACGTGCCTGGTGATGTAATGGAGATGGTCACCGTGCGCTGATGGCCAAGTCAACCTGTAACCAGAGCTGACTCTTCGGCAACCAACATGCTGAGGCGCCCAATGAAGGTTCTTCAGTGAAGATCGTGGCGTGTGTGGGGGCACCACGAAGATAAAAGCTCAAGTTCCTATAAGACCCTTCCACCACACCTATCCCAAGCTTGCTGGACGCCCATTCCAAACCCAAGAGCATC
This sequence comes from Ptychadena robeensis, assembly GCA_036250615.1. Lineage (NCBI taxonomy): Eukaryota > Metazoa > Chordata > Amphibia > Anura > Ptychadenidae > Ptychadena > Ptychadena robeensis. The sequence continues at coordinate 41,113,620 of CM070043.1, read as the reverse complement.
AGTGAGATGTTCTATAGAGGCCTTCTCTCTTGAGAAGGCTTTCCATAACATGTTGGATAAGGAGGTATTTGTCCCCAAAATGGAGACCAGGGTTGGGGGTCACGGCTCTGCCCAGTACACTTACTCTACACCTGACTCCTCATAGAGTTAAGGTGTTGGCTTTCTACAGTCACGAGGTCTTCATCGAATGGTTACCAAGGGTGAAGGTGCTCGTCAATCTCTGACGTCAACTCCTGAACTCATGAAAATTGGGCCCTATAGCACACCTAACCCCCCCCTCCGGTGTCCTACCGCCACCTCCATATTATTGCCCACCCCCAGGTGTCCTACTGCCACCTCCATATTATTTCCAATGGTTTTGGAAAGGCAAGCCGAGATATGGTAGCAATGGCCTGGTGCCCTCACCCTCCCAGCTCTAAAGCACACATTTCTCTACGCCCAGCGTGGGCAAAGTACAGGTTTGCTCTAAAGAAACTTTGGCAGCAGTTCCTTGACTTGTCCAAGATGATAGAACTCAGAACACCAAGCCCAGAGTGCTTCCTATTGACCACAGTATATAGAGCAGGATAGTCCTTGTAACCCTTAATGGTCACCAGACATACCATGAGAGAAGAACAAGATATGTCTACCTTAACGTCCATCTGTGGTATTAAGGACTGGGAGCACTGGACTACTCTGACACAGGTAACTGCTAGGTAGCATGCACATGCCATGTTCCTCAAAAAACAAATAGGAGCCTATGGTTGGATAAAGAACATGTCCCTCAGCCCCAAAACTGGACCACTGCAGGTGCTTGATAAACTATCAGTTATATTAACCGCTCTTCTGATTATTGAAAACCGATGGGTGGTTTCATGTCACCAAAACAACCTTCATATTCCAAAAATTGTACGGATGTGGAAATCTTTCAGATTGATGGTGCACCAGTCTGCTGAGCTCTGGCCAAGTGAAGCTTTAGAGGGAGTGCTGATGACAAAACTAATTTAAGGAGGGGGGGGGGGTCTGTTTTTGTTTTGTACCTTCAGCGTAGATGTTTGGCTGCCAAACTCAACAGATCAATGGACCTAAACCTGGACCTTGGGTCACTGGGACAGGCAGTGAAGGAACATCTTCCAACCGGGACATGGACACAGTAATACCACTTCCACCTTACAGTCCAGCTAGAGCTTATCTATGATAATGGGTTCTGTGAGGTTGAAGCGGTATTACTGTGTCCATGTCATGTTGGAAGACGTTCCTACAATGCCTATCCTGGTGACCCAAGACATTGATTGACAGCTTTAGTCCAGGTAGAGCTCATCTATGACCAATGGGTTCTAAGGTCACCAATCAATGTTCCTGGGCAATGTCCATGCTCAAACCTTTCTTGGATGACAACTGTCCAAAAAGGGGGCTTCACTTTGAGGAGTCTTGTGTCACCAGGGCAGGCAGTGAAGGAATATCTTCCAACCAGGACATGGACACAGAAATACTACTTCAACCTCACAGAACCGATTGGTCATAGATGAGCTCTACTTGGGCTAAGGTCACCAGCAGTGGTCAATGTTCCTGGGCCATCTGATAGCCAACAAAGGAGTCCCAAAGTGATCTTTGGGTGTCCTGGTGACAACATGCCCATTTGACCACTGCTGGACCTTCATTGCTAAATCAAGGTGGCTTTCTTCAAAATGACCACCATGCAAGAAAGTCAAGACCCCCTGGTTGACAAACCCAACACAGGTTGAAGTCCTTGGATAAACACGCCTGCCAGGAAACTAGCATCTTCATAAATAAGCTTTATTGGGGCTAACATCACCAGCAGTGGTCAATGTTCCTGAGCCATCTGATGGTCAACAAAAGGTGTCCCAAAATGATATTTGGGTGTCCTGGTGACATGGCGATTTGACTACTGCTGGACCTTCATTGCCTTCCTCAAAATGACCAACATCCAAGTCAAGTCCAGCATCTTCAATTGGACCCAAGTGTGCTAGTTGGGTGGAAGCCCTCATGAGTGGTAGAAGACCAGCGTCTTAAAGCCAAGGCCATATGTCCGCAAGGAACCTGCACGTGTATGGGATTGTCCAACCAGAGCTTGGATTAACCAATCAGAATTCAACATTGGCAACTGCTGTAGACCTGCACGTTGTATCCCCCAAACGCTATCTGAGGAACCTCAACACCAAGCTATACCCCAGTTGGGACATTAAGTGACGTCATCAATTATCAGAAACCCACATAGAAGGTTGACTTACCTCCAGCGTGTCTCTCTGGGTTCCCAGACCTCTCGTCTGGCGTCTGTCTAGAGTGCTCTTTGTTCTGTCCGTGGTTTGGGAGGTGTCCTGGGCCGTAGCTTGTGTAACAATCTCCTCCCAGCCGCCAACCGTCTCGGAAGCGCCTCCTCTTTGCCTGCAGTGAACCCCCAAAAAACACAGGGTGGTTGGGTTGTTTATTTCGGCACCCCAAGGTTTTCTGCGATTGGGGTCTCTGGGATATTTACGGGGTGGTCCTCCGATCAGAGGATGTCTCTGACTGCAGCAGATGTCTCTCAGATCTATAGTAGGGTCTTTTGGTTCCTGTATAGGTCTCTTCTCCTCAGAGAATGTCTCTGACGGTGTTCAGGCTCCTGTATAGGTCTCTTCTCCTCAGAGGATGTCTCTGACAGTCTTCAGGTTCCTGTATATGTCACCTATACTCAGTGGATGTCTCTAACAGTCTTCAGGTTCCTGTGTATTACCTATACTCAGTGGATGTCTCTAACAGTCTCCCTGAATCAGTGTGTGCTTCTGTTAGCTGGTGCAAGTGGATGTCTCTTCAATGCAGATGTCTCAGGGTAGTCTTTCTTATTGTCAGTAGCTGTCTCTGGCAATCTTGTGGTTGTCTCAGTAGAGGTCTCAGTCAGTCTCTTGTCACCAGGACTCTTGTCTCCCAGTGCTGGCTTGTCTCTTGTCACTGGGACTGTGTATACTGCCGCTGCTGGTCTCTGGCAGTCTCTCAACCTCCACTGACTGTCTCGAGGCAACTTCGCATCACTCGCACATCCACACGTGAGGACAAGCACGTGCCTGCCTCCATCTACTCGTGCCTAGCCGCTGATTGGCTTCTCCTGGCCGCCCTCTCCTCGTGCCTGGAGACTGATTGGCTGCTTGTGACCGCCCTCTCCTCGTGCCTGGTTGTCGATTGGCTGCTCGTTCCCTCCCACATGTGTGTGGAAACACGCGGCTCACCCTGCACACTGGCCGCCGGTGGGAAAGGGCGGGAGGCATGGGACTGTGGAGGTTGGTCATTGGTCGGCAGCCTGCGCATTTAGCTCCGCCCACACATGTGTACTCAACGCATGGATTGCATGGGAAGGAAGGGTGCCGTGTCTGCCAGGGACGTCAGACAAAACCTGGAGAGCTGATTGGTCCTCTCTGTGTCCCCAATTACAACCCCCCCCCGCTTCCGGCCTGCTAAAACCTTTCACTGTGACAAAGAAGGCCTTAATGGTAGCCCCCAACAGCAGTGTACGCCTGACAGGGGGTCTACCCCCCTCCAATCCCTGCACGCCTCAGCTGAAGTGTTCTGAAAGAAGTGGGATGTTATTCATTATGAAAGGACGAGATATTATGGACGTCCAATGAGTCACCGGCTGCAGCTTGTAATGCACACTGTGAGACACTCACAATGTGCAGTGATAGAAGATCGAGCCAGGAGAAGAGCCAATCACAGGAGACCGAGGATAGGGGCGGAGCTAAGCTAACTACCAACACAAGATCTGACACGAGGATGGTGTCACCAGGAGAGACAACTGACCAACACAAGGATGGTGTCACCAGGA
>CM070043.1:41021608-41041374 GCA_036250615.1 Ptychadena robeensis | reverse complement strand
TCGAACAATTATCGTCAATCGTACCATGTGGGCATTTCTCGATTTTTGTTCAATCGATGATAAAATTCATCTAATCGTGCATCGATTGAACCAAAATCGAACCGTGTGTGGCTAGCATAAGGTAACCATACACCTAAAGATAGATGACTCATTCAAAAACAGCTTGGTGACGCCACTTGAGTGCCCGTCCATTGGACAGGAATCAAGGTGCACCACTTGATAGACCCTGGTCTCCATTTAAAGGAATGTGATCGAGCAGGATTTACAGACGTGTCTGATGCCTGCTTGACCAGGGATGGCCGCATAATCGATGACGTCATCGTTTGAAAGGCTGTATGGGCACTTTTAGAACAGGCGTGGGCAAACTTTTTGACTCCTGGGCCACATTGGCTTCTTAAATTTGATAAAGGGGCCAGACCAAGAACCTGTGATGGCCGACCCGCCATAGGTGTGCCAATTACATGGATCGCCGGCATCACTTATGATTGTGATAGGTAACGTGTGACAAGGACATTGTTATCTTTTTACATTTTCTGCAATGTTCTTCCATTGCAATGAGCAGAGATAATAATTGCAATATTAGAGACGGCCTAATAGAGGATGGGGCTATAGTGCCATGATCACGCTACTGCATGGTCCTCAAGACAATGTTTGGACACCTCTAGGCATTAAGTGCACAAGGTGACAAAGGACTGAAAAAGAAAGCTAAATGGGTTGGATCTGCCCCCCAGGCCTTAGTTTGCCCACCCCTGTCTTAAAACCTAGAGGGAAAAGCCATTTCTTGAGATGGTCTGTAGCCCAACAAGGACTGGACTCTCTAGATATCCACAATGCTTCACCTTCAGCATTCACAAGCCCCAAAGTGGGGGGTTGTGAACCATGTTGTGCTACAAACCCTGCGCTGGACCTGCCGGATCTTTACCGGCAATACTTGGGGGCACTGGAATCAAGTACGGTAAATGTATTATAGAGTCTGTGGCCATTTACAGAGGGAAGGTTCAGCAATTTATAATTGAACACATTGTGAATCCCATAGGATTAATAAGTACCATGCTTTTTAAGTCTTTTTTTTTTCGTTTTCCTTTTTTTTCTTTGTATAAAATACAAACCCTTAACAATAACAAGTGTTAAGGCACCTGAAGTAAAAACAAACTGAACTGGTCAGGGATTGAAATAATTAGATATCATGGAACAGTTAGGTTAAACTGGTCAAAATGACGGGTTTTCGGGAACTATGAAAACATCAAATTTGCTAAAAGGCATCAATTAAAGTGTATCTAAAGCCGCCATTTTGGTTTTTAGATGAAGAAGGGAAGGAATTGAACCAGGATAAATTACTTGCGAAGCAGAGTTACCCTCTCATTGTCTCCAGGACTATGTGTGAAGGGGTGTTTTATTCATACCCTATTCCATCTAAAAATGTATTTTTTGCTTTTAGATACAATTTAATTATTGATAGAGGTGACCATCCATGCTGTTACTGTATAACACCATTTCAGAACTGTAATCTACCAGCCATAGTGTTTCCATGACTCCCCCCTCTGAATATTTGTTGGGCCCACCGATACAATGTTGGAAATTTTTGTCACCTTTCAGTGGCAAATAGAGAACCACATGGATGTGAATGATCTCGGAATTTCAGGGAAAGTGATAGACTCTAGCAACATAATGATTCTCAAATATTTTGAAACTTAAAGTGGAACTATACCTTCCTATACTTCATCGCCTATGCTCAAATCTACAGTTGGCATGAGGCTGAACCAAGATGATGGCACTAGCCCTCTGTGGGCTTTGTGGTTGGGTTGAAAACAAGTTTGGTTGGGTTAAAACTGAACTGTTCCAGGTCTAGTTCCACTTTAACTCAGCATTTTAGTTTCAATAGGGAGTTATGATAGTTGACTATAACAACATTTGAACACAGATACCTCCCTAGCACACCCCCTTATTAACCAATACATCAGTACTATGTCCAAACATTTGCCTACAGTAAACATTCTTGAATGTAAACAATGATATCAATACCCATTGGTTTCTATTTCACATTTAAAGCTGAACTCCAGGAGGTCACTCATAATGCAATTCATGATACAATGAAGAATTATTAGCAATATCAGTACAGCAGAACCCAGAGGGGGAAGCAGCACAAGAAGCCAATTAGCTGTACTGCAATGATAGACCAGACAGGAGGAGGGAGAGAGATGTTCACAATGTGGTTGCTTCTCTGTATCACCCAATCACAGCGATAACACCTCTAAGGATCACTTCACTCAAACCTGTATTAACCTCAGCACTGGAGTGACAGCAATTCCCTATAATATGTTTCTTGAATGCATATGGGGTTTTGACTGGAGTTTAGCTTTAGAAGTCATTATAAAGGAAGGACCAGCTGTGTTGTGGAAAGTCATACATTGTCGGGTTTTGTGGTGTCACCTTTTCTACGTCTTTCCAAAATCATAACAAAAGATGGATTTATGAGTGGCAACATGGAAGAATGAGATGGAAGTAAAACAGCAACATGGCTCCCCACCATTTAGTAATGAGTAGAGACTAAGCTATTACAGTTGTTCTTGGCATTCTGGTTAGATGACTAAATATTTTTGGGTGAAATACTCAGTAGTAGTAGTCTGACTCTATTGAAACTTGTCTGCCATTCTACAGGGAGCTCAATGAGGCCGATCAATGTTGCCATATTGGTGATGGACCAAACCAGATTTGGTTGGTCAGTAGTAACCCATTTTTCCTTAACATATGCTTTCTGTGAAGTTCTACTATCAAGATCTAACCACTGTTTTTTGACGTAGCCAAATGCATTTGGGCACCTAATCATCATGTATATATGAACTTAATGGATATATTATTCTAAGATCATTACTATGAGATTGGCCAACATTACCAAACAAAATCTTAAGTGGGGGTTGTAGTAATGGGGCTAACAAAACATTTATGAGTTCTGGTGTTTAAGGAGAAGGGTTGGTCTTCATTTAGTGCCCAATTTAAACCAAAGCTCTTTGGTAGGGTAAAGGGCAAGGCCCAATGCAGACCAGACTCATGATACCATGTCTGTATGGAGCTGGGTGTGTACACAGGGGACAGTCATGGTGGGACAGAGAAGGTCCTCAGTAGGGTGAGGTCAGGGCTCTGTACAGGACACTGGAGATCCTCCACACCAGACTCATCATACCATGTCTGTATTGAGCTGGGTGTGTACACAGGGGACAGTCATGGAGAAGGTCATCAGTAGGGTGAGGTCAGGGCACAATGCAGACTACCCAAGTGCTTTTGGTCATAATTATCAAGCTCCTAGACCACATGAGTATTTATTCTCAGCCAAGAAGTAGTGCTGGAGATGTAGGAATTTGACTGGCTAGCCAATATGAATTAAATCAAGGCCGAATTACAGAACAAAAACCAAAGAAATCATGTGCAAAAATATGCAGCAAGAATATAAGATAAAATAACTATAAAATGGAATATACGTCTCTTCACAGAGATCTTCGTAAAGTACACAACAAACAGGAGTGAAGAAGCGCTCCATAATCCATAATTTCACACACGGTTGCCCATTCCAACGGGCAGGCAGGTAGGCGCATTACAGCATGGCACTTTGTAGTAACTGTAGACCATGTGTTCCTGAAGCAGGATGAACAGCTGTATCCCAGAAAGTGGAATTTATCAATTTGACCCTCAAAACGTTTTCTTGTACTGATTGTCCAAATCCTAGCCACGCCCCTTGTCAACAGCCATGCCTCTTGCCAATGGCTCTTTTTCAAAAATGGCAGGAAAGTGAAGGCTTCTGCACAAGATGTGGTGGTGGCCAGACATGGAATCAGCAGTTTCTTCTTCCTTTCTATGATTTCCAACATCTGGAATGTATACCTACAAGAGATCTTGCAATAGCAAGACCAAATGCCTCTTGTCAATGATGTCACAACATTCCTGGCAGTTAGAGAGAGAAACTTAAAACCAGAAATGCAGCAAAAAAAAAAAAGTGAATAACGTAACTTTTTGGCGGAATGAAAATCTTCATCAGCACCAGGTCAAAGCATTTGCCATACACCACATGGCAAAATCAGTGGTATCCATGGAATGGTCAGGTGCTTTCTGTTAGGAATCTTATTCCGTATCAAAACTTGACTTGACGTGAATTTTTTTCATGGGGACTTCTGAGATCAAGACAATAAGGTCCCTGAGTATCAGAAGACATGGTAAGAGGTTGTTTATCCTCCAAGAGTCCTGTCTCGTGATTGGATATTGTGTCGGAGAGAGAGAGCATAACCGAAGAACGCCCCTCTCTGACTTTCCCCTTTTTTGCCCACAGGTTATCCATCTCCATCAGTCCTCAGACGTGCGTCTGCATCCTTTGTTGAAACCTCTGTCCATAGTCGGAGTGCTGGGATGTGTACGGAAAACGAGTAGCTCCTGCGAATTTCCCAACTGGATCAAAAGTATCATAAGGTCCTCGATCCATACCTGTGGTGGTGGTTGGCTGCATGTAACCGAACCTGTACGTGGAGTAGCCGGGGTTGGCCGAAAAGTGTGTCCCAAACTTTTCATAGTTGTCATAGGAAAGCTGACTGGTGGTGTCTGTAGTAGCAGACGTGACCGTAGGTGTTGGGTCTGTACTGTAATCTGAAGTAGGAGCCCGGCTGTAGGTGTTCAGCTGGGCATAGCCACTGGAATGAGAAAGGCGAGACGAAGGGCGAGTATCGAAACGTGCTGGTCCAGGATTACGGTACTCCGCGTACAGCACAGATCTGGAGGTCGGCCTGTCATCATGAGCTCGGACATTGTAATATCCATTGGTTGGATCCTAGGGAAAAAGAGGAGTATGATCAATGGCAGACAGTGATGGAGATGGGAGAATGATCATAATAATAAAAAAAAAGATAAAAAGCCCAAAACTCTAGATCTAGTTGTTTCTGGACATGAGGAATTCTGAATTATATATTGTATGTTCTATATGTTTAAAGGTTTATGGGCACCTGACCACCACATCTACCTGTATGGCCTACATAGTCAACCTCTCAATGGCTTAATTCAAGTGTTTGCATCAAAAGATACTGTTGATGTTGTGGAAACAAGATGGCTCCTCGTTTCGGCTAGACATGGTTTGACTAGTTCGGTGGAGGAACTTGAGCAACCAACACTGCCAATGGGAACGTCTACCTCAACCTGACCTCACTAACACTTCTTTGGTTTAATGGGCATCAATGACCACACCTAAAGTAAATTATTGTGGGGTGCAAAGGAAGGAGTCAGGGGTTATTTATACTAATGCCAATTGGTTGTCCAAGACATTATATGGGCGTGATGGCCAGGTATCCACAAACCTTAACCTAACCAGGGTCTGTGCTATTAAATACAAAAGTGAAGCAAAAGTCACTATACAGGTGCATACATTTATTAGGAGAGTGAAGTCAAAATGTTCTTTTCGACTACAGACACATACAAAAAAACATCTTTAACACGATATCTTGTGGCTTATGCTTCTCAATCACAGTTACGAAAATAATTGATGGTTATGAAGTCTGGTCATCAAAGCTAAAGCAAATCCAACCCAACCCAAACTTCAGCCAGGATACGGTTGGGGATATCATCCATTAAAATATTTCCATTCCAAGTGTTGATGGGTCCCTCCCGTTTGGACGTTCAGGAGATATAACTTTGATGACCGACCCTTGTGTTGGCACTGATGGTTAAATGGGATTTGAAACAGAAGGCTGAGGTTATGTCAAAATCCACAATCTGATCCATCTGTGAATGTCGCACTTGACTAGTTCTCAACTAATTGAAAAAATAATAATAAATAATGATAAAAAAATTTCCACAGGAGCAAAGTTGAAATGACCTTCAAGAGCACCAGAGTTAGCCTAACAGGTCCGGTTATATATTTTGTAAATCCACAGGAAGCTTTGGTAAACGTGAAGACCATCTCTATCCAACTGTCCAAGTAACTTCTCACTAGGTTGATATATTCTTCTGATATCTGTCCAGTTCCAAGTCCATCAAGTTACCATGCTGGATACTGGGTTGTAGTTGGAGCGTAGCACTAGGCCAAGTAATCCCATGTCCCAAATCTGATGTGGTCAACTTGGTTCTCTGCAACAATCTGTTGCCACCATCTCCCCTAACTTCACAGAAGTGTTTTTGGGGTTCTGGACCAGTTTATAAATCACATTCCAAACATTGTTCTTAAATCTCTAAAGGTATGCAACTGTATAGTATTGTTTGCTTCACCCCCATAATCATACGAGATAATAGACGGTCCTGTATAATAATTAACACATTACACTAACATTACACATGACTCGGTTATCCTGCATGCCACACAACTCTTTCGTGCTTAAGACAAGGTGCGCGTGGAGATACCGTCGCTTTAGTGACCAAGATGATGCCGAGAAGTCTATTTGTCAGCATCATTTGGTCAGTGCTACACCGTGCTGCGTCCCACAACGGGACTGATGACGTCTATAGGTCTTGCGAATGGCCAAGTCCTAGACATTTATTTGTATTGGTTGTATACAGATGGATGCCGCACCTTGAGCTCGTACTCCTCTCGGTCAATGGTGTCACAACGTAGGTCCTGCTTGAGGTCCACGTCATCTTTAAAAGACTGAAAGTAAGAAGTTTGAATAGAAAAGTTTGATACATGGTACGCAGATAACATAATTAACTTAATTACCAAAATTAAGAGTTTCTATCTGTAATCCCCCCACGAAAGGTTCTTCATTGTACAAACCATATTAAAAAACAACAATTGATAAATCTTGGACCTCGACCCCATACTTTATCTTCTCTGCCATGTTCTGAGATGTCATGCACAGTCTACTCACCGAATAGATAGCCTTCATCACCCTTGTTGCGGTGGAAACGCTTGACGTGTCCTCCTCTCTGTCTGGGTGCATGGTTAAAGGTTCCCGATTTACGGTCTCCACCTTGACGTCCAGTTTTCTAAGAGTCACGTCCTTACGGCCTGGTGGGACAATGGGATTGGTTACTCTACTGGGAAATCTGAAGTATAAGCCTAGGATTGGAAATGCAGCAGCTCCATCGTCGCACCCCAGTATAACCATAGAGATGCTGTATTGTGGAGAAGAACAGGCACAGAGCCCGCCCATTGCCCACACATAGACTTGGCCATCGCCCACACAGAGCACAGCCATTTCCTGCCATCACCGTCACAGAGATCTGGCCATAGCCTACAGAGAAACCTGTCCATTGCCCACACAGAGCCCAGCCAACCCCGGCACAGAGTCTGGCCATTGCCCGCACATAGACCTGGCCACCACAAAGACCCGGCCATTGCCCACATAGAGCTCGGCCATTTTCCACAAAGAGACCCAGCCATTGCCCATCTCTCTGCCATCACAATCACATAGATCAGGCCATTGCCTACAGAGAAACCTGTCCATCACCTGCACAGAGACCCAGCTATTGCCCACACAAGGCCTGGCCATTAATCTCAGACAGACCTGTTCATCGCCTACTCAGAGATCAAGTCCATTGCTATCGCCTACAGAAACACTTTTTCATCACCCCCACAGAGCTAAGCCAACTCCCGCACAGAGCCCAGCCAGCTCCAGAGCTCCAAGGCCTGGCCATTGGCCACAAGACGACCTGTCCATCTCCCACACAGAGCCTAGCCACCACCCGTACAGAGACCCAGCCATCACCTATAGCTGTGTAATCACTGCTGAAGGTTGTGCGCAACTACCCATTATTTTTCTTAGTTTATCACCTGCACAGGGCCCAGCCATCGCCCACACAGGGCCCAGCCATCGCCTGCACAGGGCCCAGCCATTGCCCGCACAGAGCCCAGCCATTGCCCACAAAGAGACCTGATCATCGCCAGCACAGAGACCAAGCCATCACCCACAGAGCACCATACAGGTTGCCTGGGGCACCCCGCACAGGTTGCAGGGTGCTAGTCTGGAAGGACCTTGGCACTTGACTCGAGTATAAGCAGAGGGTGACTTTTTCACCACATTATAGGTGCTGAAAAACTCAGCTTATACTTGAGTATATACGGCAAGCCAACATTAATGACTAAGCTACAACTCCATATGCCATGTGAGCCAATGCAAGGGCATGAACGTTTCCTAGATAAAGTAAAAAAAAAACAATGTAAATGTATACAGTTTTCACCACTAAACCGTGTTCCCATGGATGATTCATAGACCAGCAAAGTGATATTGAGTTGGTCTTCCTGGCTTTGGGGAAAAGCATAGAACTACAATATTCCCTGTGATCCTATCACTAAGATGTTACTAGACACGGCTGATATTACTTCCCTAATTGTGACAAATGACTTAATTACTTACCACCCCATGGGAGTGCCACATACGTGGTAACACACAAATCAGAAGGTCCTTCACTATTCGTGAATTGATTCCATAATCTCACAGGATGGAAAAGCTGGGATAGCTCAGACAATCAAACTCATATACTAACTACCTCTGTCCAAGGCTGTCCTGCCCTTCAGGAAACTCTACACATGGAAGATGAAACGCATGAGCGGGGCGTCCTGTCTTCTCTTGAAGAAGTGTTTACCAGCAGAGAGCTTGTGCAGCCATACACGGCTTATCACAAAATATGACACAGCCTCTTAATTGGCTCCTCTGGGGAAGCCAGCAAGTTGCTCATGCATTTGTCAGCCGCCGTTGGTTTTGGTACTTACTGCCTTTACGACGTCTGTACAGGAAGAAGATGAAGAAGCCAAAGAAGATGATGACCAGGATGCCCGACCCGATGGTTGCTCCGGCAATGATTCCCACTGGGAGAACTTCTGGAAAAGGTCAAAGTAAGATGTGTGAGGTGCCCATTCATGTTGGATGATGACCAACCTTAAATCATTCTTGGTCAAGAAGAAGTTCATTTAAGATTGACACATTCATATCCCTCCCTCAAAGTAAAGATGGTGAGCCTGGTCATTTATTCACATTAACATATAAGGAAGTCAAGATTCCACCCCCTTACCTTTCTCTACAAGTTTAATGTTGGCTGTCTCCGAACCAAAGGTGTTCCACGCCGTACAGTTGTATGTGGTCTGGAAGTCGGACTCTATGACGTTATTAATGGTCAGGGTGGAGCGCACACCTTTTTCAGTTTTGGTTCTTTCTACCGTGTACCTGTCCACCGTTCCGGCTTCCATGGTCCGCTCCGGCCAGGCCCAAGCCTACAATTCAAAGAAAAGGTTTGGTTTTCATGAACACATTCCCACAATATACAAAAAAAAACCTTGACAGATGAGTGGAGGTGGTTGGAGACATTTAATTCTAATGTCCATAGTGTTGGAATTGGTTGTCTAATCTCAGTTGTGATGGGCAGGTGCGGATCGGCACCCTGGGCAACCCTCTGATGGCCGCTGCACCTGTGCCTCACTTCACTCCGGCGGGGTGCTCAAGAGGAAAGACCTTATTCACACCCAACCACTCCCGCGGAAAGCATCTCCACTCCCAGGGAGAGAGAGCACTGTGGGGGAGAGGGGGAGACGTCTGGAGATCGTAAAAAATTTTTGATGCCACCCTAGGCAACCGGCCAAGTTCAATTACTTTGCCCATACCAGAGCCACCGTCAGGGGTCCCGACCACCGTAAGGGGCCCCAAAATTTTTGATGGTGGACCTGGCCCATAGAGTATACCATGGGGTCCTATCCTCTCTCCTGACAGTAGAAGGGACTGAATAGATCTGGTGAGGTCACATGGTATTTCGGGAGGCAGTTAACATCCCTAGAGGTTGAGCCAAACCCAGTTCGTCAAATTGGAAAAACTGACCATACTGACCAGGACCACATGTTCTGCATCATCGGTGACGCCAAAGGGGCGGTGCCAAAGGCCTCCATCATAATGGAGGGTAGTTGGTTTCCATGCCCACATCATCAATGACCCGGGTGACGTGGACAGGGGCGGGAGATTCAAGCAGAGTACAGTGTATGGCGTGGTAGGGGCTGACCTCTAGGGAGCTTAATAACTGGTAACAGGCAATGTGGAATAGGAATAGCGGCTTTAGGTATACAAGGAGCATAAGGTAGGCTCATGGACAATGGGACCAAGGTCTTTAGGTTGCTTCAACTGGTAAGGGGAACACAACATGGACAGGAGCTAAAAAACTACCAACAGTATGGTGCTCACTTTGGCCTTATCACCATGGACCCTTGGTGGGGAAAACGAAGAATAGTCAATACTTTAGTAAGAAATGTGAAACATAAACTTAAGTCTTCCATGAATTAAATGATGATTGGGATTGGGACTCCTTTCAGGAACAGCGACCCCTAAATAATTACCTTTCCTGCCCTGCTCCCGCACTGCCGTGTCTGCAGAGTCTGGTCCTCCAAGCAGCAAGAGGGAGGAGAGTGACTCTTCCGCTCTCGCTCCCTCCACCAATTCGGTGACGCTGGAGTGGCGGAGAATTCAGATTTGGCTGGCTGCCAGGCGCCAGGGCCACTGTTAGAAATCCCGGGGCCCCAGACTCTGAACGCAAAGCCTGCATTCATTTCATATTTAAGTATCTCCAATTTTTTGTGCCCGGCGCATCCCTTTAACGCAGAGGTCTCTGCCGAGGAGACGCTAGAGTTAACATCTCTGAAAGCCTGTAATCAATTCTCCTCAGTCTCTTCCTCTGCTAAACACTTCATTCTGTGCACTGTGATAAAATGATTTCAGCCGCAGTGGATGCTGTTTGGAGAACTCGTCTCCCCCGGGACTCCGCAGAGAGGCAGCTGTGAATGCCGCACAAATCTCCACTTTAATTAGAACAAAAAAAGACACAAATTTACGCCGAGGAGAGCGTGGCCTCCAGGATTTGGAATTTCTTCAATTTTACCCCCCGATTCCTTATAAATGACGCCTATTCCATCAAACTCCCACTTCATCTGCAGTTGAGGGACATATGTGACATGGCCAACGCAAAGGGGTGTAGTACACCCATAGACTGGCAGGGGGCGCCATCGCTACGCCAATGGGTTACCACCATCGGTGAAGAGCCATTGTCTCCTCAGCAACGGGTGATTATTGAAATAATCACTCATCAGAGCAGCTGAAGAGAAAATGGCAATGACAGCTTTTCTGAATATTGTTTTTCTCACCAGGTGGTCTCAGCGCCGGGACTGATAAAGATGTCTCGGGTTCGGGAGTGCCACAGCGGTCATCAATCTTTAACAATTGAAGAGGTTTCTATTGTTTGAAGGAATTCGGTTCACCAAACTACGGGATACCAACTTCAAACATAGATTTTTTATGGGGGGATAGAATGAAGATGGGTCAATGGCTCCATTGGGGACAATTTCTATCCTGGAGACTTCACAGGAAATAAGGATAAATCTCTCTAACAAGGCCAGAGGGAGATCTATTTTCCTCATGGTTCCTTGAGTATCCAGTTGAAATCAGCAACAATCCTGTTTTTAACTCCAAACCTTAATTTTTTTGTTGTTGTGTAGGCCCGTATGGGTTTGCTGGAACACTGCTCCACACTGCTCCTCCAAGACAAATTCTCAATATTACTGTGTTTCACTGAAAATAAGTCTTTCATACATTTTAAGTGCAAAAAAAACTTAAAATTTCAGGTATTTTCAGGTAGGTCTTATTTCTACTAAATAATACGTTTGATGTAATATACAGAATGGCCACAAGATGTCACTGCTTTATTTGTTTTCAGCTACTCTGGCTTCAGTATTTTTTTTTACTTTCCTGGGGGAGCGCTGTACACTGTGCATACCCGAACAGAGGGACTTGTGGGGGCTTTCTGAGCTGAAAATAGAGCAGTTGAAATAGAGCCTCCGCTCGAAACGCGTCCCATTGTTCCTGTTGAGCCACCCAGCATCTGTAAGCAGGAAGTGATCTCATCCCTAACCAGGAAGTGAGGTCATCCTGGAAAACACATGGCCCTGAGAGCTCAATCCTTGTGAACTTCCTTTAATGTGAGTGTCTGTGAGGTTTTTTGTTTTATTCCATTTCGTATAATTTAACCATTTACAGTACCTTACTTTGTTGTACTAGGTTGTGCGCCTCGTGTCCTTGTTCCTATTTGTCTGCTAACAGTTAGCGCCTGCAAGCCCCTGTGTTCAGGCAATGGCGCCAGGGGGCAGGGTGGGTTTAGAAGGCGTGACAAGACGCCTCCTGTCACGTCTTCCCTTTTACAGCAGCAGTCTCTGGGACAGAGTAGATCTTATTTTAGGGGGACGGCTTATATTAGAAGCAGAGGGGAAATAGGAGCTAGGTCTTTCTTTCTGGGTAGGTCTTCTGGGGGAAAAGTTCTCCTGCAAGAGAACTCATGGAGAAACACATGATCAGTTTATTAGGTTGACCTTCCCTGATTCGCTGGTCAGAATCATGTCTTTCGGCTCACCAATCAAAGAAGTACTTGTCGATCAGCATTCAATCCTTTTCCTAAGAGAGCTTGCCACCCATAGTCTCCTCATCACCCATTAAGATGGTCTACATTATGTATTGTGCCTCCAGGATAATAAATAACATGACATGTTATCAGAGAAGTACTCACGATGCGGTCTGGTGGTGGGGTGCTTCCGATGAAACATTCCACTTTTCCCACTCCGCCGCGCACTGCGTATTGGAACCCCTCGCTGGTGATCATCGGAGGACCTGCAAGATTAAAGATGACCATGATTACATCATGTTTTCTCCTGGTGACCAGGACTCAGCGTTGGAAATTTACTGTAAAGGAGGAATACAAAGGAAAGGGACCAGTAGGGTGAGAATCTAACCCAAGAGTCCTTACCTTAACCTAACTCTAGAGTGCAAGAGCCCTGACTTCAACCCACCTTCAGAGGCCTGGCCTATGCCTAACTCAAGAGTCCTGACCTCAACCTAACTCAAGAGTGCAAGAGTCCTGACTTCAACCCAACTTCAGAGGCCTGGCCTACACCTTATTCAAAAGTCCTGACCTCAACCTAACTCCAAAGTGCAAGAGTCCTGTCTTCAACCCAACTTCAGAGGCCTGGCCTACACCTAACTCAAGAGTCCTGACCTCAACCCAACTCAAGATTTCAAGACTCCTGATCTCAATCCAACTCAAGAGTCCTTACTTCAACACAACTTAATAGGCCTGGCTTAAAACTAACTCAAACGTCCTGACCTCACCCTTCTCAAAAGTCCCGAACTCAACCTAACATAAGAGTCCTGACCTCAACCCAATTAAATGCCTTTAGGTGCAACTGACCTCACAAATGCTCTACTGGATGAATGGATACAAATTACCACAGAAACCTTCCAAACCTTCTGGAAAGCCTATTATGATACCAAAGTGTAAGTGTTCAGCTTTAAGTAGACTTTTTTTGCCATCTCATGTAGGAGATCACCCTTCACTTCATATATCCCTGGACAACCCCAAAATTTGGAATCTTCCTCAATTTATAGCTACAACATTCCTCGCATGTTCTCCTCCACCAGGCCAAATAGACAAAGAACAAAACGTTTCTCTCGATTTGGAGAATTAAGACTTTCAATTTCAGAGGCATCCATCTGATGAAAGGGCCTCTTTAAGCCCCGTTCTCGGACAGACAGTCGCGTCTTTGTGAGACAGATTACCACAACGTTTGTGCCCATTATCTCATCAGGAGGAATTAATGCAATCCGTTCACATTTTCTGCCACATTATCCGTAATATGTGTTGTTTGTTTTATGCCTTTCTTTGTTTTATCGTCCAATCTGCTCATTTTATGGCTGCGGATAATTTGCCCGTGCCGAATTGAAGCGAAGCATGCATTAGGCTGATATATATTTTGGTCTTCTCAACCGGCACTAGTTAGCGGGCTCTCTGTGGAGGTCATCAAAGGGGGAATTGGCCAATGAAAATCAAGTGATGATCAACTTGGGGGGGGTTGTCCTTCCACCATGATAAATGGGCAAATCTGAAGTACTGTCTGCTAATATATCACTATGGACAAAGCTGCATATAAGGTATCCAAATCTTCCTTTACATAAGCCTCATAATATACTCAGAAAGAGGTGGACAATACTAGGAACCCGTCATGATCTTCTAGACATCGACTGTTGTGGGCCAGTAGAGGGTGAGTATTCCTTAAACCCAACAATGTAGATGCGTTTCCATACTGACCACCTTATTTTGCTGGATTTAATTTACATAAACTGCATGGCCAAACGTTTGTGGAGACACCACCAATATTGAGTTTAGCTGTGTCCATTGAAGGTAAGTGTTAATGCTACATTGAATTTTGTAAATTTTTGGGGATTTTCTATAAGGCCCCTAAGTACAATGCCAGCTCCATACATGACATGGTGGGATGAGTCTGGTGTAGGAAACCTCAAGAGTCCTCAGCCTCAACCCAACTCAAGAGTCCTGACCTCAATACAAATTCAAGAGTCCTAAAGCTCAACCCAACTGCAGTCCTGACCTCAACCCAACTCCAGTTCTGACCTACACCTAACCTGGCTTACAACTAAATTAAAATTACTGACCTCTACCTTACTCAAAAGTCCTGACCTTAACCCAACCGAATGCCTTAATGCCAGGCATACACGCGGCGACCATCGCCGACATCTGCCCCGATTTCTTCCGGGATTGTAAACGTGATGACGTCATCACGTTTACAATCCCATTGCATTCTGGGGCCCCTTCAGTCGGCTGGGCACCCTTTGTGTGCCGGCCATAAGCTACAATGAAGCAGCCACTTCATTGTAGCTTATGGCATCGGCTCCCATCGGCTCAGATTTTCCGACATGTCGGATCTCTGGCCAGCCGAGAAGTGGGGCGACAGGGATCTGTCGCCCCATGTGGGGACATGCCGATAAACGGCCGGATTTTAACCTGAATGACGACGAGAGCGCGCACGCCCGTCGGTCAGATTAAAATCCGGCCGTTTATCGGCATGTGTATGGCCAGCATTAGGTGCAACTGACCTCCCAAATGCTGGCTGGATGAATGGACAGAAACCATCCAAAGCCTTATGAAAAACATTCACAGAAGAGGCTGTTATGACACCAAAATGTAGGCCAGTTAAATTTTATTGGCTCTAGTTTTGGGATGTCCATCAATGCTAAATAGGTGTGGTGGTCAGTTGTCCGTACGTATGTTTTCTAGCTGTCTCCATGAAGCTCAGCATTTCAATGTAGACTTTTTAAAATGGAGATTAAACCTTAAAATTCGGCCTGCCCCTTTAATCCCCAAGTCAGCGTCTTGTTATGAAGCTAAACACTGACGCCTCGGAAACATGACGAAGCCGAGCCTGTATACATATCTCCATTCCTTACACGAGAGCTCGTAAATTATGGAGGATAAAAGAAAATGTCATAAAAAATATCAGGGCCATAAAATAGATTTTATTCACCCATTCATAATCCTTTAAACAGCCAGTGAGTAAAATATATATTGATTAATAAATTCCAGAGAGACATGTGATTTTGTTAGGTATCGGAGACGCCGGCGATGGTAAAGTGATTTACATTCATATGGGTAAAAAATATGTCTAGCCAGCTGTAAATTTCTGTCTGAAGTTAAGCTGTCTCTGGAAGAGGCCGAATGTCTTCCCTAGATAATCATCTCATTGCAACAACTGGTAGACACTCGTTGCGGTTGGACATGGCTATGGTGGGTCCACAAAAGCAATCAAGAGAAGATGACTCATTGCTTCCATAGACAACTTGGAAGCCAAATTGCAAAATGGTGAAATTTTTGGCCACGCCCAACACTTATTTGTTCTTGACATGGATTATGATGGTGGGTCTTTATAGTGTTGGAACTTAGGATCTTAGCAAGTGCAGTTGAGATTTGGGACTTCACCAAAGGCCGTGAGGACCATAATCATTCATCATCACAACTTACCATTGACGTACAGAGTCACCTCCCTCTCGCCCACACCGATACGTGGGACGATGGCTTTGCACACATACTGCCCGGCATCCTCCTGACGTACGGACTTCAGAAACAGCTGGTTACTGTTACTTAACACCTGCAAGCAAAAAACTTAAATTAAATATCCTGGAATGCCAACATCTGATGTAGACCCCACAATTACACTCCATAAGCGTCAACAGGTTGGTGTCATCTTTGAAGTTACCCTTAGTGATCCTTAATCTGCAACTTTTAAACACACCCCCAGGTCCTTGTTCAGGCATTACTAGTGTGACAATGCTTGGTCTCTGTCTCTAGTTGTGGATCTGAATTGTAAACCTGCCACACAGGCTTCAAATGGAGACTATTAGTGGATGTTTGTGGCCCACTAATGGCCATGGCGTGGCCCATGGTATGGTCACTCAGTCATTTGGTTGGGTATACATATACAGTAGGGAAGAATGGGGCTGTATTTTGCTTCTAAAGCCCACAATACACCTTTTAATCACTTAGATTGAGAAGTCAGCCACCTGGTATCCGCAACGCCTTCCAATCTAAAACAGCAAAGTAGATACAGCAATGTTCTATGTTACAGGAGAGAAATGGATATGCTCCTGGTTCTGATGCGTTTCACCCTCTATAGGGGCTTCTTCAGGGAGCAATTATGCTATATGCTGGTTACAGTAAATTCACTTTCCAATTGGTGGTGATGGATACCAGTGAAAGATCACCATCATGGACAGAGGAAGAGGGGAGCACCAGGCCAGAGGGGACAGCATCAAAACTGAACAAGTCAATATAGAGGAAGAAACGAGTCGGAACTAGGACCATATCCATTTTACTCCTGGTACATTGAACACATTGTTGTATCTCCTTAGCTGTTATAGATTGAAAGAGGTTGCGGATACACGGTGATTGACCCGTGTGCCATCTGGTTTCGGCACCCTCAGGTAACCAGTTTGCTCAAAATTGGTTGCATGAGATTGTATGGTGTTCCACAGTTTTGCATTGATATAATCTCTGATTGGGTGCCTCAAAATTCCCCACTAGGGCTTAGCCTAGTGCTTCTAGGCCACCACAGGGTCATGACCCCAAGGTTCCTAAAACATTGTTTCTATTCTGTACTTGTAAAATACAGATAGCCATTGTCCATACTGCCTAATGCTAGCCATACACTCTGAGATAAAAATTAGGATCCATTAAAACAGACCAATGTATCCCGACAGCGGTATCGGTTTGGATCGTAATATTCGGCAAAAAAGCTACCACATTGAAAATCCAATTTAGGATCGTATTTTTTTACGAGGATGTCATCGAAATTCATCGCCGTTTATATCGGCCATTGTGATGTATTTTTTTTTTTTTAAAGGGGAAGCCTCAGCAGTAATTGGTCGGTAAACACTATGAAAACAGTATGAAGTTTCCCGATGTTGCCAGACCAATAAAAATTTGTCCAATAAATTACGATCATAAAAAAACGGCAATTACGATTGTAATATATCGGTTGTACCATGTGGACATGTGCGGATTTCAGGATGATAAAATGCATTCATTGGTCGGTTTCAATGGATCCTAATTTTTAAGAGTGTATGGCCTGCTTAACCCCTTGAACGTAAATGGCAATCCTACCCAATCTGGGATTTGCCAATAGCCAATTCATACTCACCATGACCTAGCCCTGATCCTCCAATGTAAACAGATGTCTTCTTGAGTTGTAGACCTGAAGCCTCATCCAGAAGTCTACACTGAAGGACCAGAGCCCAGGCACATTAGAGCCAACAAATGGGGCGAATCCCAGGCAAAGCTTACCGATGGTGATGGTGGTGAATTCATGGATATCCGGACTTCCCGTCATAAGCTCAACTTGTCCTTTGTAAACTTTCGCAAAGGGCATTGACAAAAGCATAAATAAATAAACTCCCACCTATCCCTCCTGTCTTAATGAAACTCCGAAGGTTTTATTGAGGATGCGGCTGGATGCTGACCTCTTTTTTTTTCCACGTCTGAAAATTGATGTACGGCTCTCATTAAAAATAAATGCAAACAATACACATGAATGTGCTGCAAGATGCCGGTTGTTTCGGGAGCTAAAGTGGGTAATCTGCGGCGGCTGTCGGAAGGGCTCAGCTGCCAAAATTCTAAAAACCTCAGCGGCCTTGTTTTTGGGAGGTTCACCGTTATGAAGATCTGGATGAGCTTAAATCAGTCCCAAGTGGCACTTATATCTACCTGTTGGTCTTATTGATGCCTTTCTTAACCATAGTGTCATAAGACCAACTGTAACCCAACATTTCATAACTAGCAAAACCATGACCATGAAGCCTCTGGACTGCAGGGAGATATAAGGGAGGGCTCTGCCCCCAGGAAGCTTCTCAGTGGGGAAGAGTCTGATGGAGTAACTGGGCACACTGTGCACTCAGAGACTCACTATCCACCTCAGTCTAGGACAACGTGTGGCAGCCATGGGGGGGGGGGGGGGGGGGGGGGGGGGGGGGGGGACAATAGCAGGCATTTACTCTCCAGGCTGCATTTAGAAATAGGTCCCGGTTCTCCCGCCAACCTCCATTGCAATGCTTGTGTTGTGCACCTGCTGGACTGCTGGACCCATTCCAAGGTCTCATTATGATGGTCATGATGAGGTCCCATTATTCCTGTACCAGGTTCTGGGGTCTACACACTTGCAGTTCCTCTTATGAACCTAATCCTGGTGCTAAGTTTAAGACTCTGCACTCTAGCTCTACCCATGGTTAGGATTCTCCCAATCTCTGTGCTCAAGGTGTGACCATGTTGTCTACATTAAGTGGGTTCTTCTCCAACTTTTTTTTTTACAAAGTTCTGAAGAATCTCAACTCAATCCTAAATTCAACAGTTGAATACATTCAGGACACCATTCTCAAAACATCGAAGGTCGACCATGTTCCACCTCATGGTGGTGCCTTGTCTAAAGCTAAGGTAGATAAAGTAAGAAGACCTACTCACCACATCCGTTCCTTTCTTAGTCCACGTTAAGGTAAGAGGAGGGTTTCCAGCCCAAATACAGGTCAGCGTGGCATCGGAACCGGTATCCGTCACGGTAGGCTTGGGCTCGACCACAATGCGTGGGGCGACTGTAGAGAGGAGAAGATTCATTAGCAGGATTCCCCCAGGCACTGACATCAAGTGAAAGAAGAGGCTCAAGCGAGTTCCAGCTCTTAAAATAGAATTCCCCATTCTATGTCAGGGGTATTCAGCATTACTTATTCATACCCCTCTATATTACTGAGGCGAGAACACGTTATATATCAAAAGCTTATCACTGGAGAGATGGATTCCCTCATCATCTTCAAAAGAATAAGGAATGTGTTTTCTAATCTCGCAGAATTTTTTTTTCTGTTAAGAACTCAGTGAAAAAAAGTCTAATTTCCTCTTTTAAGGCAAACTCTTATATCCTGCAAGGATCACAAATGGCCTGAAGCAGGAGGTCACCGTCTGAGTGATAAGACAGACGAGGAGCTTAAAGCCAACGATTGAGCTGTGGGGAGGACCTCTTTGCCAATACGTTTAATCTACTGTCCAGCCCACCAAAGGCCAGAACCTCAAGAAAGGTCCTTGCATGGAAAAGCACAGAGACCCAGTGATGATATCAGATAATTAAGGTATAAATTTGTATAAAAAGAGGTTCGAAACTCAAAATGAGGTTAGATTGGATTAGAAGGTGTTCCAATTTTTCCAAAATCTACGGTAGGGTTTAGGTCAGAGCAGTTCAGGACACTGATGTTCCTCCACATCAGGCACTGACAGCTCAGGACAGTCAGAGAAGGTCCTCAGTAGGGTGAGGTCAGGACTCTGTACAGGACACCAGAGATCCTCCACACCACACTCATCATACCATATCTGTATGAAGCTGGGTGTGTACACGGGATAGTCATGGTGGACAGAGAGGGTCCTCAGTAGGGTGAGGTCAGGGCTCTGTACAGGACACT
>CM070043.1:40968875-40984781 GCA_036250615.1 Ptychadena robeensis | reverse complement strand
GGCACAGGCTGGCTGTTCCTCCACTGTCCACTGCTCCATCCAGCATGAGAGTCAAGCTCTGACCCCCATGCCAAACCCTAGGGTCGTGCGCCTCAAGCTCACCGACTTTAAGCAAGTGCATGTCATACACGCAAATGGCGTATGCGCCATGTTAAACATATATAGTGCACGCAAAACTCACCAAACAAACTGGCGAAATTCGCAATATCCGAATATTGCCGAATGCGAATATTTTCTGAATATCTTCCGAATGTTTTCCGATAAATTCGCGGCATACGAATGTTGCCTATGCCACTCATCACTTATCTACCAGAGCAGCATTGAATAGAGATCCTATGGCCATCAGTGATGCGAATAAGTCATTCAGAATGGAGAAACGTAAGTAAGTTCTAGAGCAGTGGTGGGCAACTGAGTTGCTATGGAGGGCCACAAGTGCGGCCCTTGGCATCACTTAAGGGCCGCACATAACATTTTCAATCTATACTGACTCGTATAAGCATTTTTTTATGAAAAAATTACAGCAGACAGAGCTAGAAGACATTTCACATTTTAAATAACACATTTTGTTTAATATTATACTTCAAGCATTAGGGAACGCTGTCCTATAGATCCTCAAAGGTTATGCGCCTCATAGATATAATCAAAGCCTTTGATAATATCGATGGGGCACAAAACCTTCGATTCGGCAGACAGGTGAGTTCCTATGCCCAATGCATTTACAATTAGGCTTCAGGGGCGCAAGTGGAGGACTGAGGGGGCCCCCAAAGAAAGCCCAAAGGGTCACATGCGGCACCTGGGCCGCAGGTTGGGCACCTGGGTTCTAGAGTATCGGTTCGGGCCGGACTACAGAGGTGAGTACCAAACTTGTCCAATGGGGAAACACACCTGGATGACAGGACCGTTGTCCAACAAGTATCCACAATGATGAGCAGGAGGGTTCCACAAGTTGCACTGGAACTCTGGCACTGATCAGTAGAGGAGGAGATACGGTTTTCTCACAAAAGGGACCCATTTGGGTGCAGCTTGCCACCCCACTGGAACCCTGGCACTGGTCAGTGGAGAAGGAGATGCAGATTCCTCACAAAAGGGACCCAATTGGGTGCGGCGTGGCACCCCACTGGAACCCTGGCATTGGTCAGTGGAGGAGGAGATTCGGATTCCTTGCAACTGGAGCTTAGGTATCCAATGTGTGCTATTAAGCTCCCCGGCTGCCTGCACGCTGGACCAGACTGAGGCAGGTACCCAGTCTTGAAGTGGTCAGCGTGCCCAGTTGTTCAAACTTCATCAGACTCTTCCCTGCTGAGCACGACCCTCCCTTATATGCACTGGGCGCCTTGGGGAATCATGGTCTAGTGTTTAAAGGGGACTACCCCCTGATCCTGCAAATGCATTGCACTACGAAGACAGCTGGTATTGTAGACCTTTCTGGTTGGCGGTCTTTTGGTAGCTTGGGTCAAGTGTGACCTCACCAATTTGGTGGCATCCTATCTACCATAGTGATGATCGCGAATATTTGGATTCTGACTATTAATCGGAAGAAATCAAAAATAATCCATTCTGGAGTTTAGCATTGGCCAATGAGTTTTAAGACTGAGTGGACTTTAATAACCGTCATGACTAGAAGACACCAAAACCAGACCTAATACCCAATGTCCCTTCTGCTATTCATTGATTTTGTTTGGTTATTGTTCATTTGTACTGCTAATTAGCGGTTCAATGAAGCCCTGGATGGTTCAATCCATGACATGAAGTCCATGTGTCCATTGGGAATTGCAACGAGGCAACGAAAATTAAAGAATCCATAATCCATGAAAACCTGGTGGACCTCCTAACACAAACTAGGCTATTAAGTTATGGATTGGTCAGCGTGCCCAGTTGTTTCAACTCCATCAGACTCTTCCATGCTAAGCACTTCTCCAGGTGCAGGACCCTCCCTAATATGCACTGGGTGCCCCGGAGAATCATAGTCTAGCACCTTAAAGGGGACCTCCTCCTGATCCTGCAAATGCACTACACTACTAAGATAGCTGGTATTGTAGATCTTTCCGGTTGGCAGTCTTTCGGTAGCTCGGTTGCTTAAGAAATCAAAAATAATCCATTCTGGAGTTTAGCATTGGCCAAGAGTTTTAAGACTGAGTGACTTGTGTCTAGAAGACACCAAAACCAGAGCTAATACCCAACGTCCCTTCTGCTATTCATTGATTTTGTTTGGTTATTGTTCATTTGTACTGCTAATTAGCGGTTCAATGAAGCACTGGATGGTTCAATCCATGACATGAAGTCCATGCGTCCATTGGGAATTGCAACGAGGCAACAAAAATTAAAGAATCCATAATCCATGAAAACCTGGACCTCCTAACACAAACTAGGCCGTTAAATTAACACTCAGCTCACGTCGGGGAACTTCACCGCGCCAATCCCTAGATGTCATTCAATAAAACCGTTGACATGGACCGGCTTTAAATTTACACCACCGGCGGTCCTCACAAAGGTATGCGTGAAGCGAATTAGCTGCATGGTAAACGGGTTAAAGGTGGTCAATAAAAAAGGTATTTTTTTTTCTTCTTTCGCAGCGCCGGCTCCGCGCGCACAAGCGGCAGAAAATATTGCAATTATAATAACATGCAGCAAGCCGGGCCCAGGCCAACGCATAACTTGTGCTCAGAACGGCGCGCACAAGCTGACATTTCGTCCTTAATAAACCGTGCCGCTGGGCTGGTGTAAAGCTGTCCCAATTACGGCAGAAAATGTGCCTTTTTTTATCTCTCCCCAGCATCGCGGCGCACGTTTATTATAACAAGAGAGGAAGTCAGGCAAGGTTACTTTGGAGCCGGTTTGACAAAGAACAGTTCTGTCTTTGCCAGGTTCTCCTGCAGCCCCCTACCGGGGTTAACCCTTCCACCGCGCCGGCAGAACACCTGCTTTCACGGTAATTGGCTTTCTTTACGGTAAGTAAGCACAGACCTGTAGGTTGAAGGAGATATCAGTCAACATAATCTGCTGGTGGATAGGACACCACCCGGAAATGCATATGGCGGCCTTAAAGCTGAGCCTTGAGAAGAGCACACCATATTTTCAATAAACGACCCCCAGTGAATATTTGAAAAATAAAATCAACAGGTTGGTGGTGTGAGGGTTCTTCTGGTAACCCGGTGGTAAGAAGGTCCAATGGATGGTCCTAGACCAGTAGACATAGCTGTGGCCTTTAGCATTGAGTTACCGATCTTCAGTAAAGGTACCCATACAGTAAAGGTACCCATAGTCCCGACCCTGCACCAAGAGGAGGAGTCACCATTCCAGAATTGACATTTGAAAGCCAGTGGACTTTACTATGGGTAGAGGCAGTGGCGGTTTTAGGCATGGGCAACCTGGGCCAACTCAACCAGCCCTGCCCCCCCCAGGGAGAATGGAGATGCTTTCCAGTAGGGGGGTGTATGGGGGAACAGAGTACATAAGTCTCACCTCTCCAGCACCCCCAAAGGGGAGTGACCAGAGATGTCTTCCCAGGGAGGAGAGCTTCAGAGGGTGTGTGCATGCCCAGGGCACCGATTTCCCAAGCCCCACTGTGGGTAGATGTGCCACAGAGGGTCACATGATGGTAGCCTCAGGTAAGTAGGGGTATGGGGAGATTTGGTGTAGGGGTTGGCTTTAATTACGACGATACAACGGCAACACCCTCATATATTCACTGCAAATGGGGTGATATGCAGGAGCTTCCAATGTTCAGACCAGCCACAGCTTCTCTCTCTGCTAGTGCAGGATAACTGGTCTTGTATCCTCCCCCTTCATCGGCTCCCTGCAGGCAGCATGTAGTCGGCGAACCTGTTGTCCCCTCCCACAGTTCTGCTCTTTGCACAGTTAAAGGTCATTGTGTTTTCCTTTTTTTTAGCATCAGAAAAGGGCCGAGGCGCGAGCATCAGGCACATCAAATAGGTCGCCATCCGCCAACAATGGAAGGAGATTGTCCGCCAACAATGAAAAGCGATTGTCCGCCAACAATGGACAGAGATTGTTCGGTGTGTGGCGGCTTCTTACAAGGTCATTCCATACACAAGGCCGGTGATTAGGAGGCAGCAACCGCGCAATCTAGAGAGGAGAAAACTGTCCTTTTATCTTCTCGGCACGAGCCGAGCGCACGCTGCTAACAATTCACCTAGGAAGGGAAAAGCCGCCTGTCTCCTGGGAAAGATGACTCTCTACCTAATATTTCCCTGCTCTGCTTTAACCACCAAAACCCCTTAAATACACCACTGCTCCATTACACATACATATGTGCTGTCTAGATGATGTTGGAAGCCCTTGAGTTTGGATATGACGCTTCTGACGTACATCGTGAGCATTTCACAGTGTTCAGCTGATGCGTTTCAGTACAGCAGGCGAAGGTTTAAATCTTTATCAACTCGAAAATAATACCGAATTTGGTAAGAGAAGAATCTGGTGCAGGTAAGTGGAAGTGCGGTGTTCTCATTCTGCGGGGTCACTGGCTGTATAGCGAGCGTGGGAGGATAATCTCTATATTCCTCGCTCCTCGCTCTCTCTCTTCTTTCATTCTCCTCTACAAGCATCTGTACAGACACTTCATCACCTGTTCTCTGGAAGTACATGCACACAGCTCAAGGCAATGTCTCATTACCTGCCCTCCTCTCAGCAAATAACAGACAGCCTGTTCCGGTTATGTGATCCCGCTGTGTCACCCAATGGCCATGAAGATCTGAATGGCTTCACTTATACACTTTAGGATACATTCTAGACATACAGATGTGGTGCCTCCAACTCAGTTCTTGACCTTGTTGTTGTCAAAGCCAAATCTCAGAGCGTGGCTAGGGTGTCAGTGTCTTCATGGCCATGGTGATGGTCTCAAAGTCACCATGGACATGTGTCAAAGTTACCATGGACATAGTGTCAAAGTCACCATGGACATGTGTCAAAGTTACCATGGACACAGTGTCAAAGTCAACTTGGACATAGTGTTAAAGTCAACATGGACATAGTGTCAAAGTCAACATGGACATAGTGTCAAAGTCAACATGGACATAGTGTCAAAGTCAGTCCATCCAAAAGCCATATTGGAGTTAAAACCCAACTGAGGCACTCTAAATTAGTCTTCTAGTTCTAGTTGGGTTTCTGTTGAAGGCACTCAGAAAAGGTAGAGTAGAAAAGGTCATGAAGATCTGAACAGATTTGAACAGTTTCACTTATACACTTTAGGATACATTCTAGACATACATATGTGGTGCCCCCAACTCAGTTCTTGACCTTGTTGTTGTCAAGGCCAGATCTCAGAGCATGGCTATGATGTCAGTGTCTCCATGGCCATGGTGTCAGTGTCTCCATGTCCATGGTGTCAGTGTCTCCATGGCCATAGTGTCAGTGTCTCCATGGCCATGGTGTCAGTGTCTCCATGGCCATGATGTCAGTGTCTCCATGGCCATGGTGTCAGTCTCTCCATGACCATGGTGTCAGTGTCTCCATGGCCATGGTGTCAGAGTCACCCCGGCCATGGTGTCAAAGTCAAAACCCAACTGAGGCACTCTAAATGAGTCTTCTTGGGTTTCTGTTGAAAGCACTCAGAACCTGAGTAGAAAAGGTCACTTGTTCTCTAATAGGACACATTGGTCTCCACACTCCCTGTTGATCTGAGGGCACTAAAAGTAACCCAAACTATAGAACCATCTTTGCTTTGATACACATGACATTAATCTAGATAATAATAAGGAGAATCACAGGTATATAAACCCAAGAACATATAATGTAGGTGGTAAAGGCCCCTCATAATGTGCATAGCATCTGCATGCCTAGGAACCCAGCTCAAGGTTGGTTGTAGACCTTCATAATGGGCAAAGCAGGTGTAAAAACCTGGAAACTCACAAACAACAATGGCACTTATGATGGGCAGAGCAGGTGTGCAGAACAAGGAACCCAGCTCAAGGGTGACACAGAAGGTGTAAAGACCTGAAAATGCTGATAAATGCCCTTGATGTTGGGTACAGCAGCTCTAAAGACCAAGGAACACAGTTCAGGGGTGGTAGTGGACCTTCATAATGGAAAAAGCTGGTGTAAAGACCTGGAAACTTACGAAAACAATGTCAAGGGCATTTATGATGGGAACAGAAGGTGTGCAGACCTAGAAACCCAGCTCAAAGGTTATAGGAGACCCTCATAATAGGTAAAGCAGGTATAAAAACCAGAGAACTAACAAATACAATGGCAAAGGATGTCTATGATGGACCCGGTAGGTGTGCAGAGCAAGGAACCCAGTTTAGGGGTGGTAGGAGACACTCATAGGGGAAAAGCTGGTGTTAAGACCTGGAAACTCACAAAAATAATAGCAGAGGGTGCTTATGATGGGCTCAACAGGTGTGCAGACCCAGGAACCCAGTTTAGGTGTGGTAGGAGACCCTCATATGGCCAAAGCAGGTGAAAACCAGGAAATGCTCAAAAGGGAAGGCCCTTTATGATGGGCACTGCAGGTGTGCAGACCTAGGAACACAGCTCATGGGTGGCATCTTTAGCATGTAAGGTGTAAAGACCTGGAAACTCCAAAAAGGAAGGACCTAGGAACCCAGGTCATGTGTGGTAGAAGACCCTCATAACGGGCACAGAAGGTGAAAACGCAAGAAAACCTCAAGAAACTTTAATTAGGTTTAAACTCCTCAGATTTCACCAAACACTAGAACATCAACTTCAGATACCCGGTTATTACAATTGGCCAGCACGGAATAGAACATGGCACTACTGGGTATCCTACTGAGAGACGAGTATGATGTATTCAGCCTCACTTATCACCGTCTCACCGCGGTTACAGCTAAGCCATCAAACTGGCTGACACGGATAGATTTCCATCCCTCGGATTTATCAGGGGGGCCCGACAGGAGCCCAAGCCGGTAACAGTGCTATAAATCACTTATAGAGCTGAGCAAGTGTTCTGGCCTTTAAAGGCGATAGACCCCCAGTAAAAAGCTGTTAAATGCCACCCATGGCCCAGTAGCCCTACAAGATGAAGTGGAGAGCCGTCGGCGAAGGAGACCAGAACGAAGACCTCCATCAGTCTTCCGTAATTAAGGGACAATAGATAGATATTAATTAGATTCTGTGATGAATTACGGGACTCCGCGGCCGCTCCAACGAGCCCTTCGGGGAGCATTTCAAGATGGAAGCGTTCCATGGCGCCTGCCTAACCAAGACAGGACTTATAAATTAGGGAGACGCACGGCTAGCCACAATCATGTTAAATTAGAAAGTAATTTCAATCCATTCTTCTCACTTCAGGGCTCGCTGTGTCCTGAAAGGATGTTGTGGTTTCTCAGGTCAAGTGATGGGCCTTATTGTGACCATCTAAATAGAACATTATTGTTCAGTAGATGATGGAGAGCCAACCCAACCAATGTTTTGGGGTAATTGAAGCCAAACTCTATCTGTCAAACAGTAGTAGTAGTTAGTTTCAACTGGTCCTGTTGGGTTATGTTGGATTATGTTGGGTTGTGTTGTGTTATGTTGGGTTGTGTTGGGTTATGTTGGGTCCTGTTGTGTTATGTTGGGTTGTGTTGGGTTATGTTGGGTTGTGTTGGGTTATGTTGGGTTGTGTTGGTTCGTGTTGTGTTATGTTGGGTTGTGTTGGGTTATGTTGGGTTGTGTTGGGTCGTGTTGTGTTATGTTGGGTTGTGTTGTGTCATGTTGGGTTATGTTGGGTAATATCAAAATTATTTCATAGTCATGACGGTCCCCCAGTTCTTCAGGAAGAAAGTATCTAAAGAGGTAAATTAGATTGGCTACAAAACATACGTAACTATATTAAACAAGTCCAGTTCAAGATGACTAAAGCTGGCCATACGCGAGTCGATTTTTGATGTCACCACACTGCGCTCGAGCATGGGCCGTTTGAACGGCGAATCGATGCACAATTGATCCCGATCGATACTTGTCAGGCCCCTGTTCGATCTAGCTTTCTTTGAGCGGGATCCATTCCTAAAGATTCAATCACCACGAACGTGCATGTCGATCGATTGCTCGGAAATAGATTGAAAAGTCGACCCTTGTATACCCACCCTAACTACCAGGGCCATTTCTCCTGCTATGCAGAGCCACCGATAGTCCCCGGTGCTCTACTCCGAACGCATATTCTGCATGGCGATCCGGCCTGCCGAAGGCAGTTGTGGGATGCACCACTAGCACCCCCATCTCAACAACTTGGCTGGCCGAATGATAGCACCAGAACCCCCCCCCCCCCCCAACTCAACAACTCAGCTGGACAAAGGATAGCACCCCCCGCAACAAGCCCCGCCCCCACTCAACAACTTGGCCATCTGAGGGGCCCCATGCTATCTTCGTATAGGGCCCCAGAAAGGCAAGAAACGGGCCTGCTAACTACATAAATCAACAGTTAAGTACCCCATACACAGGTCGATAAATGATCGAGTGGGACGTCACCATGTCCCGCTCAATCTTTCTACGAATTGATGCGCACCACTTTCCCTGATCCGCATTCAAAGTAGTGGCTATTGAACGGGATTACAGACATGTCTCTTCCCTGTGCGACCAATATTTCTGTGAGCAGGATTCTCAATTTCCTGAACGATTGATCGCGAATATTTGCCGCACACGCCGATGGATCATTTGAGAATCGACGCATGTATCAGGGGCTTTAGGGTAGACCTTAATTAGGGGGTCAACTAGTGTTACGGTCCAAAGTAGTGGCGAGATTGAACGCGATTACAGACATGTCCGTTCCCTGTTCGACCAACATTTCTACGAGTGGAATCCGCGATTTCCCAAATGATCGCCTTGAACGTGCATGCCAATCAATCAGGTGGAAATCGACTGGTGTATGAGGGGCTTTGAGGTAGACCTTAATTAAGGGGTCAACTAGTGTTACGGTTTGTAGGGTCTTACATCTTCATATCTAGCCAAAACTGAAGACTAGGGAAGAAGAAGACTGGGCTTCCGACTCAACTCCGCCATTTTGTTAAATTTTGTTGCCATGTTGTCCTGGAGATCTACTCCAACATTTGTCCTGGCCACCATTGTCTCCAGATCCAACAATGGTGGAAAATCCAAAGCTCTTAAGGTGGCACCAGAAGAGGAAGAATCCTCCAATGGGGAGACAGGATATTCTGTTTTTGTGCCAAATTTTAAAGAATTCTCCACAAATTTACCTCTACGATCTTCCAGGACAGGAAGCAACTGAAGAATTTCTCAACTGGCCCAAAAATTGTTCCATTTCCTACAATATCTAACCCAAAAAAATGTTTGGGACTTCAAAATTTTTAGTTCAGACCCATGTTGGAAATTTTTGTTTGCCTTAGCTGGGAGGAACAAAGAACCGTCCGCTGGAAAATGAACGCTGCCATCCACGACAAATTTTCACCTTGCCTTGTCACCTTCGGAGCGCGGCGGGACCTCGCCGGCGGAACGCTGTCTGACAAATGATTAGAGTGATTCCGCGACAGCAAATTGTAAGAGCCGCGGACATCACCGATTTGGAAAATGGCTTTCCGTGTAAGCACTCCCCGAGTGCTTGTTCTCTAATGCGAGACTACAACCGCTTTCCAGCCGCCTCTCGCTCTGCCTTCATATCCTGGGAATTGTCTGGCTCAGTGTCTATTGCCTTGTTACAAACCCCAGAGACGCGCGTCGCCGGGAACACGAGAAGCCCCCCGGCCTGCGAGACCTTGGGACACCACTGTCCTTGTACCTGAAAAACCTTCGGCTGTACAAGTTGCAGCTGGTTCAACGCTTCTGTCTATGGTTTATGGTCCCTGGAGGTGCCATGGATCTTCTAGCTCAGTGGTTCTCTAACTGGGGGGTGCAAAGGTATTCCAGGGGGGGTGTAGGTCCTCATTCTTAACATGTGTTTTAGAAAGGGGGGGGGGGGCCAGATAATGTTCCTAAATAAAAGGGGGGGCCGCAATGGAAAGTTTGGGAACCATCTGCTCTAGCTCATGTCATTTGCATCTTGAAGGACCATTCTGAAGAACCTGCGTTGTCCCCAACTCACGCACCAATCCCAAATGGACCCACTTGACGAAAATGGGTCTAGGGCCTTCAGGTTCCCTTAGTCTTGCCCGTGCATAGTCATTTCTATTGAAAGATGCTAGTTTTCCCAGCTTCTTAAGTAGTGATGATCGCGACTATTGGATCCGAATATTAATCGCGGATCAATCGGCAATTCGGAGGAACTTCGCGAAGATGGTGACTATCCGAATATTCGCAATTCCGGATATTCGGTATTTTTTATCCATTACACATACCTCTCAGTGCAAGTGGACGAATGGGAAGGTTGCAACAAGAGCTTAGCAACACCATCAACAGTTTTTTAAATGAATATTGGGGTGATGCGAATATTGCGAAAATCGTCACTTTAAAAATTCACATTAAAATTTGCGCCATGTTAAACATATATTGCGCGCGCGAAATTCGCAATAAAACTGCCGATATTCGCAAAAAAAAAACCCTGAATATTGCCGAATGAGAATATTTTCCAAATGTTTTCCATAAAATTCGCGGCATGCCGCGAAAACGAATGTTGCCTATGCTGCTCATCACTACTCTTAAGTCATCAAACTAACGGCATTGGCCAAAGATTTACGGACATGTCGGCCATCCAGGGTTGTCTAGTCCAGTCATGGGCAAACTCTAGCCCACGGGCCATATCTGACTCCTTCAGCTACTTTTGGATTTTGGCAACGAGCGTTGTGCATGCGTGCTCGTCGCAAAATCGGCCGCGGATCATGGGGGCTCACATGGGGCAACAGATCTTTGTCGCCCCAAAGCTCAGTCGGCCAGAGAACGGACATGTCTATAAATCTCTGGCCGATGCCATTAGCTTGAATGGGGACAAAGGGTGCTCGCCTCCACTTGTTCACTGCAATGGTGTCAGCACATTACCATGGGGACAACGCAGTGGCGCAATCATGTGATTGTGGGCATTATTACCTCCCTGGATTAGCACCCCCATAAACCCCCGCCAATGACTCACCAGCACTCCTCTAGAGACGATCTTCTCGCACTGGGTGGGGGGCCATTGGAAAAAATTCTTGATAACGCCCCCCCCATCATGGTGCCGCCCTGGGCAACCCCCCATATTGCCCCAATCATCAGGGATATTCAGATTCAGCCTCTTGGGTGTTATCCATAAAGCT
Organism: Ptychadena robeensis; assembly: GCA_036250615.1. Lineage (NCBI taxonomy): Eukaryota > Metazoa > Chordata > Amphibia > Anura > Ptychadenidae > Ptychadena > Ptychadena robeensis. The sequence continues at coordinate 40,973,643 of CM070043.1, read as the reverse complement.
GGGGTTATGAAGGAGGGGAGGAGGGAATCACAGGAGATTGCAATGTAAGGGCTTGTCCGCACTTTGGCGATCGCTCACAACACACGTACCAAGCAGGGGCCATCAGACAAGCGGCGTCATCATGCTGCTCTCCATCGCTCACAGCATCGGCGGGCAACCTTTGTGTACCGGCTGTTAGGTTAAATGGGGACTCCAGTCCTCATTCAAACTAATGGCATCGGCCAGTGTCCGTTCTCTGGCCAACCAAGCTTTTGTCGCCTCATGTGTGCACTCGCGATCCACGGCCGACTTTGCCACCAACCGACGGCTGCGAGTGCGCACACACACAAAATCAACCGTGGCTCGCTACATGTATAAGGGGCCTTAAGGCTATGTCCCCATTATCGTGGGGCCGTGTTTGCTAGCGATCTGGCACAATCAGGCGCGTTTTCAGGCATGATTTTCGTGTGCAATTATGATTAATCGCGCCGATAGAGAATGAATGGTAATGCGTTCAAAAATCGCATCTCGATTCACTGAGGCACGATTTTTAAACACGTCTATTCATGTCTATGGGCGCGATCAGTCACTTTCGGGTGCCCATTGAAATGCATGAAAGAGCTGAGGGGTGCAAGTGTGACAGTGACAACGCTTCCTATAGAAACAGCACACTGAGTGAGCGTTGCCACCTCTGGACAGGAATCAAAACAAAAACCGATGCAGCCACCACATCTAAGCCGCGAAATGCGTAATTTCTCCTTCTCGGGATTCGATATCCGTGAACACTTTTCCACCCCCGTGAGGATCCTTCGGTTTGCCAAGAGAGCAGCTGCTGTCTGTGCGCGAGGTACAATTTATGCGGAGAGCTCCAGCGCTCATCTCCGTCCTCCCTTCCTCCTGTCATTCTCATCCGCCCTAATGAATCCTGATCCTCAGGCTCCGCCGCAGAGACGCGTTCCTTCCGACATCTACCTTTTCCTGCATTTGCATGAGGCTGTCAGTTCCATTTGGCTCCCGGTCATGTTTTTTGCAAAGTGCTGAGGCATCGATATATTTGCGTTGTACGCAGAGACGGTTTAGTAAGCAGACGCACAAAATTCCGGGGGGGGGGGGGGGGGGGGGGGGGGTGATTGTTGAGAATCATTCTTTTTTAATTTTAAGTGGCCCAAAAATTTTTGGGGTTGGTTTTTACTGCGATCTACATCCCCCTCAAAGAGAACATTTCTTATTTCCTGTGCCAGTGACAGGACAGGAAGTAAGAGGAAATCTCTCCATTCATCCACCCATAGTGTTCCCCTGCTTTTCACTCCAGAAGGATGGCTCCACATTTATTCAGGCATCAACCAAGATTACCACCTTCCTCTCAGAATGTGCTCACCAATGTCTGACACAATTCAGCCCCTTTCCTTGTCTGTTGCTATGCAATTATAATATACAGGCTCATCACTTGAGAGACTGATGATTGTCCTCGTTCCACATGCAGCAAACTGATGATGTCATCTCTTCCATTGAAACCATCTGAACTATAACAAAAACACTGAAATGCCCACTTTTAATAAAGTTTAGAAAGTGTAAATAAAGATGCGTAAAGCCTTGCACATGCGTTGAATTAAAGACACTGGCAACAGGCTTATCCCCACATCCGCAATTGGTTAGAAATCATGTGTCATTTTAACCACGCCCATTTTTAGATCCCCGATAGCGGCAGTGATGCCTGTGATGCGGAACAGTGCATTCCAAATACCGGACGTCACTTCCGGCATCAGGGATATAAAAGATTATTCCCACCGTACCGTATTAGAGACTGGGTGTGGTTAAGATAATTTTGCCATGAACAAGCGGACATCATGCATATCAATGGCCTATTCCCCACGGACGCAATCGCACACTCACCGCGTCTTTGATTGCGCCCTTCAGTTAAAGTGAGGAAAAGCCATTCAACGAAATGGAAGCGATCGTGACTGAAATGCAGCTCAGGCGGTTGCGCCCGATTGCGCCCATAGACATGAATGAACGCATTTAATAATCATTGAGATGCGATTTTTGAACGCTTCCCCATTCATTCTTTATAAGCACGATCAGCAATCATAATCGCGGTCGAAAATAGTGGGTGAAGATGCGCCCAATCGTGCCAGATGGCTCCAGATCACTTGCCAATAGAAATCGATTAGAATCGCGGGAGAACGCTAAAGTGGGGACATAGACGGGCTTGTTTCCATTTACCGGATCAGCAGCAGCGCAGACATGATTTAAATTGCACACGCCGATCGCTTCCATTTAGTTGAATGCGTTTGTCCCCACTTCAACTGAAGGCCGCGATCGGGTACGGCCGCGGTGCGACCCACGGTCAGAATCGCGGCTCCCTGAATGTAATTTTAACCACGCCCGTAGAGAGTGAATGATCAGTGCCCCTCGTGTGCCATCTTGATGAAGATGAGGCGAAGAAGAACGTTTTCTCAGAGCCCCCTCCTTCCTCGGACATGGGGGCAAGATGTCCTGTCCCATCCCCCACATCCACAACCAAGTGCCAGTGGTCTCTGTGGCGCGATTCTAATAGTGGGAGACCACGGGAGAGCACTGGTTGTCTTCGTGCCGCGATTAGGACCGCGGCCGATCACGTAAGTGGGAACAAGCCCTTAACTCCTGGGTCACGCTACACACTGTTCTGCGATGGCGTCCTCCCTCATGGCTAAGTACAGTGGCCAGTTGCGCCATATGGACGCTTTATCTTCGAATGCACGTCTCGGTGACCTCACTCTCGAAATAGGGGGGCCACAGAAAGACATCTTATTTCCAGTTATCATAGAAACCTAACGATATGGGAAGAACGAAGGAGGGGTCCGAGCAAGGAACGAGAGAGAGAGAGAGAGGGATTAATCCTGATTTAAGCACTTAGGCTGCGGGGAAAGAAAAAAACAGAAAAAAAAAATTCTACAGAAAAAAGAAAGATATTCCTCTGTACGGATTAGCCGTATTTTCTCCTCCTTGGTGAGGCCAAGGTATGAAAGGGCCGGATTTATTCAAATAAAAAGCAGTGTGAGATTAATTTCCAGCTGTTTCAGTTTTATTGGAGGGAAATTGGCGTCTTAAGCTGCTTTTGTGTGTAAAATGTGTGCCGTTCTGCTGATGATTTCCCTGTCATGTCCGAGGCGTGCGAGGAAGGAGGGGGCTCTGAGGAAATGTTCTTCTTCGCCTCATCTTCACCAAGATGGCACACGAGGGGTGCTCAGTGGCCTCAGGCTGTGGCGTGCTGAGAGGTTAGAAAATAAAAGTTCAAAAAATTCGGGCCTACTAAAGCACTCCCCAGCCTGGCAGGAAAATAGCCGGCCCAATTGGAGTCGCCACAGGCGGGAAGCGAAGTGCGGATTGTGAGAGCGTGTCGACTGGCGAGTCGGGAACGAAAGTGTTAGGCGATGTCGTTAACGAAGAGGTAGGGGGAAAAAAAAGTCTGTCACATGAAAGGCTGCCATCTTGATTTTCCTGTCATGTCCGAGGCGTGCGAGGAGGGAGGGGGCTGTAAGGAAACGTTCTTCTTCGCCTCATCTTCACAAAGATGGCACACGAGGGGCACTCAGCGGCCTCGGGCTGTGGCGTGCTGAGAGGTTAAAAAATAAAAGTTGTGAAAATTCTACTAGCGTGCTCCCGAGCCTGGCAGGAAAATGGCCGCCCCAGCCTAAACGGAGACGGCACAGGCGGGAAGCGACGTGCGGATTCTGACTGGCGAGTCGGGAACAAAAGTGTGAGGCGACGTCGTTAACGAAGAGGTAGGGGGAAAAAAAGTCTGTCACATGAAAGGCTGCCATCTTGGCAGATTCCAGCTGCGAAAGGCGGGTTGTTTACATAAAACGCTGACTGCTCCTGACAGGAAAGAAAAAAAAGATGGCTGCCAACTTGTAAAGGAGACGGTGGGGGCTCCACGTCGATAAGAAAAAACTGAAAGGAAGCAAAGCCAGGCGGTGGTGTTGTCTAGGCCGCAGCTAGAGACGCTTGGCAGCTCCTGACAGGCTAAAGGCCGCCATTTTGAAAGAAGACGGATTCAGCCGACCGCGTGTCCCTTCGCTTTCTTTGAATTACGGTGTCATCCACGTCGCCCTAAGCGGGAGTAATGTTCTACAGTCTCTCATCCTTGACTTGGACCCAGTCCATCGAGTTGGCCAGCGTTAGGGTTCCATGAACAAAGGCCGTATATAATGAGAGACAACGAGCTGAGCTCTGGCCTATGTGTCGGGAGACGGCCTTGCTGGCTGATAAATCCATTTTCTCCCCGTTAATGCATATCTGCTTAATGCCGCACTTTACACAAATGAATTTGGGAAAAGGACTTTTTGTCACCCCCTCTCGATTTATTATCCCCTGCGCAGAGACTAGAGCTTTCATAAACATTGACGGAGTGCTATAAGAGTTAGTGAAGGTCTGTCATAGTGATGAGCGGCATAGGCAATATTGATTACCTTCAAAATGAATGGTCACATCACATTTTTGCATTACAAAAAAAAAAATCGCAATGCATGGCCATAAGCTTCCCAATGCATACTATCGTGAATATTCGACATTGCAAATATCCGCCGCCATATTCGCTCAACGCTAGTCAGCCTTTTACTTAAGAAAACCCATACGTGGACAATTTTTTTTTTCAACGAACGCCGTGAGTGGAATCAAATGCGGAAACCCTTGTTGATCGATCCCGGACAAAGAAATGTCGATCGTAACCAACATGTTGGTAAATCCCTGTTCAATCGCCATTACTTTGGATGGGGTCCTGATCAAAAGAATCGCCCGGGAATCAGTT
>CM070043.1:40946690-40956993 GCA_036250615.1 Ptychadena robeensis | reverse complement strand
TCTATTAGACCCTATATTGCAGATCTATCTATAAGACTCTATATGGCAGACATATCTATTGGACTCTATATGGCAGACCTATCTATTAGACTCTATATGGCAGACCCGATCTGTTCAGCTAGCCATACACAGTCGGATTCCATGGCCGATCGATCACCTATCCGATCAATTCCGGCGATCTCAGCGGGAATCGGAGGTCCGATCAATCGGCCAATTAAGTCTGTCCGATCGCTACATACCACCTTGTCCCACGGATTCCTGGACGATTCCGTGTCCGATCGCTTACTCCACAAATGCAAACTCCCCCTGATGTGTGCAAAATCGGATCAGAAAGACCAACATGTTGGTTCTCTGTCCGATCCAATTCGGGGCCCCCGAACGATCGGACGTGATCGGACGGACAAGGTGGGCTTCACGCGATTCCGGGACGATCGTTTCGCGTGCACGCGCCCGGAATCGATCGTGCCGGAATCCGATGGGAAACGGTCCCGTGTATGGGGGCCTTTCGACCCTATATGGCAAACCAAATCTATTAGACCCTATATGGCAGACTTATCTATTAGACCCTATATGGCAGACCCAATTTGTTAGACCCTATATGGCAGACCAAATCTATTAGATCCTATATGGCAGACCTATCTATTAGACTCTATATGGCAGACCCAATCTGTTAGACTCTATATGGCAGACCAAATCTATTAGACCCTATATGGTAGACCTATCTATTAGATCCTTTATGGCAGACCTATCTATTAGACCCTATATGGCAGATGTCTATGTATTATAGAACTGTTTTCCTCAATCCAGCCCTTCCCCTTTCATCCCATATAGATTTCCGGTCAGTGTGTCACTCCCTTCTACCTAGGAACACTAATTAGAACATGAAATCGTTACAATTAATCCCGGCTACAAGATTGCAGCCAAGGCAGACTGACTTTTCGAAGCGATTGAGACGGGGGTCAGGTCAGCTCCGTCCATAATCAATACACTCCTTCCTCGCCACTCATTAAGGTAGACATTTTGTTTTTTTGGGGGGTTGGGGGGGATTCTTAAAATGTTAAACTCCAAAAAGTCTGAAATGAAGGTGAGCAAAGAAAGCGGGATTAAATAATTAAGCGGCTCTTAATTTGCCGACAATATGGCGTCATGAAATATTTAGGGACGGGCATGTTTGATGCGTGTTAGCAGCTGTCGTTGGCTGGGATAACACTATGCGTTTTCCAGGCGAGGGATCGGCGTCGCGGGGCGCAGAGGGAGAAGAAGGACCGGAAAACAAGCGGTTTTTCGGACTGTCTCTTCGGATTAGGCAGGCCGACGGTGCGAGCGTTAAGTGCAAAGGGGCGAGCGGTTTTACTGTCCTTTTCATGAACCAAATGCCACCGAGTTTAATCACAAAGTAAACAAACTTTGCGTTTTAGGGCTTTTTTTTTCACTAGAGCGTTCGGCCGCGCATGGACGCATTTTTCCATTTATGCGATTGAGCGCCATTTAGGAGGCATTTTTAAACACTACCCTACCGTGTTTTTAACCGTGTGCTGATCGCATGCACTAGCGGAAAAATGCGCCCATTCGCGTGCATGGACATGAATAGACGCGATAAGAATAAGAACGTGATTTTTTACCGTGTCCATTCATTCTCAATGGGCACAATCGCATGTGATTGGACATGATCGGATGCGATCAGAATGGAATGACATGAATAGACGCATCACGCTTTATTCCCAATGAATGGACGCGATCACAAAACATGTCCCCAGTGCATAGGGATCCGATTTTCTATGGCCGCGATCGCATGTGATCGGAAGCGATGAGAAAATTGCGCTCAAAATCGTGTCTGATCATGTGGACAATTGTGTGCAAATGTGGGGTGGAGCGATCCATCCATCTGTGGCCGATTTCTCTAGTGGAAACAAGTGCTATTGTTAGGCGCCACCAGCCCCCGCTCAAACAATCGGCCGGCCGAAGGATAGCATGGTCCCCCCCCCCACTTAACAACTCAGAATTCAGCATCAGGGGCGCCCCGTGCAATAACTTTGCATAGGGCCCCCGAAATGCTAGAAATGGGCCTGCGTGTAAATAAGTAACAACCACATGTAATGCTGAGCCTCTGTGATTGACTGGACTGAAATCCCATGAATGACAGATGCGGGGCAGTGACAGCCAGGCCGGGGAGGGAGGAGCTGGGACGTCTTCCAGACAGGAAATGGATCTTTGACTTCCTGCAGCTTCCATGAGAGAGGGGTACCAAAAAGAAAGTTTGGTGTTATTTCTTTAATTTTTTGACCCCTCTGACTTCCTCGCGGTTACACCAACACTGGAGATTACCCCCTTGAATCATCTTTTAAGGGGGGAAGGGATTCTGGTTTCAGCCGTGCTTTGTTCCCTGACTCATTCAGATAGAACACCTTGCAGGGAAGACAAAGCAGAAAGGGTTTAACTGGAAGGAAATACATTTTTACTATTTACGAGCAGCAGACTCCTGCGTGCTTTTACGAATGCCCCACCGCCGCCACAACCTCCATGCTCGTTCGGTGATCTCAACGTGCGCGAAGGCTCCAGCAAATACATTTATAGATGATGCAGGGGGACCTTTGGCGGTTGGGCTGTGACACGCGCAGACCTTCCATGCGTGGTTCACTAGGTCAGCGGTTTAATAATTTTGTGGTTAACTGTGAAGAAAGGTGGCGACTCGGCCTCTCGATGTTTCTGCCCCCTCCGCCGTGATGGGGGAAGCGACTCTAGAGGATTTAATCAGCACTTCTTATTTTAAAGGAGACTGGAGTTCCCTGAGAAGCTATGGAATGGAGATTGCTAGAGACTGCTAGAGATATTTTTCTCCAGTATAAGGATGGTATGATACATTAGATGGACAAATATTTATGGCCACCACTAAGAATTATACAATTACTGCTACCTCATACAAATCCATTTTGTGATCTTGAGGGACCTTTTTTGTTTTCCCATAGAGGGCCATTTCTTGCACTTTGCAGAATATTCATGCGCAGAGTGCCCCAGGGACCACTGGAGGCCCCCAAGCCCCGCCCCTTACTTCCCCCCTCGCAAGCGATCCCACATCAAAGCGATCCCACAGTAATGTAGACAATCCCCCCTGAGTGCAATTTATTGGTGATATTCCCCTCCATCTGTCCGGAGGAGGATGGTTGATGGTGGTGCTATGGGGCCCTCAACAGGATCTTGCATAGGGCCCACAAAAAAATAGAAACGCACTGCTCCCACGACCACATGATTACAAAGCCACCTCCACAGAGACATGTCTGAAGAGTGAAGGAAATTAAGTTGCCTGCTCTGAGACCTCCAACAAGCTCTTGACCATTTTTTGTACTGGACATCCAGGGGTGTGTGTGGGGGGTCTTTTAAAATTACCTAGTATGGGACCCCGAAATTTTTGATGGCAGCTCTGCCCAAAGCATGCTGGGATTGCAGCAAACTAACTCTTATGCTCCTGTGTGTATAAGTCCATTGCAAAGCATGGCGATGTCCAGGGTTGGCTCCCTGGATGGGCCATGGGGTGCCAGGCCTGCCCAGTTACGGCGATGTGCCCCCTCGTTTGGGGCTCCCCCATCAACACTTAATTAGTGCCCACGCCCGCCCGCTCTTGATGCTCTGGTGCTGACCCTGTTGCTGGCCCTCGACTTGCATGTTGCCTGGATCTACACTGCACCCACCTAAATGGGACACAGAGGGGTATGGTGACAAATGAAACCCCGCCAAACACTCACAGCCATAAACACAGCTGGGTTGACGGTGAAGCGACTTCCAAACAGTCATCATTAATATTCCATTAGCTTCCAGCCTCATTAATGCAGATACAAGGGGAAAAATGTTTAATTGTTCCGTGACTGCGCTAGGAGTGCGCGGTACATTTATAAACAGCTGTCATTCCAGGAAAACTTTGAAATCCACACAGCAGATGCAGAGACTTCATGTGAACAAAGAGACATTGAAGGAGCCTTGATTGGATGGGCTGTCAGTTAGATAATTCATGTGGAAGGCTTGGTACGGGTTTGTGGAAGGTCCCACTCTACAGAAACTTTCCCCAAAGCCTTCTACCACTGCAAACCTGGATAGTGACCAGGACATGGCACTTGTTTTGTGTGTGTGTGTGTGTGGGGGGGGGGGGTCAAACACTTTAAATGCCCCACATTACCCAATGAACATTTGCAGTAGGTGTCAATGAGCTTCCACCACAGGGCACCGTCCATTTTTGATTGCCACTAATCTTGAAAGTGATGGAGCTGCTTAAACATTTTGTACCATGAAGCTTCTCCTAAAATATGCATTCTAGTGACCAATAAAACTAGTGTGTAGACCCATGAACCCAATACTTGGAAGAAGGGAACCCCTCATGATAACCAAATGATGGGTGCAAACCCATTGTCCCAATAAAGGGAGAAAGGGAAGGAAACCCCTCAAAAAAGCCACAGCAAGTGTACAGACCCATGAACCCAATACACGGAGAAAAAGGACCCCTCAAAATAACCACAGCAGTCTCCTGGACCTAATACTGGGAGTATGGTTACTCCTCATAATAAACAGGTCAAGTGTGAAGACCCATGAACCCAATACAGGAAGTATGGGAACCCTTCATAACAACCACAGGAGATGTTCAGACCCATAACCCCAATACAGGGACGATTGGAACTCCTCATAATAACCACAGCAGGGGTGAAAGCCCATTGACCCAATACAGGGATGATGGAAACCGCTCATAATAAACAGGGCAAGTGTGAAGTCCCATGAACCCAATACAGGGAGTATTGGAACCACCATAATTACCACAGATTGTAAGTAGACCCATGAACCCAATACAGAGAGGATGGGAACACCTCATAATAACCAAAGTAGGGGTGCAAACCCATGAACCCGATACAGAGAAGATGGGAACCCCTCATAATAACTAAAGGAGGTGTACACACCCATGAACCCAATACAGGGAGGATGGGAACCACTCATAACAACCACAGGACATGTGAAGACCCATTGATCCAATACAGGGAGTATGGGAATCCCTCAAAGTAACAACAGCATGTGTGCAGACCCTTGAACCCAATACAGGGAAGATGGGAACCCTTCATAACAACCAAAGGAGGTGTACAGACCCATGAACCCAATACAGGGAGGATGGAAACCACTCATAATAACCAAAGCAGGTGTGCAAACCCATTGACCCAATACAGGGAGGATGGGAACCACTCATAATAACCAAAGGAGGTGGACATCATCTCACCCGAAGATAGAGAATAAGAAGAGTTTCGAATTATGATCCCCACCATTTGGCGCTCTGACAAATAGTAACATAGTGTAGATTAGTTGTGATGGATACTGAACTTTTACTGAATCATCCCATTTCAATTTGGCGTCAGGCCCCATACACGGATTGTCCGCCAATTGCATGGGTATGGGTACCCCTATGTTGTGAGCTTTAGCCAACCAAGTCAATGGGAGACACTGGATGTCTTCTCCTAATAGAAATTTTAAAAAAAGATGGGGGAAGGGAATGTTCTGTTTGGCTTCCATTCCTTCATTTCACAGGGAATGGCGTGTTCGTGATATGATCTCCACATTTGTGTAACATTAGATTTATCGTGTAATGAAGTGCCAAATTCACCACGGATGCGGTGCGATTGTGATTCGTGGCCTTTGTGGGAGCCATCGCTGGAAGATGTACCCTGTGATGTCCTCCCGCTTCGCTCAACACTGTAAAAACATCTTTCGAGAACCTTTACAGTCCTCCTGGAAATGTCAGTGTGACTTCGGCGCGGTTCTCCAGTCGCAGTGACGGGTAGATAAAACGACAAGCTGGAGAAGAGATGCTTTCTCTCAGCTCCAGTCTGAGGTAATTACCTTCTGACTATTCTGACTGCTGCCGGATGAGAAGCAAAAATAATCAAAGTCGTGCATTAGCCATTCACTGGGAACAATATCGTACAAGCTGCCTCTTATCACGGTTAACCCGTATGTGGCGCGTGCTGAAGCTTCTCTGAGGCTTGCTGGTTCCAGGACATGGGCTGTGACCTTCACAACATGGTCCAAAGTAGGTGGACATTAACATTAATGATTAAACTGAGGTAGGGATCTCTACTGATAATGCTAGAGGGTACAAACATTTTGGACCATCCATTTCTTATACAGGGTTCCTTGGAAGTTCCTCAAGAAGCTGCTAGGTGTTGCTTAACCAACATGCAACTTTTGTCCCCATAGTAGGTAATGAGGCCCTGTTGGGCGGTTCTAGGACATGGGCTGGGACCTTCACAACATGGTCCAAAGTAGGTGAACATTCCTCTGATTGATTGATCTGATGTGGAGATCTGTTCTGGTAATGCTAGAGGACAAAAAACACATTTTGGACCAGCCATTTCTTATACAGGGTTCCTTGGATGTTCCTCAAGGAGCTGCTAGGTGTTTCTTGACCAACATGCAATTTTTGCCCCCATAGTACGCATTGAGGCCTTGTTTGGCAGTTCTAAGACATGGGCTGTGACCTTCACAACATGGTCCAAAGTATGTGAACATTTCTCCAATTGATTGATCTGAGGTGGAGATCTGTACTGGTAATGCTAGAGGCCTTTCCATAGACTACAAGAATTATGGGGCCCTTATACAGTACACTGAATGGGGCAATTCCTCTCTTACCACAAATGTAATGGTGTCCCTCTCATATGGTCCACTGAAAAAAGGGGGCACCTATTCATTTTAATGATGTCACCAGTTGACCACCAACTTTCTCCCACAGAAGACACTTCTACACTAAATACCAATGTAATGGTGTCCTTCTCCCAATGACCATCAGTCCAATGGGGTACCTATTCACCAATGATCAATGGTGACTTCTTTCCAGTGATAGCTTCATTCTTTTAAAATGCTAAGAAGGAATTATGGGGGTCATATACTTTGACGTGTTGCAATGGGTTATTTTTTACCATAGCAAAAGAATATCACATGACCTGTCCACAGCTATGGTCAACTAAGTAATGAAAATAATAAAGCTTGGACATGGCCGTGTCATATAGCTATTGGTGACTCCATATTTTCCCCATCTTTGCAACCCCCACCATCACTGCAACAGGGGGCCATGGGCAACACAACAAGAAAAATGTAATGAACCCTCAAGCTCATCATATAATCACTTGGTATCTAGGAGAACACATGTTGAGGGAATTCGGAAACATGCAAACGAAGACATTAGCCCGGCGACTGTGTGGTAAGAACATTCCGGGAACCCGCAATAATGGAGTAAAGTCCCTCTCGTTATCATAAGTGAGTTTGTAGCGGAGGAAATTCACCTGTTTCAATCCTCCTGTTCTGCGTTTCAGGCACTTATTATTTTTAATGAATACAAGAGAGGAATATTAACTTGTACAGCCTCCGGGGTGCTTCCACAATGGAGTAACATAAATACGATTAGCATAAACAATACAGCAGCTCTGTGCTAATTTGCATACATGTGGTACGTCGGTCCACGGTTCCCAAGGCTCGTAGAGTGTTTGGTAAGAGAATGGGGGAGCCTTGGATGTCATAAAGGAGAGGATTGGGTTTCCAACCCCCTTTAACGCAACACAGAGCAGCCATTTGAATTAGCTTGGGGGTATTATTACTACATTGAGTCACCAAACTTTCACTGGCAAAAAAAGATGGCCTTGGTACGTGGTAGCTAATGAAGTCTTAGTTTGTAACCCCCGAAACACATCAGCTGTTTATTCTTCTGGTATGACCCATCAAAGTTAAGTTGATGCTCTTGATGAACATACAGTATGTGTCAAGTTTCCATTTTAGAATTTAAGTAATTTTACTGGAAGTGACATCACAATGATCCCGCCTTGGGGAAGACGTCATGTGTGCCACCATTGGGTCCAGAACCTCCATGTTCCAATACCCGGAAATGGGCCTTAACACAGGCTATAGGTAACCCCCCTAGATAACTTCCCAACAAGATGGTAACACCTCCTTCCCAACGTCTCACCTTGTACATCCCCCTGACAATATCCTACAACTGAGCCTACACCACACCCCTCACCTCCTCTTCCTGCTGTCCATCCTTCCAGATTAGTATTCCTCTGAACTCTGTCAGATGACTACAACTGAGCCTACACTTCCACACCCCTCCTCTTTCTGCCCATCCTCCCGGATAAGTATTTCCGTGAACTCTGTCAGAAGACTACAACTGAGATTATGCCCCACCCCTCCCCTCCTCTTTCTGCCCATCCTTCCGGATTAGTATTTCTGTGAACTCTGTCAGAAGACTACAACTGAGCCTATGCCACACCATACCCCTCACCTCCGCCTTTTTCTGCCCATCCTCCCGGATTAGTATTCAAGTGAATTCTGTCAAAAGACAACAACTGGGCCTACTGGCAGAGATAACAGGACATTTACTGGAAAATACTAATCTGGGAGGGTAGCTGGAAAGAGCAGTAAAATACGCTAATTTCCTGGCCAAAACAGACTTGACATACCCTTCACCTCCTCCTCTTTTTGACCATCCTCACAGATTAGTATTCCTGTGAACTCTGTCAGCAGACAACAAATGAGCCTATGCCACACCCCTCACCTCCTCCTCCTTCTGTCCATCCTCCCAGATTAGTATTCCTGTGAATTCTGTCAAAAGACTACACCTGACCTACACCACAACCCTCACCTCTTCCTCTTTCTGCCCATCCTCCAGGATTAGTATTCCCGCAAATTCTGTCAAAAGACTACAACTGAGCCTATGCCACACCCATGTCACCTCCTCCTCTTTCTGCCCATCCTCCCAGATTATTATTAGTACCTGTGAATTCTGTTATAAAACTACAACTGAGCCTACTGGCAGAGATAACAGGATATTTTTGGGAAAATTCTAATCTGGGAGGACAGCTGGAAAGAGCAGTGAAATATGGTAATTTCCTGTCCGAAACAGGAGACTTGACAGCCATGTTGATGTTATGAGCCATCAAAGTTGGGTTTGGTGCCCTTTTATGGAGGACTGGAGGTCTGAAACTGTAGTTGGTGAAGAGGATGTAGAGTAGAAATGTTCCTCCTGCCTGCAGCAGACTAATGACATAATCTCAACCTTGCCAACGTAATCAGATTGGAGCCTATGGATGCTGTTAAATGATAAATATGGAGTTCCTGTCAATATCAATACTGAAGAATGTATTGACCTCCCTGGCCGTACTCCCGCACCACATTGTTTAACTACACGGTACAGACAATCAAAGCTAAGTATATAGTTCCCCTTCCTTCTCTACACATCTCTGGTGTCATCAATAACGCCAGGGATGTGGGACGGGAAACCAATGCCACCTCCTTAATGCCCCTTCTTATTGGACTCCACCTCCTTAGTGGTGCCACCTCCATGCCTCTTCGGCATCACCGATGGCACCATAGAGGCCGTGCTGGAAGCGATGGATGAGTCCGCTAAGATTTACAGAGGATAGTATCCCAGAGTGTAACTTGTAAACAAACTTACCCCGCAACAAAAAGGATGTCTTAATTTACCAACAGGTCCTCCTCGATGGTCTGATGCATGATGGGTACATAGTTCTTTCGGTATGTCTCGGAAATATAATCATTAAAAGTCTGAGAGAAGAAGGATGGACAGCGGCCTTTACACACAATGTAAATCTCCCCCCTCGGCTTCCATTCCTCCTCTTCTATTCCCCTGACGGCCTCCTGCTCCCTTTTCCCCCTCTGCACCCTCCTGACTTCTCTCCCAGCCTGAAATAACCTAACGATTTCTCATCTTCCCTGCCCGAGCCACCGGGCGCCTCGTTTTATTGGCTGTGACACCAATCTCACAACAAATTTAGCACCTCATTTCCACAGCCATCAAATATTCCACCTCCATTATCCGGCTGATGCAGCAACGTGAGAGGGTTTTTCTAAGGAGGCCGGGCGTCACGGCCAATCGAGTTATCTTCGTGGAGAGCTAGGAAGGAGGAAACGGAAAAAGGGAGAAGCCAGACCCAACACTCACGTACTGGGCCTGAGATATCTTCTCTAGAGTGATCCTTCTTCTTAATTTTGTCCAACGCTATCTCCCTATACCTATGTTCTTAGATACGAGGTGTAGAACATGAACACGGGGACGTGGTGCCAGGGGACGGAGTAGCTGGACGAAGGTTCTAAATTCTAAACAGTCTGCATTAGTTGGGCAGATCTGGGATCCCAATGTTCAACATGGAGGTCCCCGCTAGAGGAGAATAACTTGGAGGTCCCGGCTAGAGGGGAATAACTTGAAGGTCCCCACTAGAGGGGAATAACTTGGAGGTCACCACTAGAGGGGAATAACTTGGAGCGCCCC
>CM070043.1:40902837-40946590 GCA_036250615.1 Ptychadena robeensis | reverse complement strand
GAGGTTCCCACTAGAGGGGAATGACTTGGAGGTCCCCACTAGAGGGGAATAACATGGAGGTCCCCACTAGAGCGGAATATCTTGGAGGTCCCCACTAGAGGGGAATGACTTGCAGGTCCCCACTAGTGGGAAATAACTTGGAGGTCCCAGCTAGAGGGGAATAACTTGGAGGTCCCCACTAGAGGGGAATAACTTGGAGGTCCTCACTAGAGGGGAATGACTTGCAGGTCCCCACTAGTGGGGAATGACTTGGAGGTCCCCAATAGAAGTTTACAAGACACTCATATTGACCCCCTTTGTCCTCCAGAAGTCCAACCATTATCATTGTTATCAAGTTGGCATTTGGTGCTCCTTCATGTGCCCCTCCCCCCAACTTTTTAACGCATACATTTATTGTAATAATCTTAAATCTGAAAATAAATAACTGACTATAGGAGCATACGTATACAGAGCTCTTCTGCTAGACGAGCAGCTCCTGTAAGGCCACGCAGAAAATGAAATGAAGCCTTGACTCAGCGCCTGGAGAGACGGTAATTGAAATCAATTGGATATTTTCTTTAAACAAATCGCTCAGAGCGAGAAAAGTATCATCTGAGTAATCATCAAAACAGTTCCAACCAAGTCGGGGGTCGGAAATGACTCGGGGACATCCCAAAACTGCTCAGGGGATGCTCGGGCCTTGTGTGCGTCTGCAGAGGAAACCGTTTCTGTTGCCTGTGGCAACTATTTGGGAGAATTAAACTTTATTACCGGAGCAACTAGAGCAATATCAGGTACTTGGGGCGAAATTGTGAAATATGACTATAACCCCACAAAGTCAAAAGTGAAAATGTGGTTATTGCATTTTGTGTTTTTCCAAGCTGACCAAAATTAAAATGAAGAGAGAGCTTTAAAAGTGATTCTCTACTTGACATTGTATTGTAATGAAATGGCACTGAATGGGTAAATATTATTTCTAGTATGTCTTTGCCTAACCCAGCCCAGTCAGGAGGTGGTGCTGAGCTCAGAGGGCTATAAATATGATTGATAGAATCTGCTAAAGTCTCTTTGCTGCCTGCAGCTTTACCAAGGTCTACTGAGAACTCAACTGAGCTCTCAACTGACTACAAGCAGGCCCCTGTGGGAGTAGGCCCTGTCAGAGGGTTGAGGGATTCCAAGAACCACTGGATATATGAGTGATTAATTCCTCCCCCACGGGTTTTGGGGGAATAGCGAGAACTCACAATTGGGAACCTACCCCAAGTACTATAACTGTCCATGCTAGTGCTCTCTCTAGTATCGGACGCCAGTCACATAAGCTGTGCCAATATCAGTAGCGGTTTTAGGCATAGACAACCTCGGCAGTTGCCCAGGGTGGCATCTGGGCATAGGACATTTTTGAGAGAAGGGAGTGCTCTCTCTCCCCAGGAGTGGAGATGCTTTCCCAGGGGGGGGGGGGGGGGGGGGTGGATGAGGGATGTGGTTAGGGGTATATAGAGTCGCCCCCCAGGAGTTAGGTGAGACTCTGGAGGGGGCAGCCATCAGAGGGAGTGTCCAGGGTGCTGACCTCCCTAGGACTGGCCTCTGGCCAGTATGTCCCCGTCTCTATAGAGCATAGAGATAGAAGGCCCTCAAATCTGCAAGACCTGACGCCCCCTGTCTGGGTTTTGGCACCAACTCTTCAGTTTCCCCAAGGGGCCCCATACCTCAATGATAAGTCAACACAGCCTCCTGTCCATTAACACCCAAGAGGTGCCCCTTGTCTTGGCGCTTTTTTTATTGGCTGTCTGGGTTTATGCACCATCAACTCTTCAGTTTCCCCAGGTAGCCCCATGGGAAAACTGATAAGTCAACACAGCCCCCTTTCCATCAACAGCCAGGAGGTGCCCCTTGTCTTGGCACTCTTTTTATTGGCTACACCTCACAACCGATAACTCTAACCTATAAAAGCACAAAAGGTTCAAATGAAATAGTTACACCAGTCACCAGGTCAGGAATAGAGTTTCTAATGGGGGCCACCAGTTCCGGTTCTGCTATCCAAGAGAAGCTTTGGAGAGACCTACTTTCACTTCATATCTAGGGTAATCCTCTCAGCAGGGACATACATAGTAAAACCCACCTACAGGGGTACTAACACCTTCCTGGTACCATATGCCTGTGACGGAACTTATAATGTAACACCCCATATATCATAAGTAAGGGAAGAACAATTTTTGCTGACAAGCCAAGTTGGTTTCTTGACCCTAGGAGAAGACCTACCCACCTAGAGGAAAGCCACGCTCACATCCCACAAATCCCATAAAGATGCCCCCATTGTGAAGCTTCTACCTAGACTTTTTCATTAAAGAAATTCCACTTCTAGAAAAAGGGCTGACACCACCGCCATATGCTTGTTGCGTCCGCTCCACGGAAACCAACCAATTAGCATCATCCTCTGCCCTCCCTCGTACATCGACTTCGAAGCAAATTACGTGCTCTGTTTCACACAATTCCCTAAACACGCGTCCCCAGGAATGTTACCGGGGCCCCACAGACCTTCTGCTGCTTTCGTAAAATATGCCTCGTTCCTCGCTGAGGTGCCTGCGGGACACCCTCTGCCTCCATTATCATTTTCCTGAAATAAAATGGCCGAGGAGAGGGGGAGGGGGGCACATTTCTGCCATAGAATAGCCCCAAACCATCGTAAAATGTCACTTCCCAAAAGTCACATGTTTCGGACTTGTTTGTTCTAGTCACAGATAAAGTAAATTGGCTTTTGTGGCCTTAAAAAATACAACTCCTGGAGATGTCATCAATCAGTCCACCCAAAACTGATACATAACCCTACTTTGCACTATATACACAGGGGTGCACATAACTTTTTAGTGAGCTCCTCAGATGAGTACCAGGAGATGGTGTTTGGTACTCACCCCATATGTAGGGTGGTCTTCCTCACTGTCTCCCCCACTGTCCTCTGCGTCAGCTTCCTGCATGGAAGATTCTGCTGCAGATGGACCTCCCTGTTCCTGATTGAGTCTCCGATTAGCTGTCTCCATCCACAGGTCACCAGTAGTACAAGCCCAACATGACTGAGGTTATCTGCAGTCCATATGCTTTCATAGTCATATCCCAGCTGTCACACAGTGCTTTTCTCTTGTCAGATTTTACCCTTACATATGCCTACTCTGACTTTCATCCCCCAGATCTCCAACAGTCTATCTTTTTTATTAGTAATTTACAACTGAGGGTACCTACCTTCCCAATTTCACACACTAACTGCAACCTTTCCTAGTCGTATTCCAGCTGTCAAATAGCGTTTTCTCTTGTCACATTTTACCCTTACATATGCCTATGACTTTCATTCCCCAGATCTCACACACCCTTATAAGTCCAATCTATTTTTTTTATTAGTAATTTACATTTCCAATTTCACACCCTTAACTGCAACCTTTCTTAGTTATTAATGTTTCCCTGTTAAAGTTATCCAAGTGACATAAATTGTATACATTTGAAAATGAAAACTGAAAGAATTTTTGCAAACTATATAATGTAACTTTTACAGTAATGTATACATGATAAAGTGAAGGTGTTTGTACAGCTATATAATGTGTTTAAGCTGTAATCTCAATCTGCCTACAATGCCATCTTCCGCCACAAGATGTCCACAGTGGACATTGCCGTCATTGTACAGACTGGCTTCTTTCTCACACATCAGGGAAGATGGGGGGGGGGGGGGGGGGGGGGGGGGGGGCGGAGGGGAACGCTGCGTACTGCAGATCTCTCCCCTCTCTGGCTAGTAACAATAATGCTGTTACACATAGCTATTTTTTGGTCCTTTTGTATACCTGCATACTACTGATGTGCACTCCTGTATATATAGGTGTTGGGGAGATCCTGTAGCCTATTCAGAATACTTTTTGACCATCCAACCAGCATCATCCTTCGAACAGGTGAAAAAGATATGGGATGTGCGACCTTTACTATCAAAAGGGCCATTTTACCCCCTCTTTTATTAAACAGAAAAATAGTCTGGAGCGAAAAAACATACGCTGGCGCACACTGCACATGCGAAAGGCAAAGGGCGGCCTAAGGGGCGGGGAAGGAGAACAAAAAAGGACAGCTACTACTGTGATGTTGGCTCAGTGCTGGCACTATGGGCGGGCCATGGGGGGCCTGACCCGCTAGGCCCACCCAGTCAGGTCAGCGTGCCCTCTCGATTCGGGCCCCCTACCTATGCAGCCATCTATCCGAGACATAGGCGTGCCCCCATGATTGCCCACCCGCTCCTGGCGCTGACCTTGACTGCTGGTAGGCCCTCTCTTCCTTTCAGCATGGTGGGATAATGAAAGGGATTGCCAGCAGTTTGGGAGCCACTACAAGGAGGATAAAGAGCAGCATGTGGCTCCTTAGCCAGCAAATCCCCGGACTAAATGGTGTCCTTCAACCAAGAAATGAAGTGGGATCTAGCTCCTCCTGTGGCCTCCAATGCACACTACGAGTAGCTCTCACAATAAACAGTTTCAGTACACAATATACAACTCTGCAAGAGTTCAGCTTTAAGCGACGTCATTAATCTCCCTCCGGCACAATAGAGACAATGGGAAAAAAAAAAGTCCATTGTAAATTTCAGTGTCTTCCTCATCAGTTTGTTTTTTTGTGGCTTGCAGGCGTTGATAACATGCCGTGGAAGAAGAAGGAAACAGCTTTTTCTGAAATGCCAGCAAAATGAATATGTAAATTTTATTGTGAGCAATTAAGTGCGCCAGGCAAGTTTGCATGAATCTGACAGCAGAGGAAGAATACGTCTCCCCCAGACTTGAAGATGTTTTATTTTTCATTTCTTAAACTGCACAGCGGAGATGGTTCACACTGCTGCGGCAATTACAGCGCGGAAATAAGAGACAGGGGGAAAAAAAAGTTTCTCGTTGCATGGACGGAATAAAAATCATAACAATGGGAACAAGCAGGCAGGCTGAGCGAGTCATTCATACCGAGATCTTCATTCCGTGTGATGAATGGAGGGGAACGTCAACACTACGCGCCCAAGCAGTAGACCTAACCTGTAGATCCAACCAGCACATCCAACCAGCAGACCCAACCAGTAGACGCAACCAGCAGACCCAACCAGTAGACCCAACCAGTAGACACAACCAGTAGACACAACAGCAGACCCAACCAGTAGACGCAACCAGTAGACCCTACCAGTAGACCCAACCAGTAGACCCAACCAGCAGACCCAATCAGTAGACACAACCAGCAGACCCAACCAGTAGACCCAACCAGCAGACCCAACCAGTAGACCAAACCAGCAGACCCAACAAGCAGACCCAACCAGCAAACCAACCAGAAGACCCAACCAGCAGACCCAACCAGCAGACGCAACCAGTAGACGCAACCAGTAGACACAACCAGCAGATCTAACCAGTAGATATAACCAGCAGACCCAACCAGTAGACACAACCTGTAGACACAACCAGCAGACCCAATCAGTGACCCAAGCAGCAGACCCAACCTGTAGACCCAACCAGTGACCCAAACAGCAGATCCAACCAGTAGACCCAACCAGTAGACCCAACCAGTAGACCCAACCAGTAGACCTTTGAGGCTTTGGGCCATGCTGGCCCTTGGCACCTACCCTAGGTCTTCTAATGAGAGCCCTGGGTCTCCTTTCAAGTATGGAGAAGATAAATTCTAAGTAAACTTTTTTATCTACTTTCAATTACTAAAATCTAATTCCTCCTTCAGTACCAAGTCTGGGCAACCTTTCAAGGCCAGAGACTCACCAAAGACAGAAGACAAGATACTCCTCTCCAAGAGTTTCCTGGTAAGGAACTTCATGTCCTCTGCTGATGCCGATGGATTTTAGGGCACTGGTTGTTTGTGTCTCTTCCCCCCACCAGGGGTATTTCTCTCACTATTCGGAATATGCATGTGCATAGGGCCCCAGGAGCCCTGCCCCTAATGTATATTCTTCACTCTCTGGAGGTGGTGTTGGTGAGAGGTGCCAGTGATTGAAATACCAGTGGTCAAATACCCCTCGACAGCTGTGCACGGGGTTCCTCCCTCCCTGAAGGGGGGGGGGGTGTTGGCCCCTGCTTGACAGACAAAAACTAGCATAGGGCCCCCCACAGGCCAAAAAACGGCCCTGCCCCCCCACTAAGCCATAACCAAGATGTCACTGAGGTTGTTACCCTCACTCGCCCACTTATTAATGGCTCTGGCCTTTGACTAACCAGCAGAGGATACCTTCCGGAAGCATCAACCTTGAAGTATACAAAGAAGATGAATGCATGGCTAACAAGGGAATTCATATACAGCGAAGTCTTTGTAGAACAGACTTGCTCCGTTTTTTTCCACCGATGGTATAATCTTACACTTTCCTACAGAGCCAGACGCTCCGCCAAATGAACAATCACCCATTACAAGTGCGCGCAAGGTGCGACAACGAAAAGACAGCCCATCTGTTGCAAAGAACTGCGCGTCTTGTCGATAACTGTCAAAAATGTGTCAGGCCGCCTCCACAGGGGCCCTTCAGCCTTGATTGCAATATTGCTCTTATTTAGCTAATGGAATGTCAGTCTGAGGCAGGCCAGTAAGACGATGTAATTGGAATTACTGCGGTACGGTGTTGTGGAATAACCCGGGGTCAGACAAGAAAGCCAACCTACGTGACGAGAGTCCGCCGATGAGGTGTCTCTTCGCCTAGGAGTTGTCGCCACACCGGCCTAGCCTACAGCATCAACGCAAATACAAAGACTGTTCTCCATTGTTCCCTGTTCCATAGACAGGTTACGTGAATTGTAATTAGTCAGTTGTCTCTTTTTGGAAGCAAACGTAAAGAACATTCTTAGGATCAGTGCACATCTTCTGAGGAACAAACCGGAGAAACTGCTCTACAAATAATTTGTGGCAGCGAGTTACACTAACCTGATCTGTATTTGCAGGCTTTCTTAGGTACTTTGTGGACACCTGACCATCAATGTCCAATTTTTGTGTCTCCTCCTGGTATGAGCCCCTCATAAGGACCATAACTGATGTGCAGATGCAGGCACTAAGATCTCATTAGTAGACCAAACCAGTAGACCTTTAAAGCTTTGGGCCTTGCTGGTCCTTGGCACCTACCCCAGGTCTTCTAATGAGAGCCTTGGGTCTCCTTTCAAGTATGGAGAAGATACATTTTAAGTAAACTTTTTATTGACTTGATTACTTTAATGTAATTCCTCCCTCAGTACCAAGTCTGGGCAATCTTTCCAGGCCTGAGACTCACTAGAGACTGAAGACAAGATCCTCCTCTCCAGGAGTTTCCTAGTAAGGGACCACATGTCCTCCGCTGTGATCTGCCACTGCCGAGGGATTTTCAGGCACTGGGGGACATACACTGGTTGTTTGTGTCTCTTCCCCCCACCGGGGCCATTTCTCCCACTATGTGGAATATGCATGCGGGAGAATATGCAGATGCAGGCACTAAGCTCAAAAATCTCATAAGTAGAGCCATCAATACATAGACTGACCATCTGTCTGACCACCACAGCTTATTGCCTATGCATTGCCCCAAACCAACAGCCAACACTGGCATGAAAGGTTTGCCAAATAGATTTTGGGTAATTGTGTACATTCAGTTTAAAGAGGCAGATGACGTAACCTTAAGGGAACTGTGTATAGCCTGGGTAAAGGAATAACTTAGATTTGGACCTTGAGGAAGATAAGAGGTTCCTCAGTGACATAGAAAGAAAAAGTACTGGCATCGGACTATTATTCCCAAATGAGTATAACCTGCAGCCTGGGCTCAGGCACAGGGAATATACGCAAATACCCCAAAAAAATATGTTTTGCAAGTTACTCCTGTGTGGAAATTTTTCCCTTAACCTCAAAGGAACAGTGTATAGCCTGGTTGAAGGAATAAGAGGCAGAGGTAGACCTGGTTGGAGACAGGGCTCTGGTATTGTGGTTCCTCAGTGAGATCTGAAAGAAAAGTACTGGCATTGGAGTAGGCATTAGACTTGTTCTCTTTTGGAACTTTATTCCCAAATGTTTATAACCTGCAGCCTGGGCTCACGCACAGGGAATATACGCAAATACCACTTGCATTACAAAAAATTATCTTATGTTTTGCATGTTACTCCTGTGTGTGGACATTGGCTTCCCTTAACCTAAAGGGAATTGTGTATAGTCTGGGTGAATAACTAAAACATGGGCCTTGGGGAAGGTAAGAGGCAGAGTAAGACCTGGTTTAAGACAGGGCTCTGGTATTGTGGTTCCTCAGTGAGATAGGAAGGAAAAGTACTGGCATTGGAGTAGGTATTGGACTTGTTTTCTTTTGGAACTTTAATCCCAAATGACTTTAACCTGCAGCCTGGGCTCAGGCACAGGGAACATATACAGATATCACTTGCATTACAAATAAAATCCCTTTATGTTTTGCAAGGTACTCCTGTGTGTGGACATTGACTTTCCTTAACATAAAGGGAACTGTGTATAGCCTGGGTAAAGGAATAACTAAAACATGGACCTTGAGGAAGGTGATAGGTTCCTCTGTGAGATAGGATGGAAAAGTACTGGCATTGGAGAAGGCATTGGGTTCTTTTGGAACTTTATTCACAAATTAATATACCCTGCAGCCTGGGCTTAGGCACACGGAACATTTAAAGATACCACTTACATTACAAATAAAATCCCTGTTATGTTTTGCAAGTTACTCCTGTGTGTACATTCCCTAAACCTAAAGGGAACTGTGTATAGCCTGGGTGAAGGAATAACTTAGACCTTGAGGAAGGTAAGAGGTTCCTCAGTGAGATAGGAAGGAAAAGTACTGGCATTAGAGTAGACATTGGAACTGTGTGTAGGTGATGGTATAACTAAAACTTGGACCTTGAGGAAGGTAAGAGGCAGAGTTAAGTCCCCCATACACGGGCCGATGCCCGTCATCGCGCTGCCCTCAAGCTTCCTCAATTAAAGGGTAGATTGAGGTGCAGCACATCTGCACCCTCAATCTTGTTCGATACTTTGGAAGGGGAACCTAGGTCCCCAAACAAAATAGAGGTAAATCGAACAGGGTTTACCAACATGTTAGTATACCACACATGGAGAGCTGACCTGGGTTCTGTGAAGGAACTTCTGACGTACTGCGAGACAAACATGGGTGAACAGGTCACCAGATGTTTGGACAAGTTTCCAGAAAGTACCAGAAGAGAGCGCCCCCATACTTGGGAGTGAAACGCACACCTTGTGCCCTTTGACCACCAGTTGGCATCTTCTCATTCAAAAAGTTGGATAAGATTGGAAAGTCAAGTTTATTCAGGAATCTACCATTCACCTTCTTCTTGAACAATATATTTAACAACAAGGGTGAATTTCAAGCATTAATGTGAAAATTAAGATGGCACCAGGGAGGAGATCAGGGAGATAGGGTTGGAATTTGTTTGGTCAGATTTAATAAGAGAATTATGGAACCTTCATCGAAGTAAAGAAATTGGAGTGTCTCTTTAAATTTCAGAGCCCGTTTTGTCCTTAGCAACCAGATTCCGTGATTTTCTCTCCCATTACGAGATTTTTACAGCTTGTCCTTTGAATCGGATATACAGTACCCACTCCAAAGCACGCAGCGAAGTGGCAACCGCGCTCGGCGCTGGAGTCGAGACAGTATATCTAATTCAAAAGATGTTGGAGATTTAATCACAGGCTCACATCGTAACTCAATATTATCACGCGCTCTCTCTCGGATGTTTATTCGTCTGCGGCGAGCCGGCTTTATATAGTGCGCATAACACATTTCAAACCTTACAGAGATATAGATTAGACCCTCACCAGAACCAGGCAGCTGTCAGAGCAGAAGAGACGCACCGAAAAACATTTCTACCTTCTTTCCTTGCCAGGCCCGAGAAGATACTTAATAAGCCTCGTTGGGATGACTCTGGTCTCCAAAACTGAGCAATAGTGCTGCACAACCCCAGTTTTCTGAACTTTAACGAGACCTTCAGGAAGAACTTCAGCATTGGAGCACGTTTTTTTTACGGTCATTACGGAAAATCTGCCAACAACACGCCAAAGGCGCATGCGTTTGTTACACATTTTTTGGGTGTTTTTCCAAATGGAATGAATGTCTACGTTAATGCATTTGTATCTATGGGCGCATTCCATTGGGCAGTCTGCCCAAACCCAGTTCGGGCAGAGCTTGCTAACAAACTCTGCTCTAGCTGGGATTGGAAAAACTTGCCTGCTCTCTGCGAGCCCGCAGCGATTTTGGATTGCTGCAGGCCCGAAGATTGTCTCTGGTGACGCGTCTTGATTGGTGACACTGCTTTCCTGGCCCACCATCTTCACCTTCAATGAAGGGCTGCCACTTTCCTGGCCCACATCAAACATGGGTCAAGCACATTGCGTTCATGGGGGTGCTGTTGAGGCATTTTTCCAATGGTGACTTCTTTTTGGCCCATGGCTATTCTTTAACCTCCTGGTTGGTACCCCTGTACTTTGCTGGGATTCCTTACCTTCTGCTCTACATGGCGCCGGCATCATCAAGTACAGGGGTACCATCCAGGAGGTTATAGAATAGGCAATGGGCCAAAAATAAGTCACTATTTGGAAAATGCCTCAAAAGCACACCCATGACCCCCCCCCCCATGGCCTGCCCATAGCACTGGCACTGTCTTAAGTTGGCCATACTTATCTTTCATCTATCGGAAGTAAAGAAAGTCCAGCATAAGCTCCATTGGGAGAGTAAAGGTAGATAGTACGGGGTGGGGACATTTCCTTTAATCCAGTGGTTCCCAAACTGTGGGCGCGAAGGTATTCCAGGGGGCTCTGGCCCTCATTCCTAACCTGTGTTTGAATAGAAAGGGGGGGCTCCATAATGTTCCTAAATAGAAAAGGGGTCCCTGCAAGGAACCACTGCTTTAAGGCCCCCACACACGTACCGAGTGGGGGCCGACAGATGAGTGTTGGAGTGCAATGTGATGACGTCATCATGCTGCTCTCCATCACTCAAAGTATCGGCGGGCACCCTTTACCCTTTATGTGCTGGCCGTTAGTGTGGACGGAGACGTTGGTCCCCATTGAAACTAATGGCATCGGCCAGAGATTTACGGACATGTCCGTTTTCTGGCCAGTCAGATCCCTGTCGCCCCATGTGGGCGCCCCCGATTTTGCTGCCGAATCTGGGGTAAAATCGGCTGCCACTCATTGCATGTGTGGGGGGCTTTAATCTATTGATTGTACAATGCACATTTTAAATGTTTCACTTATGAGTTGAGGGAGAATCATAAAAAAATTGACCAATGTCCTAAACATAGACGCCAGATGACCCATGAAGTAAAAAAATGGTGCCGTAATTAACAGCAATGGCACATTTGCCTTTTTTTTTACTGACACCTGTACAGTTCATAGCGGCAAGTTAGGTGTAATCCATCTTCATCACACTATCGACACCTGGCCGTCTTTCTGATGGGCGCTAACGGCTTGAAGATGAAGCCGGGCGCCAGTCACGCCATCAGTTATTCTGCAAGAGAGCTGCGTAGTAGCCAATTAAGTCCCTACTAATAAAGTTTTGATTTAAGGTGGATAAATGATGATTTGACAGCTTGTGTTAACCCTACCCGGTACTGGAGACAAGGAGAACACTTACCTGCCTATTTTATAGCTGTAGGAAGGACGTGTTTGGCTTATAAATGTTGGAAATTACAAATGCTAAAGGATTTGATATGACATATGACCATAAACTGGAGTATACCTGGTCGTCCCACCTTCTTAGACATCTTATTCAAAAACTAGGGTGTGATGCACCTGGTCACACAATCCCTACCAACACCAGATATTCGGGTAACAGGGTTTATTGGGAAATCCAGAAAACAAGCCAAGGGTCATACACAAAGGTCAGTCCAATAAAGTACAGTACAGATGAATGAGGCAGGACATGTGGTCAGGGACAATCCGAGGTCAGGGACAATGCAAGGTCAGGGCAGGCAGAGTTCATGTCATAAATCAGGCCGGGTCACTGTTGGCAACAAAGACACTTGCAGAAGGGCAGGTAACCCAAACACAGGAGCACACCCAAGCACACTGCGATACAGAGGATATAATGGGCAATAATGTATATGACAGATCCTCATTAAATTGGTGGATTGCTCAATAGCATAGTGCCACTTTCTGGTGAACAATCAGCTACAGTACATGTCCTGACGTGCGGCGAGGCAGGAAGGTCCCTGGACTGTACTGTGCACATCCACAGGAATGGTGGAGATGCTGCTTGGCCGGAACTAATCTCAACCACAATGGAAAGACATGCCATGGCCATAAGAGATGATTCGACCATTTCAAGTTAAAAGCCCCTGAGCATGGTATCATCACCAAACTTGCTGGGGATGTGGGTATAGGGAAGGGTTGGGGGTATATTACAAAAAAGTAAGGCTCTAACACAAATAGTTTTTGCACAAATTAAGTTTTTAATAGTTGGGTTTACATTCAAATGGCCATTGAGAATTCTGTAATTCGAGAATAAGTGACCGGCGGCGGACTCGAGTCACCCACACTAACCGAATGGGAAGGTAATTCAGTGGCTTTTCTTCCCTATTGTAGACGAGCCGCTATTAAATGTGAGCTTTTTATCTTTGCCTGCGCTGAGATGGGGTCAGGAGATAAACGAAAGAGTCGGCAGGATGGAGAGACCTCGACGTGGAGGAAGGTCTCAGAGAAGAGGACTCCATTATCTCCTGCAGACAGAGGGGTGAAGAGGCCATCCCTATCTCAGGCTACGTGGAACTCAACGATGACAAGATGGAGCCCCGGGAAGAAAGATGTCAAGGCGGTCTTTCGGTAACCGTACAATGGCTCCTCCTCTTCTCACACCCCCCTCCCTGTTGGCGTCCCACAAGGCTCAGTCCTTGGCCCTCTCCCTTTACTCATGTCATCCTTTGGCCTAAAATACAATTTATATGCTGATGATACCCAAATCTACCTATCCACCCCGGCAATCATTTCCTCTGTCTTGGACAACATCTCACTGTGCCTTTCGGACATGGATGGCTGACAGATTCCTAAAGGTAGCCATACACAAGGCGATTTTGCCTCAATAGAAGAGGGAACGATTTTAGTGGGATGGCAGCCGGCCCCTCATCTGATTGGCAAGCACCCTTTGTGTGCCGGCCATTACTTTGAAAGGGGACTGCTGAACCCATTAAAAGTAATGGGATTGGCTGGGATTTTACAGGCATGTTGGATCATGGAAGACATGCAGGAGATTCCTGGTCTATCTAACCAGGCGGGGCCACCTGATTATCGGGTGCAAATCAGGCCGTGTATGGCTACCTTTATACTTAAACCTGAGCAAGACGTTACTCATCATGTTTCCCCATCACCTTCCAAGCCTCCCCCCAACATCTCACTTACAGTAATACAGTAACACCGTTATCTCCCATATTCCTTAAGCATGCTGTCTTGGTGTCACCTCTGACTCTGCACTCTCCTGTACTCTATACAGAACATCCAAGATCCACCCCTTCCTCTCCCAAAAGACCCACAGTCCTGGTACACACTCTCATCATTTCTTATGTGGACTACTGCAACATCATCCTCTCTGGTCTTCCTCTAACTAGACTATCACCTCTTCAGTCCATCATGAATGGTGCTGCTAGACTCATTTATTGAATTGCCGGGGAACTCGGTGGACAGGTGAGTTTCCCTGTAGTTAGCTCGGGCAGAGCGCCCAGGAGGTTAATACAAATGCCTAAAACTAGAAATTAGCAGAAGGTCTATTCCAGAGATATATATTTTGCTGCGTATTTCATGGCCAACATGAAGCAAAAATATACCCAAAACAACCCTACAAGGACAAAGGAAGCCTGATGGACAGACAGATGGATTGACGGTCATTGCTCCCGAGCTCTGGCTATTTCATAGGAGGAAGTATCACTCAGTGTATTTCCTGTCTGGCGTGTCCACTTCCTGCCATCCCTCTGACCTTGTGCTCTAAGCCAATTACGTTTTTAGGATGAGCTGGTAAATACCTTTTCATTGTCACACATTGAACAGAGGAACATTTTCTCCATCAAAGAGCTCCACATGTTCCTCTATACCAGTGGTTCCTAAACTGGGGGGCGCCAAAGTATTCCAGGGGGAACGCTGACCCTCATTCTTAACCTGTGTTTGAATAGCGAGGGGGGGCTCGATAATGTTCCTAAATAGATAAGGGGGGCCCTGCAAGGAAAGTTTGGGAACCACTGCTACATAGAATGGTAGTTGGTTTTTACTCTCTAAGGTGGAATTCTCTACACAAGTAGAGCATTCAACATGTGATTCAACCTCAGTGTCATTTCTAGTCTTTCGGGTCCTATTCAAGTTCTTGTTTCGGGCCCCTTGTTGACTGGGGGTGGTATTGGTGGAGCTGTGAAATGGGAGGGGGGGTTGCTGGAAGGGGAAAGGAGTAGAAGAAAATGAACACACACGTACACATGCTCCTCCTTCCCCCTCCAGCACACCTCCCCTTGTCGGCAGCTCAGATCTGCACGGGGAGGACGGGCGCCCGGGGAGCGAGGTGTGCTGGAGAGGGAAGGAGAAGAGGAAGGAGGACCTTGTGTTCCTTTTATTCTTCTCCTTCCCCTTTCAGCATCCCCCCAGTTTGACAACTCCACCAATTACACCCCCCCCCATCGACAGGGGCCTCCAGGTGTCCCCTGGACCCTATGTGCACACATTTTCGCCATAAAAAAGGCCTTGCTCAACTTCCATAAATATAATTCATATATTTATATATATAGTCATCTGAGAAAATGCTTTTCCATGTTCAAGTGGACCTTTCAGCAACGCTGTTCTTGATGTGTCCCACTGAACAGCAGCTCCATGATACTTCTCTAAGTGATATGTGCCGATGGCTTTGGCTAGGCTTGGATGACGCCATCAATCTTCTTTAGGCAGAAGGAAGCATTTCCTGTATTCTCTCCCTCGGTGCTTACTCAGCTTGTACATTGCGACTTTACAGCAAATCATACGGTGAGAGGTTTGAACTGGAGAGGATCTGAGTCACAGATATGTGGTTGAGATCTTCACAGGCACCAGATGATGGAGTCATCTCCAAGCCAGGTCTACTTCTTGATGGTGACCCTAGAAAAGGGCTATCCAAAGGCAGGCCCGGGTGCTAAATGCGTTGAACACGTTCAAGGCCTCAGTTGTAAAATTAATGACATGCAGAGGTGATCCACATTGGGGTGACACCATTTCACTACTAGAGGAGGGGTCACACCAAACTTCCTAACCAGTGCCATTTCATTAATTAAGGGCTTCAAGTGTGGCAAAAGTACTCCCATCTCCCTCTAGATTCACAGCTGCAATGTCATTGTGAAAGTTCAAGCAGGGGCTTTTGGCTTGAACCCCCTCCTCCCACCACGAATGGTACAGTCAGGGGTTTACACTGTGCTGTGCCTGCTTCACCACGCAGATTATCCCTGCTAACAGGATGCATCAAGGTGAGCAGTGTCGGGTATCTTCTCATGTACAATAGATAGGGGAATGGTCAGGACTTCTGGGGTTAGGTGGACAGCTTGGAGAACTGCATGTCCCAGCATACATAGACAGTAGTTTAATCATGTTATGGCAGTGAATGGCTTATGCTTTCCAATAATAATGTAGTGAAGGTAGAGGTCTGCCCCATGGTATTCTTCATTTGTGTTTGATGGTAATGGTTAAAAGAACATCAGACTGAATAGTCAGCTCCTACACATTTCACTTCACATAACCTGGCCCTCTGTGTAAAAAGTTTGGACACCCCTGCAGGGATGTTCTTCTAGAGAACAAAGCAGAAGAAGACATTGTCAGGGTCCAACTATGAGTACTTCTAACAGGACCTTCGACATATTACTAAGTATGACTATAGATATCAGGTGAAAGATCCCAATGTGACAGATACACAAGAACATATCTTTAATAACAGGAACGCTTGTAGCAGAGTGGCCTGGCATAGTGTTGTATGGTATGGTAGAAACCAGTGTGTGAAGGGTTAATAAATACAGTGATGAATACGCCTTTAATATTTAGATGATGTAACCATTAGTGATGAGCGGCATAGGTAACATTCGTATTCGCGGCATGCCGCAAATTTTTGGGAAAACATTCAGAAAACATTCGGAAAATATTCGCATTCGGCAATATTCTTCTTATTGCGAATATCGGCAATTTTATGCGAATTTCGCAAATTTTATATATTCGCAAATATATGTTTAACTTGCAGGGGCGTGTTGGGAAAAGAAATTGCGAATTTTGGACTCCATCTAAGTGATTTTCGCGAATTTTCTAAAGTGCCGATTTTCGCAATATTCCGAATATTCGCATCACCCCAATATTGGATTTATAAACTGTTGATGGTCGCAGGGAGTGTTGCTAACACTCACATTGAGAGGTGTGTGTAATGGAAAAAAAATGACCAAGCCATATGGGAGTGCCCTGTCCATGGGGATGAAGACCAGGAATCTGCAGAGATGTAACTGAAGACATCTGTCTTGTCCCCATCTGAGGAGTTGTCACCGGGTGGATTGAGGGCTGGCCAGAGACTAAACAAGTTGGCATGGCTGAACAAGGTGACTGGCTGCTCCAGGGAACTGACTCCATTATTACACCAACTCAGGGCCGCCGTCAGGGGGGGGGGGGGTAGAGGTCAGTGCCATCTTGGGCTCCCGCAGGGGGGCCCAGAGGTCAGCATCTAGGGGCCCTGGTGGTCGGGCTGCTCACTGAAGGGAAAGGGAGAGGGAGGTGGTGTTGCTGGGCCCCCCCTCTCAACAACTTCAGATGGAAAGGGGGTGTTGGATTTTTGGGGGTATGGGTCGACCGACTGGTAGTGTGTGCATATACTTTATTTGGGACGTGTGCAAGGGCCTGTATTGGGACACTGCCTCTAACAGGTGGAGTGATGATCAGACGCCAGGTGCAACAGTCTGCAGAGGGAAATGCCAAGGTGGTGCTGGAAGACACCAGACCCTGACTTGTGGTACTTGTTTGTGTACTCATTGCAGAGAGGGGTGCTGCGTCACTCATCACAGACAGGGGTGGTGCGCCATTCATCACAGACAGGGGCGGTGCACCCATTACCCCCCTGCAAAAATAAGGGTTCCAACTCCAACAATAAAGACTCCCTGCACACAGCATCCTCCGTACTCCTCCCTGGCATGCCTGACTCATGATTTTCTCCAGGGAAGCCAGCAAGATCTTCATCCTGGATCCATTCCAGGCCCAAAGCCTGCTCCCAGCCAAACCACCATAGCAGAGTATCAGTGGCACGCTGAGTAACCCTCCACCGTGGGGGCTGCGGCCCAGGACGTGCCAGCCTGTATGTCCGGGAAAAGACAGCTTGGCGTGCAGCGACTGGCAAAGATCACATCCGTGGCAAGGCATGATATAATCTTGGCGGCGCGAATGAGAGAAGCTATTGTGTAGTCTTCCCTGGAAGGTTATCGGCGCGGTTCTCTCATACCTGCAGGAATTTTCTGCATGTCCTAACAAATTAGGCTGCCGATTAATTGGTGCCAGCGCTTACCTCGGGCTTCAGGTGCCCGCTCATACTTACAAAGGCCACAGAGGACCCAGGGCGTGCGGTGGGGAGAACTTTGATGGGGATGAGAGGTGAAAACTTTACAGGATGTGAAATTATTCTTGGCTTCCGAGGGTTGGGGAAGGTGGGGAGAGTGGCTGAGAGGAATCAGGTAACGTATATAAACGATGATAATCAGGATCCCGTTACGCATTCCATGCAGTAGGTGGTGGTAAGGGATGTGGTTGGAAGAAATAAGGACTTTCATACTTGTGCTTTTTCTGCTGGGCTTTGCTGAGAACGTTTACCACTCTGCCAGTGAGGGAACTTATAAATAGATGTTCCTGCTATGTTCCTACAAAGACACGCAATATAAGGTGCATGCTAAGTTAGGATATCTGTCATGGCTTGGAGTACTCAGTCATGTCCAAATGGACTTGAGGGAGATGTTTCGTAACAGAAGAAGTGGCTTAGATAGCGTAAATTTTGAGGAACAGGTCTGGTTGAATATGATCAACTAATGGTGACTACACCATGACTTGGATTAATGAGAACATTTGAAGCAATCAGGTCATCGCAAAACCACACAATCTTTCTGCTGGGCTTTGCGGAGAACGTTAAACCACTCTGCCAGTGATGGAACTTTAAGGTGCCTGCAAGTTAAAGGATATCTGCCATGGCTTGGAGTACTCAGTCATGTCCAACTGGACTTTGAGGAACAGGTCTGGTTGAATATGATCAACTAATGGTGACTACACCATGACTTAATTATGGATTCACCATGGATTATAAGTACATTATTATACAGGTTATCAAAAAGCCCCATAATCTAAGACTTATGAAATACTAGTTGTCTCAATCTCTGTCTTTAAGGAAACTTGACTAGAGGAATAGCCAAGGAACATCTCCTGCTGCTTGATTATAGGGTCAATAGTTGCACATACTATGACCTAGTAGGACTTGCTTTTGGTCATTGAGGGGACCCTTCAGTCTTTAGAAGTGAAGTTGGCCTAATCTGAGGGGAGACTGTTATGTGACACAAGTCATGTTTACTCGTTTTCCACCTCAGATTCCATTTCTGCATGGTTGGAATGGTCATCTGTTTTATCTTCTCCATTTATATGAACAAGAAAGTTGGACAGGTTGAACATTCTTGGTTACGAAGATCTCAGATCATGATGGTTCTGAATGGTTCATGGGTCATACCTGTGTTGTTGACTACTCAACTTTTTCTATAGATACCTTGAATCTGGACAAAGAAAAATCTGTAGTGCACCTGGGCACACAATCACTACCAAAACCAGATAACCTGTTAATCTCCCAGGTCGTATGCCCGTATGTAGGTTTTCAGAGACACAATACAGGCAATCAAAGCAGAATAAATAGTACTGCTGGTTTTCCCTGAATTCCCTCCTCCTCTCTACACATCATCGTATATTCGATGATGGCGGCAATACCAGAAAACCAACGTCACCTCCATAACATAGAGGTTTATTGCGGACCAGCCTTCTGGGCATAACCAATGACACCGAAGAGGTGGTGCCGGAAGCGATTGAAGGGTCCACCATGATTCACAATCAGAAGAACAGGTAAGCATGCCTGATGCCAGCTCATGGTGAGTTTGTTTTCTAAACAAACTCATCCTGAACTAGGTTCGGATTAACCACCAGTTAGGTTAACAAGCTTTTTTGGGTAAACCAGAAAACATGCCAAGAGTCATACACAAAGTCAGTGCAACAAAAAACGTAGAGATGGATATGGCATGAGATGTGGTCAGGGCAATCCGAGGTCACGGCAGGCAGAGTTTAATCTCCCTAGCAGTTGAGTTGAACCCAGTAGTGGACTTGGTGAACCAGTGGTTCGTCCCAACTGCTACAGGATCGGGAAAACCTGATATACCCCCAGAAAGCTGCGGCGATAGATTGCCGCCTCATTTCCGGGGATCCAGAACCGCGCCATAGACGTCCATATTATTGGAGGGGCGTAGGTTTTCCAGCCCACATGGACAGGGGCGGAGGAGGGTGGGAAACTTGAACAGAGTACTATGTATGGGCTGCGATTGCCTGTACCATTCCGTTTTTAACGGGCCGAACGCTAGGGAGGTTAAGCAATGTCAGAAATCAGGCTGGGTCACTGTTGGCAGCAACCCACCTCCTCCTGCAATCACTGACATGAGAATCCATGATGGCTGCCTTCATAGACGCGAGCGATAGCTCGTTAGCTCTTTCATTCGAAGAAAACAAGCTTGATAAAATAATTCACGAATGTCTTCCCATTAAGCCGTTACCATGTCTAATTAAATCAGCCGCGTTCTCTTTTTCGAACACCCCCCCCCCCCCTTCTCCTCAGATTCCCTTTAAGAAGTCGCTAGTCACAAATTAACTTGTCGCGGAGAACGAGGGGAAGCCGAACTAGACGCGGAGGGATGGATGCGCGGCCATTAACACTCTGTTCTCTCATCCGCCAGCTAATGAACAATTACGGTAACACGCTTTCAGATCCATGTTTAGACGGCGCTGACCTGGGCCCGGCTACACCTTCCCACGTGCCCGCTCCGTTCTGCTTCGGATGAATTGCCGCGCGGCCAAACGCCGCCATCTGCTTGGCCCTTTTCATTTGTGCGAACCGCACGATTTCGGAGAAAAAGCCTCATTAAAATAATCAAAGTCGGTGAATTACGAAAAAGAAGAAAAAAAACACACGGCGGGTTGTAGAGTATTTTTTTTTTATCTTCTGATCATTAAATTTTCTTTCTTTCATTTGAAAGCTTCAATTAGCCATTGTTCCTAACCGGGTTATTACACAAATTAATTAAAGACGGGCCGCTAACCTTGGGAGCGTCTGGATGGCGGGGAATGGAAGTTGCGTAGGTTCCATGTTAACTTGTTGAACCTTAACGGGACGTCGGCAGCAGTTGTGTAATCTGAACTGTAGGTAAGTACAACCACAGGTCAGGTTTATATGTAGGTCAACCGTTGGATGTGGTTTGTGGTTCTGTTCAGCTGGTTTTTCAATCCAGGAGATGGGGGGGGTGCACCTTCTTCCGTATCAGCACCTCTAATGGGGTCACCAACAACCAGGGAAACTCAAGCCATGCTCTAGATGGAGCAGTGGAACCTTTGGGGTACATTTGGGTGAATTCATGACTTGGCAAGCTATGCTTTGCAGAAGTTTAAACACAGGATAACATTTATCCGACTTAACCCCAAGATTGGCCGTCCCCACCTACCATCAAGGTTTTTACACCTTTAAGTCCCCGATACACCTTGAGATTCCACCATACAATTTCCATCAGATCTACCAACAACTATGTAGTATAGTGACCTCCCTGATAGAACACATAGTGATTGGAAGGTGTAGAAAGGTCCTCAGATTACATGGTTTTGGTAATAGAAAAGTTTATTGTACAGAAATTGCATGGTAATTGTATGTGGTGTATGGGGGGCTTTAGATCTCTCTGTCAGATAACCTTTAGATCTACCAACAACTATGTAGTGCCGGGTCCTCTGCGATTGAACACAGGCAGACTTGATGGTTAGAAAGTCCCTTATATTACATGGTTTTGGTAAAACAAAAGGAAATCTGACAGAGAAATCTAAAGGTGTATGGGGCCCCTTCTGACCATTCACCTTTAGATCTCTCTGTCAGATATCCTTTAGATCTACCAACAACTATGTAGCGCCGGGTCCTCTGCGATTGAACACAGGTGGACTTGATGGTTTAGAAAGTCCCTCATATTACATGGTTTTGGTAAAACCAAAGGAGATCTAAAGGAAATCTGACAGAGAAATCTAAAGGTGTATGGGGGCCCTTAGACATTACCACTACCGTGTTAGGACAACGTTTATTAAATAAATAAACAATTGAAATGATGGAGCAGCTGAGCCATCAATAATGGGATATCAGCCGTCTACCTGCCACCCGCCGCAATTGCCTTCATAACAGAATCCATTAGGGCCTGTCGTTGATTTGTGTGTCCGCGCGCCTCCCCGCCGTCGTCCTCGGTGAAATCTGCATATTTCAGGGAAAGGAAAGCCGTTCCGTCAACATCAGTTATCCGGAGCTGGATTGCAGCTCTAATTAGCTAAGACGTGGACATTTAGCCCATTCGTATTCAATTTATTAAGGGGGGGGGTTAAAAAAGAAATTCAGAAATCAGAAGAGGATTGGAGCCGGACATAGTGGGTTTGTTGGTTTTCAATTACTGTATTTGGACCATCTGGATTATAAGACACCCTTTTTCACCCCCAAAATTTGGGGGAAAAAGTTCCTGCGTCTTATAGTCTGAATGACTATACACAATTGTGGGTGGTCGTGCCTTGGTTCCCCACCAGCTCTTCCAGAAAGAGGAGTCGGGGAGGTAGATGAACTGTCAGATGGGAGATGTAGCTATGGCTGGATCTCCCATCTGAACTGTATTGGTTATAACAGCAGAGCCCAGCTGATATAAACAATGCAGAGAGGTGTGTGGAAAAGCTGCACTCACCGCTTCCTTACACACCCACAGCCTAGAGGGAAGACATGCAAGCAGCTTCCCCCAAGCCCCCCCCCCCCTCCAGGGAGAACAGGAAGATGAGGATGTGCCGTGAAGTGTGCTATCTAGTGACACCAGTTCAGTTGTGGCTAAAGTTGGTACTGCAGGGTATTTTTCCCGAATTGATTTGATCACTACAAATATGTGTTTCCGGTTTTCCTGCTCTAAGAACTGGGTGCGTCTTATAGTCAGAAAAATAGGGTAAATTTGGAAAATGAAGGATCATAGTCCATCCTAAGGTATTGGCGTCTAAGGTGTATCCTCACTTTATAGGAACCATTTTTACGGCCTTGGGGCTGCATATTGCCATTTTCCTGATAATGCCTTCACCTGTATTTAGGGATGCCAAACATGTTTGGTTTAATGATCACTAGGGGTATCCACTACATGCAAGGTCCTGTGAAGTTGTGATTAGGTGGACCTTGAGTATTCCCAATGGATAGATTGTGAGTGGAAATAATTGGGTTGGGTGGAACTAAGTTGTGAATTTCATTGGGTAGGGTTTACCGACCATAAACCTCACAAGTGATGGCCCAGAATGTTCATACCAAACCAACAATAAATAGCCATTCATTGACATGACATGAATGTGGCAATTTAATTGGTAGAGGTAGGGTGAGGTATAGAGAAATCTCAATATGTGAAGAACATCTCCAGCCAGTTCTACCACCAAAATGATGTCTCCCTATATATCAATGCCTCATTGGGAGCGTGAATGGATTAGCAGGTGTTGTGTGGCCTTGGGTGGCGGGGTAATAAACATTTACTCCAGTCACCAGGCTATGAGCAACCTCACACAACCATTGAGGAGATGTTTTTCCTCGTCAATGGTTTTCTGGGAGGAGGTTAAGAGATCTCAATAGCCATGGCCGCCTCATTCATTATTACTTGCCTATAGGTGATTGGACAATTTTTCACCACAATAGTGGAACATACAAGAAGATATAACATGATGTCCGCCTCTACAACATATCTGTGGTGGACTGGTGATGTCCACATTGGGGACACAGTTAGAGGATCTAAAATCTTACCAATCCCAAACCAATTGCCCTTACCATTCACATTGGTTACAATGCTGTTTCGGTAGAGACGGGCTAGTTTTTGGGCCTATTGAAGACTAAGTGTTCCAGACGTTCACCTGTCACAGTCCCACATTTGCTCTCATGTGATAAGCTGTAAATGTCATCATATGCACTCTCTTTCCCGCTGATTAATCGGTAACAATTCAATTTAGCTGGATGGATTATATAACACACAACAACACCACGGCTTATCTGATCCATTTTAGATAAGGATTGCCGTCTACTGTCAAAATACGGAGGAGCTGCCGGGAAGGGAACATTGTAACATCACTTATTGTGTATTTATAACTGTTTTGACTAAGACCACAGTGTCTATCCTTATTATCCTCAAATACAAAGGGTGCATAGACAAGTAAAGGGTAAAATGGGCGGGGCGGTGATTTCTTGACCAGAACATTCGTAATCTAAATCCGAACAGCAGGTTCTATGAATCAATTATTTTGAAGTATCTCATTTGTTTTTATTTGTGGCTTCAGGCAACACCCTCCCAAGAGAAAAGTAGAAGGAACTTCTAACTTTTCTTCATGCTATCCGAATCAGAAATTTTAAGTAGAACCAATGACCAACATTTAAAAGGTTCTTCTATGTTTCCCTATCTGCAGCTTCTTTCAAAAATATTCTCTGGTGGTTACTTCCTGTTACGGTGTGGCAACTCTTAGACCATCTCTCCTAATTTGCACTCTTCAATCGTGTTCAGTAGATTACCAATGGAGACAAGTGGCAACAACAACACACAAGAAGTCAACATCAATGTTTGCCACCATCAGGAAACCCAACCTAAGAAATGCCGTTACTGACGTCTAGGTAGACAAAAATATTCTCTGGTGCTTACTTCCTGTTACGGTGTGGCAACTCTTACACCATCTTCCAAAATTGCACTCTTCAATCGGGTTCAGCAGCCAACCAATGGAGACTACAAGTGGCATTCCAACACATATAAGAAGTCAATTTCAATTTGTTCCCACCATCAGAATACCCAACCAAAAAGTAAAGGGAGCTTGCAACCTTTCCTCATGCTTTTCAAACCAAAAATGTTTAGGGTAAAAAATACAACCAATCACCAACGTCTAAAAACCTTTTATACGCTATTCTAGACCAAAGCTATTCTATTTTAAACTTCTTTTAAAAATCTTCTCCGGTGGTTACTTCCAGTTACTGTGTGACAACTCTTAGACCATGCCTCCATATTGCACTTTTCCATCATGTTCAGTAGACAACCAATAACAAGTGGCTTTCCAAAACATCAATTTGTTGCCACCATCAGAAAACCCAAGAGGTAGAGGGAGCGTCCAACATTTCCCTTATGCATTCCAAACCAAAAGTGTTTAGGCCTAAAAGTACAACCAATCCCCAACATCTAAAAAGGTCTTCAATATTTCCCTATCTGCAACTTCTTTGAAAAATATTCTCTGGTAGTTACTTCCAGTAACAGTATGGCAACTCTTAGACCATCCCTCCAGATTGCACTCTTCCACCATGTTCAGTAGACAACCAATAGCAACAACAAGTGGCGTTCCAACACATATCAACATCAATTTGTTGCCAGAAACCCAATAAAAAAAGAACCTTTCCTTAAGCATTCCAAACCAAAAATGTTAAGGGTCAAAAGTACAACCAATCACCAACATCTAAAAAAGTCTTCAATATTTCCCTCGGGTTCAGTAGACAACCAATGGAGAGAGTGGCATTCCAACACATAAGAAGTCAACGTCAATGATTGCCACCCAACCAAAAAGTAGAGAGAGTTTCCAACCTTTCCTCATGCTTTGCAAACCAAAACTGTTTAGGCTTTAAAGTACAACCAACATCTAAAAAGGTCTTCAAGGTTTCAGTAGACAACCAATGGAGACAACAAGTGGAGTTCCAACATATAAGAGGTCAATGTACATTTTTTCCACCATCCACCAAACCCAACCTAAAATATGCCCTTACTTATGGACAGGTAGGCTATTATTGAACAAATCGTATTGGTTTGGGTTTACTTTGACTTTAACAAATCTTTCTAGAGGCAGAAAAACCTACGTAAATGTAGACCTTTCCCTTTAACATTGCACAGACTCTTTCCATAGGGGATGAAGATGACGCTGCTAGTATAGAATATGGTGAGCGGAATGTACATCAAATACGTTGGGGTACTTTTTAAAGCGCAGAGTATGCTCTATGTGCCCAGGCAGCTCAAACTTTCTCTTGTTATTCTGGCTCCTCTCCCCCCTTCCCTCTCTTCTCCTGCAGCTTTAGCTCGGCAATGACCCCACAAGCCAAGAATCCCAGGAATTTCCTGCTGAAAGATTCCTCGTTAACCCCAAACTTTCCCCAATCCCGTCCTTGCCGGGCCTAGTAGGCTCAGTCCCTCACGGGTCAACAGCACCCTTTAGCTTGCTAACTCGCGAGGCGACCCGGAGCTCTTGCGTCTGAAGCGTCCACTGACTTTCCGCTTTGGAGGTCAAATTTCTAGCTAAAACACAGAAAATGACTGGAAGGGGTTGGCGGCATGTGAGGAGTCACTGTGCAGCAAAGGATTCTGGGAGGAAAAAAATTAGTAACTGCTATAAGGCCTGACAGGCTGACAACAGAACACATTACTGTTTTTATAAATCCACCATGTGACAGGGTTAAAAGAAGAGGGGGAAAAAAACTCTCTTTGTGCGGTTAGAAAAGTAACCTTGAAAGTTCACCGTGAAAGTAATTTCGCTGCCGTACTTTGTAGCGTTCCGCTTTGTTTCCAAGGCGATGGCTGGAATATCGGCGCTTGTCACTTCTTCTACGGCGCTTTCAATTAAAAGCATTTTTTCCTCCCTGTGTGCGTGTATTCATTCCCTTGTGTTGATGGGTTCGGGAACAAAGCGAGGTTAAACATGATGGAAGGCCAAAATAATTGTCCTTTTAGGGGTGTCGAGTAACACAAAAAGTTTTAGCGCGAAGTGGAAATAAAACAAATCTAGAAGGATCATTGCAGAGACATACTATGCCTACAAAGGGGTTTCACCTTCCACTTTAATTTAGTCCTAAATTCATCAGCTTGGTGGCCAATCTAGGGATCTAGGTTCCAAGGCTTGGCCAAGTGGTTGGCAAAATATTGGCCAGTTGGGTGTTTCAGTTCCCCCATTTTCCCCCAAATCCAGATTTTTCGGAATTTTTGAAGATGCTGAAAACGTAAATGCCCTACTCAACACTCAACCCTTAATATATTTCCTAAATAAAGTTCAGGCAGACTCTTTATTACACATGTAATTAGTAAAATCAATTGGCAATAGAATGCAGCTGGACAGACAGATCCTTCATCAAGGAAGATCCCACTTGACCCAAAACACGTTCTCCAAACCTAAAAATGCTGCCAGGTATCTTGACATTCCACTCTTGGAAGCAATTCTTGGAGATTTATGATGGACTTGGTCAATGTTGTAGTCAATAATTAATGTAGATACGGTAGTTGTTAGGGGAAAAGGAGCTTCCCTGAAAATAAGCCCCAAAGCTATTTCCTGACTTATTTTCAGGGAATCCCGTTAGGAGGTGGCATAATGGGGGCAAGATCTAATAAAGTAGTTCAGAACACTTGAAAACAGGACATTGGTGTCTGTTTACCATGGTCTGGTGGCCTTGAGATGCAAAAACTACCACAAGGGTGATTTAATTTTGACCAGGTCAAAGAACCTGGTAGTAGCCAGAAAGAGAATGGTGGTGCCAACAAAACAGCTTAGTGATCAAGCAAAGAGTAGGCAATGCTCAAAACCCATACATTTATCTTCTCGATGGTTGTCCATGTTTGGTAAATGTCCTCACTGGAAGATAGTTAGACAAAAGAGTCAACCTCAATTGTTGCCACCATCATTAAACCCAACCTAAGAAATGCCATTACTGACGGGCAGGTAGCCACAAAAAAAGGTGGAAAGTGTTACATTTTGAAAAACTAAATAGAATTCTTTAACTTATGAGATTAGTGGGGGCTTCCAACCTTTCCTCATGCTTTCCAAACCAAAACTATTTAAACTGTAAAGTACAACACTCTTTTGCCTATTTACCATGGTCTGGTGGCTTTAAGATGAAAAAGACTACCACAAGGGTGATGCCATTCTGGCCAGGTCAAAGAACCTGGTGGTAACCAGAAGAAAATGGTGGTGCCAACAAGGGAGCTTACAGATCAAGCAAAGTTCTGCTTTAATATATATGCAAAGTAGGCAATGCTTAAAACTCAACTTGGACAACCATCCAAGATCTGATGGAGAAGATAAATATGTTTATCTTCTCCATCAGCTCTTGGATGGTTGTCCAAGTTGGGTAGATGTCCTCACTTGAAGATTACCCCTCTGGTAATCTGGTTTTAGTGTAGAGGAAATCCAATGTCCTACACAAAGCCCTGAGCACCTTAAGATGTTTTGGAATGCCAACTGCAAGATTGATCTTTTTGTCCAACATCAACATCTTACAAATATTATATTTTGGCTGAAAAGAGCTTATAGAAAATGGAGGCCATTATAGCTGTAGTCTTAGCTTACGAAAAAGGCATTTTGGTTTGGTAATAGTGTCCCTCACACACTGGCTTGTTGGCCTGAGGTCTACAATTATTGGGACCCCACTGAGTCAAAATCTCAGCATTTTACTTGCATTGAACATAGGGATTTCGACATGTCCCATTCTTAACTACTTGCCTATATCCTGATGACGCAATGTGCCACGTCAATAACAACGTGGGCCCTGAGTCGATGAGCATAGACTCATGGAGCGTCCATTGAAAAGCAATGGATGCATCAAAATAGATGCTTATAAAAGGAACCATTTTTGGCCTACATTGGGCGTCATAGATGTGATAACCGTATTTTACCATGCCTCCCAATGGACCTTCACCATTTGTACCATACAAATAAACAGGCCTTGGTATAAAAACCTTTGTCCGCATCACTTTAATGTTGACCTATATATTGCTTCAATACCCCCTTTCTGATCTTCTGTCCACCAGCCCACCACATGAAGCCTGCTAATGGCTTGGGATCTATTTTTTCTTTTGCTCTCGGACCGTCGGTGCAATGGCCGCCTTCACCGGCTGCAACTATTTTATTTAAAACCTATCTCCCCCCTTTTGTGTTTTTCACGTTTCTTCTGATCCTTCTCAGTCAGCTCAACACAGAGAACTCCATTCATGATACCTTCATTTTTCATTTCCCAACCTTGCGAATATCTCTCGGCTGCCTTGCAGATCAAAGGAAAATACGTGATTTAAAAATTAGAGAGAAGCTCAAACAGAGAAAGCAAAAAAAAAAAAAGAAGAGGACTGGGCTTCCCGTTCAATCTTCCACCCTTGTGGAAATGTATTGTAAGCCGCCCAAACTGTTCATTCAAAGGTTGCTGTCGTGTTGTGTAAAGAAGGACACACAGTGTGCTCAAGCCTTTTTTGAGCCAATTCCCAGAGGGCAAGCGTGTGCAGATGGTGGTCCGATGTCAGGAAAACATCACCGGAAGCACCTTTAAATAGAAAATACATGTGGTGGATGTACTCAGAGGTATAAATTATAAAGGTGGTACATGGCAGGAGAAGGGAAAAAAACCCAAGCACCTGGATGGCCTAAATAAATCTTGAGGTTCCTTCAGAACAAACCAGAAAGTTAGATTTTTATCCACCTATATTTGTAGATAGTAGGGGCCCCTCAAAATGGGACTGACAGCAGACTCATAAGCCCAATGGAGAAACCTATCTAACAGAATCCAAAAGAGATATATAATATATATAACAGATGGACATCTAAGCTAGTGATCCATATGAACTAAACTTTAGTCCAACATGGAAAAAAGCTATGTGGTCAAACCATGTCCTTTATCTAAACTTGATGGACATTCCACTATAAATTAAGGCCATTGTTGTATTTGACTTTCCTGGAGTATTGTATGGTTTTCACTCTTTTGGTAAGAGGTCCTAAACATGTTCAGTAGGATTTGGGCTCTATGAAGGCCACTGGGTTATCTCCTCAATGGCTTAATGAAACCATAACTAAGAGCTTGATGACTCAATAATTTGGTAGTTATTTAGGTGTGATGGCCAACAAACCTTTGACCAAAAGGAATAGAAGTTTTAGCTCTCCATTACCCACCCCCAGATCTGAACATAAGTATGACAGTTATTCATGAAATGACTTTATAGCAATAGTTATGTCTCATCATAACCCAAAGTCAAGAAGAATGATACGGTTGAAATACAACCTACACAAACTTGACTTACCAAGTGTATAGAAACTAATGGATCTGAGCTAGTGATCCATATAAACTAAACTTTAGTCCAATATGGAAAAAAGCTAAATGGTCAAACCATCTCCCTTATATAATAATATAATAAGCTTGATGGACATTTCACTATAAATCAAGGCCATTGATGTTTCCCGGTGTACTGTATGGTTTCCACTCTTTTGGTAAGAGGTCCTAAAGATGTTCAGTGGGGTTTGGGATTAGGGCTTTATGAAGGCCACTGGGGCTTCTCCTCAACAGCTTGGTGAAACCATAACCTAGAGCTTGGTGACTCAATAATTCAGTAGTTATTTAGGTGTGATGGCTATCAAACCTTTGACCAAAAGAAATAGAAGACACCAAATGGGTTTTAGCTCTCCGTTATACACCCCAGACCTGAACATAAGTACTACAGTAATAAATGGATTCTGAAGGACTTGATAGCAATCATTATGTGTCATCATAACCAAGAATAACCAAGAATT
Organism: Ptychadena robeensis; assembly: GCA_036250615.1. NCBI lineage: Eukaryota > Metazoa > Chordata > Amphibia > Anura > Ptychadenidae > Ptychadena > Ptychadena robeensis. Next base: position 40,916,815 of record CM070043.1, on the reverse strand, counting down.
ATGTGTCATCATAACCAAGATCATAAGTCAAGAAGAATGTAGGTTGAAATACAACCTACACAGACTTACCAAGCGTATAGAAACAGGTGGAAATCTGAGCTAATGAACTAAACTTTAGCTCAACAAGTCCTGTTATCTAGCTAAAGCAAAGCTGCAGGTTAAGTCTAGATCTCTCAGATTCATGGAACAAAGCAATATGTTCAAACCACCCCCTTTATATCAGAATGTTGGACATTCAACTATAAATCAAGGCCATTGATGTAGAATTGTCTCTCCCGGTGTACCGTATGGTTTCCACTCTTTTTGTAAGAGCTCTTAAGGCTGCTCAGTAGGGTTTGGAATTTCAGGGGCCATATACAAGTTCTTGCTTTGGGCCCCCTGTCGACCGGGGGGGGGGGGGGGGGGGGGGGGGGGGGGGGGGGGTGAAATGCTATTAGTGGAACTGCATAAGGGTGGGGGAGGATTCTTCTTCTCCTCCAATAGCAATCCCCTCCTCGGCAGCACACTCTCTTCAGATCTCCACGGGGAGGGCACCCCCGTGTCAGGGATGAAGGAGGTTGGATATGTGTGCGAGGGAGGGTGCCAGCGGCCTTCCAGGGTACACAACCGTGTGATTAGGGCTCTATGAAGGCCACTGTGGTTTCTCCTCAACGGCTTGTAGAAACCATAACGTAGAGCTTGTCTACTCAATAATTCGGTAGGTACTTAGGTGTGATGGCCAACAAACCTTTGACCAAATGTGCTATAGTAATGAATTAAAGGATCCTGTACTTTGTACCGATACAAATCTGGTTTGACTATTGGTTACCCATGTTACCTCCCTGGTCAACAAACCAGGTCATCTTTCTATTCTGAATTCCAATGGTGAATGTGGATTACTCCAGCAGGTCAAGAGAGGAGGTTAGTAACCCCCAAACTGCGCCATTGATGGTACAATCCAAGAATAGTGAGGCCTCTTTAAATTATAGAGCGACAATCTGATAACGAAGAACCAAATCCGCCTAATGGTATGCCTTTCCGTTATAACTCTGCATGAGATAATAAATCCTTGGCGCCAGTTCCCGTTAATTGCGATAGACCTCACTCACCTATTTCCATTCGAATCCAATGCTTTTAATTAACAACAAAACAATTACATCTAATTACTGACTGGTATTTTTCTTACGGCAAAGCGTGGGCAGCCGCATTCCACGCAAAACTTCTAATGGTCTAGGAAGGGATGTTGCCTCAGAGAGGGCTACCGAGTGGGAAGGGGGGTTAACGGCACAGTAATAGACACCCCCTGTGTGCCACTTCGCGGTGCAGCAGATTGTTGCATGTGTTTACTAGTGCGGCGCAGGACGCGGCAGATTCTTCAAGGCAGGCTGCGCTGTCCTCGAGAGGATCATTAAAGGCTTCAAGCAAGAGGACAGTCATATCGTTGCGTAACAGATGCTAAAAAATGTTTACTGGAAATAAGCGTCCGCTAACTCGTCCAAGGGGCAGCAATAAAGCGGGGGAGGAAAACATAATCTGACGTCGGCTCTAAAAAAGGAAACTCGATTTGCACAGACTTTCATTAAACATTTTAATATACAACACTTATCATAAAGGATAGAGTAGGAAATTGCATAAACTCAGGTCACTTCCTGTCCTATAGGAAGTGGCAGGAAGTTGTGTCCCAAATGGAAGTAGGGTCAGTGCCATGGAGGGCCAGGCGTACTCAGTTACGCCGGCGTGCCCAATCGATTTGGGCCCCTCACTTACATTTACTTAAGTGTGGGTAAGGGGAGTGCCAGTTCGATTGCCCACCTATGCCCATCTTCTCCGACCCTGATTGTAAGAAAAATTCTAACCTTTCACCACACTACTGGAACGTATGCAGATGAGTTGCCTATTAAGGTAAGTATATAACGAGAGCTGGGAATATGCATTGGAGAGTTCAGTATATACCCATTATATGGTCACCTGCTATTTGCACACCCACTTCTCAGCTCTATGGTGGAGCATGTTAGTCTTATCTTTGGGTCTTCCAATGCTGAACCCCAGGAGGTCCATTTTCCTCCAGTTATAAAGCTCTACTTTCAGAACTCGGTCTCCGTCACTACAGGCAGACACCCTTCTGATTTTAAATGTGAGAACAGTATGGGGCTCCATAGACGGGGTCAGCTACTGTGTGCCTTGCATGGAGTGTAGGAGGCAAAGTCACTGCTCTCTGTCATTTGCTTGATGTTCAGCTTGAGCTATTGAGCTCTGCAAAAATCACTGTTTTGTTTTAAAGAGAATAGGTATTTTCCACCATATTTTACCTTTAATGTCTGCCCTGTAGATCACCAGTATATGTCTAAAGGGTCGTCATCAAAATCTCATGTAAGCCTGAACAAACTGATTCCTCATTTAGTAATCTTCTGTACTCAGATGATCTGATCCATTCTATCATGAAAACACTAACATCCGTTATAGTAGCTGAAGCTTCAGTCTGCTTCACCATTTGCCTTACTGCTGGTCAAAAAGGCTAGCCATCTTTATGATGGATCAACCAAGCAGACGATTGTGGCCAAGTCCATCTGCCGGTGACTCTACTTTGGTTTGACAAGAGATTGGGATTCTTATGGTGACATACAGGATGTGATGCCCTGCTATTCCAGCAGCCAATGGTGAAGGTCGTATATTGGTTTTGTAGTGAAGCTCTTGGACCAGCTGACGTTTGGTGGTCCATGGATGGTTCCAATAAAGACACTCAAGAATGTTTCTATTTGAGAGTTTAATGTTTCTAAAGACCTTACATAGCTTTATGTAGTCAAGAGTAGTTGAGAAGTACACATTTGAGGCCGCCAACACTTTCCCACCACTGTCCCAGGCCCTCAACATTCTTCTCTATAAAGGCGCCTTACACGAAACCATACCCGTTTGCGTTTTCTACTGTTTATAGGAAGGGTGTCAAAAAATTCAGCTAGCAAACTTCTGAGAGTTGTGGATAAAACTGCCAACATGCTGGAAACATATGTTTGATTATAAATATTTTCTCACAATACCTACAGCTTCCATGTGTTTAGCAAATACCATGCTGGCTCCCACCAATAAGTCCAAAAACATCAAGTTAATAAAGGCAGAAGACAGTCATCTGGTATAGCAATTGTCACGAACCAGCGGGTGTGGACCCACTGTGCCACAAAGTCCTACCTCCTCTAAAAGCGTTGTCTAAGTGATGGTGGGGATAGACTTTCCCGAGGGGAACACCAGGTCACTACCTCTTGAGAGAGGGTAGACACATGAGGCAGCTGGTCCAGAGGACACCAGGGAGAGGTAACAGAGACACACAGGCGTTGTCAGAAAGCTGGGTCATAACCTGGGGCAACTGTGCGGGACCAAGGGATGAGGCAATAGCGTTGTCAGGCAGGCAAAGGATCAGGGCAGGCAGAACAGGTACAGATAAGGCAGTCCGGGTTAAACAGGTAGCAGAGTCTCAAAATACAAGCATGAATCAGTAACACAGGAACAGTCTTAAGCAGAGACAAACATGTCAATACTGAGGCATAATTAAAAAGGTTGGATCCTTTATATACATGTAGGAGGACCACGTTCGGTCAGCCAGGACACATGACCAATCCTTTAAACCCCAGGAAATGACATACCCTGGTCCCCTATGAAGTACTGCAGAAACCCAGGGCCGCAGCGATAAGTAGGGGGACATCGGTGGGACAGCAATGTTCCCCCAAGTGCTCCACCATTGTCACCTCAGACTTGTAGACATTGACATGTCCAGGCATGTCCCATTGTTGTCACCACCAGCCATTGTTGGGGTGTCTGTAGACAAGAGGCCTACCTAGGGGTCAGCAGTATCTTAACAAAGCCAATACAAGGCATTTATCATATTATCATTTTACTTTTTCTTCAATATTGTCTCCTTGGTAGCAGGTATCCATCTGACATATTTCTTAATACAGCCTTCTGTGCTGGATACATTCGTGGTAGAAGGTGTACTCACCCTGCAGCTCTGTAACATTACAATATATATCAGGTCGGAGCGATACAAAATGATGTCAGGTCACATTAAGTAGCTCGTCTTCAGCGGCCGCGGTAAAGCATAATGTAATTCTGATATGTTCTTTTTTCTAGCAGAAGGCTGTGAACACTGAGCTATTATTATGTTAATGACTATATATGAGTATTAGAATATATTTTCAACTTTAATCAAATATCTTGATAGTTATGGTCTAAAAAGTTTGTCATTGTAAGGCAGCTTCATGTATAACAAGTCTAAGGGTTACTGGTAGAAGAAACAGAGCAAGTCTAGTCCGGTGTGGGGGCAGCCAGAGAGCACAATAACACGCATAAACTATCCAAGCCCCAGTTAAAGAGATCCCGGTTCTCCCACCATTGCCAGGTTCCCAGTGGGTTGGCGAGCCGCCCTGTCCATGTGGATCGGGGATACTGCTTGTGCTGTGCACCTACTGGACCACTGGACCCGTTCCAAGGACTTGCAAGTGCTGGCCGCTGTTAGCCCTATTACCTCTAGCCCGCCTCTTGTCATCGGTTGATTCCTAAACCTTTACAGAGCTTCTAACCTTCCTCCTAAAAAAATGTATTAACCACCTGGGCGTTATGCCCAAAGTCAGTACGGGCACAGTTTTCGGCCTCAGTGACACCGAAGGGGGCAGCGCCATAGACCTCCATGTTAATGGAGGGGGCGTGCTTTCCCCCGCACACCGGCGTCTAATTGACACCTGCAGTGTGTAGTGAGCCGTGGAGAAAGTAGGAAATCATGGGAAGCACGTAACGCCCAGGAGGTTAAAGGACAACCAAATCAAAGTCTAGGCCACCTCCCCATCAAGGCCATGGTTTCAGAATGGGTTGTCCAAAAACCCAAAATGCTGTGATGGTCACATGACCCTAAACATCTGTCTGTATTACCCAGCAAAGGTATTTATGGTTTGGCAAAGACAAAGCTCTTTCTTTCTTTGTTTTAGAAAAAAGTCAAGATATGGCTACGGAATGCCCACAAGGGCGTCTAATCTACCCCCGAAATATCCACTTTGATGCCAGGCTTTTGTGCAGATTAGATATGCGGAGATTAGGAAATGAAGAGATGCAGTGCGGCATGTTCATCTTTAATAAATGATCACACTTATGGGATGGAATTTTTTACATTTTAATACGATTTCCTCCTCCCAATTCCCAAACCTCATTCGCGGGGGTAAGTCGACCATGACAGAAAGGGGCGGCGACTGGGCACGCGCTCCCCCCTCCACCTTCACAATTAACATTCCGGCTGCGGCTCGGCTGAAAACTAGCTGCAAGTTTCATTTCCTTATTTATCTCCAACAGCCCCCCATAGACCTTAAATATTAATTGTGATTTGTCTATGGATGTTTTTGTCCTTTTTTGGATTTTGTAGTTCTAAAATTCAATGGTTGCTATTAACTAAGCTCAGGTCAGCTATTGGGTGTTGCTCTACCCAAGCCCAATGGTGTGTCCACCTACCTGTCCAATGTACTTGGTCTTCCTTTTTGGGAGAGGATGGGGAGAGATAACCTTTGACATGGTGAGTAAAAACATGAGCCATGAGGTCACTACCTACGGTAGAGAAATGGAGAAACATAGGACCTCTTGGTTCTTGGTTGGGATCAATCAGATGACTGTGCACAAGAATAGGTAAGAGCTTCAAGAAAACACTTCTCTCTTCAAAATTTTACTTCTGACTTAATTATTGTTGTACAGTATGTCTATGGTCAGTTTTACAAAGTTCTAAAAAAAAAAGGCTGGAGTTCTCTTCTTTGATAGCAATGAGGTAACCATGTATGGTGATGAGGTGGAAGAACTTTTGATATGTGGCTCTTGGTTGGATTGGCAAACTTATAGGGGGCATTACGACTTAAGAAATCAAGTGAAATGACTGGGCACAAGAATAGGTAAGAGCTTCAAATAGTCTCTTCTCTCTATAAAGATTTACTTCTGAATGAATGATTGTTGTATGTCCAAAGTCAGTCTTAAAGCCCCCCATACACCTTCAGATTCCTCCATACAACTTTCATGAGACCTACCAACAACTATGTAGTATAGTGACCTCCCTGATAGAATACATAGTGATTGGAAGGTGTAGAAAGGTCCTCCTATTACATGGTTTTGGTATAAGAAAAGTTGGTTGTACAGAAGTTGCATGGTAATTGTATGTGGTGTATGGGGGGCTTACAAGGCCTTCAAAATGGTAGCCTCTATTAAATGAGTTGGAAAATACAATTGATATGAACATACTGGTGGACTGGAGATCTCTTCCTTGCTAGTCATGAGGTCAGGCTCCATTGAGGAACTTGGGACTCTATTATAGTTAGCACACTCTAGTTGGAATCATCGGAGCTTAAGAATTCAACAATTCAAAGTCAGATGACTGGACACAACAATAAGTAGGAGCTTCAAGTAGACTCTTCTCTCTACATATGGTTTACTTCTGAATTCATTTTTATTGTATACCAACATTCAGTCTTACAAAGTTCTAAATTAAAAGGCTTACAAAACATCTTGGTAGGCTTTATTGAATGAGTTGGAAAATAAAATTTTTATGAACATACTGGTGGACTGGAGATCTCATACGTGCTAGCCATGAGGTCAACATGTATGGTAATCTCTCACTGGATCCTTTTTACTGTGACTGCAAATTTTATTCTTTTTATTTTTTGTCTATGATGACAGATGGTGATGCATTTGTGACATATGTATACAATAAAGAATACCCCTCTAGGGGAATGTTAAACTTATCAATTGAAGTTGTCTGGCTAAAGTTGTTTATGTGGTGAGTGATAGAGTCTCATAAACCCCCGAATGTTCATTATATGTAGCCAGCATATATCCAAAAAATTTATATTTTCTTGCAACAAATGTATGGTAATGAGGTGAAGAAACTTCGGACCTCTTAGTTGGCTCTGGGTTGGATGACTGAGCACAATAATAGGAAAGAGCTTCAAGAAGACTCTTCCCTCTACAAATGTCTACATCTGAATTAATTATTGTTGTATGTCTTAATAAATAACAAAGAAAAGGCCTCCAAAATGTCTTGTAAATGTTTTGGAAAAGGGCTTTAGAATTCGAATCAGATGACAAAAGAATGGGTACAAGCTTGAGGGAGACTCTTACTTTTGAATTAATTATTGTTGTTGTAAGTCCATGGTCAGTCAGAAAAAGACCTCCAAAACATCTTTGACTCATTGCAATTAATATGAACATACTGGTTGACTAGATATCACTTCATTAATCGATGTGCCCACCATGTCAACTATGGAATGAGACCAATTTTTTTGGTAAACCAAGCCAACCTTGATGTTAAAGTTCCTCTGAGCCTTCACGTCTCATAAATTTTTTTTAACAGGTCAAGGAACTTTCATAAGCTCACACTGTCTTAATCACTCGGTCTTCTGATGGTAAATCATGACTGGTGGGTGGGGCTATCAGGGCATGTACCTTTCTGAAGAAGCCATGTGTGATGCAAAATCTGCATGATTGAAGTCACTGAAATACAATTAAAGGTGGGTGAGGGCATAGGTGGAATGAAGAAGATGGAAGTCCTTTCGGCAGAAAATAGACTTGGGCTCTATTTTGAGTTGTAATGCACCCTGAGAAGCTTAAGGTGGGCAGTAAAAAAAAGAAAATACAGTCAAGAAAGGGCACCTATACAAGACAGAGGCAAGTTCAAAGCTTGGCTTTACATTTTAATAAAATTTTACAAAAAAAAATAAAAAAATTGACATAATTTGTTAATTTTTGCTACAAATCTTTATGCAATTTGTAATTTTTTTATTATTTTTACGTAATATGTAATTTTTTTCTAAAAAAAACTATTTAATCAATTTGTTAATTAAATTTTTTTTAATTTACGCAATTTGTAAATTTTTTTGTACAATTTTTACGCAATTTGTACATTTATTTCTGAAATGTTTACGCAATTTGTTAATTTTCTCCCACCAAATTTACGCAATTGGTAAATTTTTTCTAAAAAAATTTATGCAAATTGTAAATTTTTTCTAAAATTTTTACACAATTTGTAAATTTTTTCCTACTAAAAATTGTATGTTTTTCCACTCAACTATCCAGAGAGAGAGACACACAAACCAAGACGTGAATCCCTCTTATTTTGGACTTCATTGTAAAAACTATTTTTGTTGTCTGAATCAGACAGAGACAATGGAAGAGGAGGTTGGTGGATCATCCCACCGAGCTTTTCTGCCCCATAATATAAACTTTAATGGCTTGTCTCAGACAATGGCGCGGCGTGTACCCCGGCCTTTAATTACCCTCCAATGTTTTCCATTTAACACAAGTAGCCCGCTTTTTTGGGCCGCCGTCTTATATCCCGCACGTTCTGAGCCAGTTTCCTCGTCTTCGCTGTTTCTATGACAACCTCCCAATCCCCCCCCCCCCCCCCCCCCCCCCCCCCCCCCCCCCCCTCATCACTACCGTCGCCAGATTCAGGGGTCTCCGAGATTTCAAATAGAAAAAAAGTTTCTGTTTTTTTTCTTTCTGCTCATAGTATTAGTTTTGTTCTTCTGCTGACTGCGTCGTTCTCCGGTGCCCCCCTACCCGCCGTCTTTATCGCCTCTTTGGCTCCTATTTTGATTTCCATTCGGTTTGTATAATCTGCCTGTTTCCAAGGCAACAATGACAGGACATTACTCTTCAAACCAGACCTTCTACAAAAAAAAAAATAGAAGAGTCTTCCATTTCTTTAAGTTATTTTATTTCTTATCTGCCACTGTGCAGGAGAGAGAGCGAGAGAGAGAGGGAGAGAGGGAAGGGGGGATTAATGATGGAGGGCAGCTAGTGGGCAACCAGAGAGTGAGCATGGACGCGTGCAAGAGGAAAAAAAATGATTTAAAGGGAATCTAATAAATGGCTTAATTTTCAGTGGGTAGAGCTAAGTTAGCGTTGGCCGTCACATGCTGCAGAGAAGGACAGTGGTCTCTCTGCAGAGGTTCACCATACCCATAATGAACTAGACATATAGCCAGGGGTGCACATAAGTGATACTCTGGTACTCAAAATGGGCTAAAAACTAGCTCTGCGTACCTGCATTATTGTTACACAGCGCATATGTGTACTAACAACTTGTAGGCGCTCCGTGTCTGGGCGGCCGCAGCTAAATGTTACATGTATACAATTTATGTCACTTGGATAACCGCAGGGAAACATGAATAACTATGAAAGGTTGCAGTTAGGGGTGTGACATTGGAATTTTAAATTTATCATAATAATAAAAAAGATTGGAGTAAGAGTGTTGGAGATCTGGGGGGGGGGGGGGGGGGGGGGGGGGGGGGTGAAAGTCAGAGTAGACATATGTAAGGGTAAAATCTGACAAGAGAAAAGCCCTGTGTGACAGCTGGAATATGACTATGAAAGGATGACATTTGGACTGCAGGTAGTCTCAGGGGTTAGTTACATAAGAAATGTCAGGGTTTTACTTGTGAGGTATGAGATCTGGGGGTTCAAACTTGTTGTACTCTAAGAGTTACATTTGACCCAAAGCCAGCTGGTGACCTGTGGATGGAGCTAACCGGAGGCTCAATTAGGAACAGGGAGGTCCATCTGCAGCAGAACCTACCATGCAGGAAGCTGATGCAGATGACAGCGAGAAAGACCACATACATATTCGGTGAGTACCAAACACCATCTCCTGGTACTCATCTGAGGAGCTCACTAAAAAAGTTATGTGCATCCCTGGCTATGTCCCCTCCCTCCTATTTTCCCTCTCTGCTTGTGCAAATGATGTGCTGGGTAGGACATTAGGAGGGAAAGTAACATCACCTCCCTCCTAAGTTAGGAGGTGGACAGGCGTTACTCTTCCTTCTAACTTCCCACCCCACTTGTGGACATCAGCTTGTGAACACAGTGACCTCTTGTGAAAAGGTCGTTCGACCCCCCCCCGAGGGTCACAGGTTGAGAACCTCTGGTCTGCAGCATGTTCTTCTGTACATGTGATGTGCAGGAGCAGAGCAGGGAAGGCTCACACAGTACAATGGAAGCCTTTCTAAGCTAGCGTGAACAAATCCCATTAAGAATTTAGTTTTTGGAGTGGAATTTCATTTTTTTTAAATCTTTCACATTAACAATCCAGACAAAGCCAAAGGGAACTTTGTAGACTAAGTTTCCACATTATTACCATTATTATTTATATTTTTTTCTAATTTAACAAATTAAAAAAGTAAGACGCGCTGACAGTTGCAAAACTAAGTTTGGCTTCTATTAACGGAGTAAAGAGCGCTTCTGTTTCCACGGCAACCCTGATAGACGCGCATAGGCGCTCTTGAACGGTTGAGCGGTTAAAGAGCATCGTAGCAGACCCACTTATCCGCGTTTAAAAGCTTTCCGAATCAATCAGGAGACCGGGGCCCCTGTTGGAGGCCATTACGGTGTAAGAGGTCTCTCTCTAACTCGGAGTTACCCCGCAGCGCGCTAGAGCCTCACCAAGACGACTATTACCATGCAAATGAGATGATGGTGAGGAGGCAACACGCTCCCATAATGACCAGAGGACAGAAATCCTCAAAAGTAGAAATTACATTCCATGCGGTCGATAGGAGGGAGAGATTGGAACGGAGAGGTCCATTAACGGGAAACTGACTGTCAACTGCGCAACAGGAGAATTACAGGAACAAATAATAGTTTTTTACCTATTAGTGATCGGCAGAGAGGTTGTCTCTGTACAGAGACTGATGTGACCAGGTCAGTGATCTCCGTACAGCTGTAAGGTTGACATCATCTGAACTCCGTAAGGTTGACATCATCTAACACCTGAAGCAACTAAATCTGACTCACCAGATTCCAACAAACCCTTCAGTCAACCATTACTCAACCCCTTCCTTCCTGTCCACAGAGGACATCCACCCTGACCAATAGGAACATGGCAAGAAGAATGAAAGTAGACCGGCTTAGGACTTACCAGAAAGCGTGAGGGCCTTTGAGAAGGTTTGGATGTTTCTAGGGTGGACCTCTAAATGTAGTGGGACATGAAGTGGGACAGCTGAAGCCCCCCATACACCTTCAGATTCCTCCATACAACTTTCATTAGACCTACCAACAACTATGTAGTATAGTGACCTCCCTGATAGAATGCATAGTGATTGGAAGGTGTAGAAAGGTCCTCATATTACATGGTTTTGGTAGTAGAAAAGTTGGTTGTACAGAAGTTGCATGGTAATTGTATGTGGTGTATGGGGGGCTTTAGGCTTTACCAGAAAGTGTAAGGGCCTTTGAGATAGTCAGTGGTTTTGATGGTGGACTGAAAGACTTCTAAAGGGAAAAGCCAATAATTACTCCTAAAGTTTGATTTGTGACAATCCCTTTCATTGTTCTAAAAGTAATCAATGGACATCAAAGACAAGGTTCCTCAAGAAGCATTCTAGTGACGATCTGTGAGTTCGACATCATCTAGTATCTGAAGACATTATATCTGACCCACCATCTCACCAGTTTCCCATAAACATTTCAATCTACCCTTATTTAACCCCTGCATCCTGTCCAAAACAGTGGACATCCACCCTGACCAATAGGAATATGGCAAGAAGAAAGTGGACAAGCCTAAGACTTACTAGAAGGCATGAGGACCATTGAGAAGGTTTTGATGTTTTTAGGGTGTACCTAAAGACCTCTAAATGTACAGTCAGGCACCTAAAAAAAATCTACATTTCCTGAAGTTTGCTTCATAACAATCTGTTTCATTTTCTAAAGGCTCCCAAAAAGTTATTAGTGGACATCAAACATAAGGTTCCTCAAGAAGCATTCCAGTCATGATCTTTGAGGTTGGCATCATCTAGTAACTGAAGACACTAAATCTGACCCACCATCTACTCCAGATTCCCATAAACATTTCAGTCTACCCTTATTTAGTCACTGCTTCCTGTCTAAAACAGTGGACATTCTCCTTGACCAATAGGAACATGGTAAAAAGAAAGTGGACTGGCTTAGGACTCAAGAAAGCGTGAGGGTCTTTAAGAAGGTTTTGATGTTTCTAGGGTGAACCTAAAGACCTTTAAATGTACAGACACCTAAAAAATCTACATATCCTGAAGTTTGCTTCATAACAATCTGTTTCATTTACTAAAGGCTCCCAAAAAGTTATTAGTGGACATCAAAGACAAGGTTCCTCAAGAAGCATTCCAGTCATGATCTTTGAGGTTGGCATCATCTAGTAACTGAAGACACTAAATCTGACCCATCATCTCACCAGATTCTCATAAACATTTCAGTCTACCCTTATTTAGCCCCTGCTTCCTGTTCAAAAGAGTGGACATCCTCCTTGACCAAAAGGAATATGGTATGGTAAGAAGCAAGAACTTAGGCCAGCTATGTATTTACCCAAAAGTGTGAGGGCCTTTCAGCAGGCCATGGGTTGTAATGGTTCTTGGTGGACCTTAATACTTCTATTTACAGGCAAACACCCCAAATATCCATGTCTCCTAAAGTTTGCTTTTTAACAATCACTTTCATTTTCTAAAGGCTGACAAAAAGTTATTTATGAGCATCAAAGACAAGGTTCCTCAGAAGCATTCTAGTGATGATCCTCTCCCCAACAAGGCTGACATCATACAGCAGCTGAAGCAACTAAATCTGACCCGCCATATCACCTTTCAGTCTTCCATTATTCAACCCCCTACTTGTCAACAGTGGACATCCTGACCAATAGGAACATGTCAAGAAGAAAGAAAGTGGGCTAGCTTTGGATTTACCCAAAAGTGTGAGGGCCTTTGAGAAGGTATTGGGTTTTGATGGTTCTAGGTAGGTAGATCCAAAACCTTCTGAAGGTACAGGCAGACACCTCAAATACAAGGTTCAGAGTGCTAACCTTTGCCCATAATAATTGACATCATCCAGTATTTAAAGCAACCAATTCCAACCTTCTCCTCATCTCCAGCACAAAGAAGAACCGTTCCCTCATCCTGGATCCTTGCAGCCTTTTAATTTTGTTCTTCTCCAGCTTCTACCTTCGTTCTGTGGCTGGAAGCAGGAGGTTATGAAAATGAGCCTTATGCCCAGGAGACACTAATTATCTGTAAGTATTATCTGTATCTGTAATAAGTGTGGAAGCCAGAGTGATTAATTAAGAGATAATAAAGAGAGAGGGGAGGCCGAGAGAGGCGAGAACGCCTTGCTTTGATGATAAAACCCGAGGTAAGCCAAGCAATTAGGGGAATCTTTATCAGGCGTTAGCTATAATCCACAAGTTATCTCCACGAGCCTGAATATTTCCAACCAGGGGAGACGCAAGTTTGGGCGCATGCCGCGAGACCGCCCCCCGTTCTAAGGACAGGAAAAGGACATCTGTTAGCTGCAATTTAACTACACAATCGACCCACAAAAAGACCCAATCCTTGGGTGGTTGGTCAAAGATAGATGGATTAACCACGTAGGAGATCTAGGCAGGTGTCTAGGGTACCTACACTTAAAAGAAGCGGCAAATTGTTTAAGGATTTTCTATATCCCTTCTTTGTTCTCTAAAGAGTATCTCCGAAAATAATCTCCTGAGGTGGAATTTCAACCTTTGGAGCTGCAATTGAAGGTCCTCACCTAGGCTGAGATTATGCCATTGCTCTAAGAATCGGGTTACTTAGGTGTACCCCAGTGGTCAGACTGAACAGGATAATGTAATGGCCGGGCTGTTTCTCCCGCAATGCAAAGTATGTGGGTACATAGGGCCCCATCGCGTGCACAGCATAATTATGTACAACATGCGTGTGACTAGCACCTGCCACCCCTGCTCAACAAATTTTCTGCTAGCCCCCCACCGCTCAACAAATACTACTACTAGCATAGGGCCCTCCAAATGCTAGAAATTCCCCTCCGTATTGTATTGGTTAGTAGGGCTGGCACCTAACCCCAACGATGGGTCGACAAGGGGCATTCCAGCATAGGGTCCCCCAAATGCTAGAAACGCCCCTGCGTAATGCCCTGGAACCACAGCCACCCCTTCCTGCTGTGTATTGGTTATTAGGGCTGGCACCTAACCCAAACCCTC
>CM070043.1:40860625-40871769 GCA_036250615.1 Ptychadena robeensis | reverse complement strand
AAAGATGTGCGATTCCCTTATAGGGGACCCAGGACACCTTCCATGGTGCTACATACACGACCGTTCCATCCAATAAGGACATATCAAATGATCTGCTCGAAGTCATCACACCAACCAATAAAATGTTGCCAAAATGTTTGGCCCAGATATTTCTACTGGAATCTGATCTTACCTCCCGGGTCTTGGTTGGGTTGAAGGACAATTTTGTAGCCAATCTTTTAGCCAATAGTACTATTGGACCCCCTGGCTCTGTTCTTACTTCCTGGGTATCCCAACCCACCTTCGGGCTTCCCTCTGCCATGTATGTTCTCCTTCTTCCCCACTAGGATTGTCCCCTGATGTCTTGGTTGGGTTGAAGGTCAATTTTGTAGCCAATCTTCTAGCCAATAGTTCTACTGGGTCCCCCTGGCTCTGTTCTTACCTCCCGGTATCCCAATCCACCTTCTGGTTTCTCTCTGCCATGTATGTTCTGCTCCTTTTCCAGTAGAAACATCCACTAAGGTCTTGGTTAGGTTGAAGGACAATTTTGTAACCCAATTTGTCCAAACCAGACACACAAGCTCTCTCAACCACAATGTTTCGCTCCCAATAAAAAGGATCATTTCTAGAGTCCCAGATATTTCTACTGGACACCACTGGCTCTGTTCTTACCTCCCGGTATCCCAATCCACCTTTGGGCTTCTCTGTGCCATGTATGTTCTCCTACCTCCCCAGTAGGATCATCCCCCAATGTCTTGGTTGGGTTGAAGGACAATTTTGTAGCCAATCTTTTAGCCAATAGTTCTACTGGATCCCTCTGGCTCTGTTCTTACCTCGGGGGTATCCCAACCCACCTTCAGGCTTCCCTCTGCCATGTATGTTCTCCTCCTTCCCCAATAGGATCGCCCCCGATGTCTTGGTTGGGTTGAAGGTCAATTTTGTAGCCAATCTTCTAGCCAATAGTTCTACTGGAACCCCCGGGGTTTGTTCTTACCTCCCTGGCATCCCAACCCACCTTCGGGCTCCCCTCTTCCATGAATGTTCTCCTACCTCCCAGTAGAAACGTCCACCGATGTCTTGGTTAGGTTGAAGGACAATTTTGTAACCCAATTTGTCCAAACCAGACACACAAGCTCCCGAGTCACGAGTCCCAGATATTTCTACTGGACCCCCCTGGCTCTGTTCTTACCTCCCGGTATCCCAATCCACCTTTGGGCTTCTCTGTGCCATGTATGTTCTCCTACCTCCCCAGTAGGATCATCCCCCAATGTCTTGGGTTGGGTTGCCATGTATGTTCTCCTCGTCCCCCGATGTCTTGGTTGGGTTGAAGGACAATTTTGTATCCAAGCTTCTAGCCAATAGTTTTCCTGGACACCCCTGGCTCGGTTCTTACCTCCTGGGGGTCCCAACCCACCTTCGGGCCTACCTCTGCCATGTATGTTCTCCTCCTTCCCCAGTAGGACTGTCATGGTTGGGTTGAAGGACAATTTTGGTAGACCATTTTATTGGCAAAGTTGCTAAATTGTCTTCAAGAAACTTTATTGTCCAAACCAGACACACAAGCTCTCTCCATCACAACCTTCTAATGTGTTTCACCCAATCAGAAGGATAATTTTAGAGTACATAGATATTTATAAAGTCTCAGATAGTTCTACTGGACCCCCGGCTCTCTTCTTACCTCCTGGGTATGATAACCCACCTTCAGGCTTCCCTCTGCCATATATGTTCTCCTCATTCCCCAGTAGGACCATCCCCTGCTGTCTTGTTGGGTTGAAGGACAATTTTGTAACGCAATTTGTTTGCAAATTTGCTAAATTGTCTTCAAGAAACTTTATTGTCCAAAGTAGACACACAAGCTGACTCCATCACAACCTTCCAACGCGTTTCACCCAATCAAAAGGATAATTTCTAGAGTCCGTAGATTATTCTAGAGTCCCTGAAAGTTCTTCTGGACACCCTGGCTCTGTTCCTACCTCCTGGGGTATCCCAATGCACCTTTGGGCTTCTCTCTGCCTTCCCTCTGCCATGTTCTCCTCCTTTCCCAGTCGGACCGTCCACTGATGTTTTGGTTGGGTTGAAGGACAATTTTGTAGCCAATTATTTTCCTTATTTGCTAAATTGTCTTCAAGAAACTTTATTGTCCAACCAGACACACAAGCTGACTCCATCACAACCAACCAGCACAAACAAGGATCATTTCTAGGGTCTGTGGAATCGTTTGGAATTCAATTTTATTAGCCCTGTAGAATAACGAAATTGCAGGTGGATATATCCTTTAAGGTGAACCCTGGAGGACAACATAACTTGCTTAGGTAGGTCCAGAGATCGGTTGCTGGAAATTTGACGTCAACCATGGTGGTGCTTTGCATTGGTCCAGTCATGGTGATCATTATTGAGAGTGGAGGGGTGAGGACAACCCTGACTTATTAATGTCTAACTAGAGGCTCCTCAACCAGCCCCAAATCCAGTTTCTATGTGATGTAGAAAATGTCCATAATCCCAAATCCACTCACACTCCCCCCGCCAGGCACTGCAGCTTACAGCGGCAGGGCTTTAGCAGATTCAGAAAGCAGTGGCTAGGTAAGTGATAATAAACAAGCTGGTAGGCACACCTCAGTGATCTCTTCCCAGTGTACTACAAGCATGAGAGTGGCAACTCTACTTTAAATTCTGGTGCAGTGAAGCGGAGTTGCCACCACATCATGGTAGGTTGCATTAGGTCAGTGGTTTCCAAACTTTCCTTGCAGGGCCCCCTTTTCTATTTAGAAACATTATCGCGCCCCCCTCCCTATTCAAACACAGGAAGAATGAGGGCCAGCGCCCCCCTGTAATACCTTCGCGTCCACCCCCCAGCATTAGGTGGACATCACTGGGAGGATCAACTAGTATTTCTAGGGACATAAACCACAGATGACTGCTGCCCACCCTGGCATGTGCCCACTTTTGACTTGTATAAATCAAAGGAGCGGCCAGCTTGCACGCCGCTTGTTTTCAGGCCCCGCTGATGACCCAACGTGCGCTATGACCTATTTTAACAAATCAGATAAGCAGCAGGTCCACCGCTTGCCAACTTCCTGCACTCCGGACTTGTGTTGTGCCACACAAGCCCCCAGCTTTTGAAAACGAACCCCCTCATCTTGGCGCACGCTCCCCAGATTTACACCGTAGAAAAGTGGGAGAAGCTCGGCCTGGGCAGTGAGGGGTTAAACAGCACAGGTGTCACCCGGTACAGTGCAAGGAAACCAGGGAACGGATAACAGGTTCCTAGCAGATGGCGCGGCGATGGATGGCAGCTTTCGCGCCACGTCCTCCAGACTCTTGCCCATGTACCCCCCCCAAAGAGCAACACTGAATTTTAAAAGGCATTAGTAATGTAATCTGTGTCGTCGTAGAGAAGCGTATTTCTTGGCTAAAAGAGATGGCGGGGGGCGGCGGGGGGCGCAGGAACACATGGCACTCATAATTATATGTACGTTACTGTTCATTGCCTGGAAGGGAGCGGTGGCATTCTGCTGACGGATGCCAAGCGACTTGTCCCGGAGTGGCGCGGTTAAGGGGCGACTCTGACTCAAGCATTTTGCCTCATATTTTAGATTCATTGTTAAGGATTTACTTAACTTCCTGTGAGGGTCAACAGGACAGGAAATGGTGGAAACAGGACCCAAAGGCCGGAGTTCTGCCTGACAATTGCGCATATGCGCATAGCCCTACTTTTCCAGGGTAAATATAACTGGTTTCGGGTGGTTAAGGGTTTGGGTTTAGGCAGTGGTTCCCCACTCGGCGGCCAGCCCCCCAGGGGGGCGCGACCCCTCATTCTTACCCTGTGTTTAAATAGGGTGGGGGGCTCCATAATGTTCCTAAATAGAAAAGGGGGGCCCTGCAAGGAAAGTTTGGGAACCACTGAGGGTAGGGTTAGGGGTTAGTTTAATTTGAATCCCCATAATCTTCACCCCCCCGAGCCCTAAAGCTCATCCTTACAGTCAAGCACCACTCCCCCTAACCCTAACCTTAAATCTAGCTATAGATTCCCCTTCGATCATTGAACAATCGGGCGTAACGAGGTTACGTCACCGCGTCATACAACAATCGTTCAGGGTAATTTGGGTAATCGATCCTTGGCTGATACTTTGGTTTAGGATAGAGGGGTACCATCCAAAAATAATGGGGATCAGACAAGAAAATATAGACTTGTTGTATCCCTGTTCTTTTACCTTTTTGGGTCGATCGTTCAAGGTGGGCACGTTTAATTCCTGAACGATCACCGCACATTGCGATCGTTCAGGAATTGACTGCAGAATCAATAAGTGTATGGCTAGCTTTACCCACCCAGTTGCCTAACCTTAACCTCCTTGGTGGTTTGGGATTGGGCTCACTCGGCAAGCCTGCAGTCCGCTTCCAACATCAAGGCAGGATCGCTTACGTTGCTGCGTCTTCAGGGTCAACGCATACACTGAATAGGCGGGGGCAGCGCAATAGACCTTCATGTTAATGGAGGGCCGTCGTTTTCCGGCCCACCTCACCAGCCTTATCAATGAGTAAAGGGCAAGGGGGAAGGAAGTGTTGAGCGTGAATATTCGAATTGCGAAAATATTCGACAAATAACTTCCATTAGAGAATTTGCAAATTTTGCGAATATGTCGGCGGATATTCGCAATAGAATTGGGAAGCTTATGGCCATGTGATTTTATAGTCGCAATGTGAAAATTACCATGTGACCATTCATTTTGAAGGTAATCGTGATGCCATTATAATTGTGAATGGCCATACACTCGTCCCACCAATTGGCAAGACAAGTGTGACAATGCCAAAGCACATGACTTCCCATATTTGGACATATATACAAAAGATAATAATACGAAAGAAGGAAGCTTATTGGCTGTTGGAGGTCCTAAACACCGCATGAAGGATATAAGGGCACCAGGAAGTCGCATGGGAAAGGGTTAACTTATGCCATCCTTGTCCTCACCCCTCTCTCATTGTAAAAAGTCTTGCCCCCCCCCCCCTACTAATTCCAGCACGTGCACAGCGGAGGTTTAATTAATAACCTGGGCGTGTAGCCTGTGGACGTCCCCTTTGTCCCTGGCTGTCTTATTAATCAGTTAATTGACTTATTAATGGGACGGGACGCTGTAAATCATTATCCGCCACCTCCAAACACTGTGGACAAGTTAATGGGAATGTTCAGCCCCTTTGAGCGGTGACTACAAGACAAAGCAACAGGTCTACAATGCAGATAAAGTTTCTTCTGCTTTTTCCTCCCGTAAGTGATGGTTGGGGGTGTACATACTTTTGGCCAGGGCTATATTTACTCTTGGCCATAGTGTTGGGGCGATGGTAAGGGCTATATCTACTCTTGGCCATAGTGTAGATGTGATGTCAGGGCTATATTTACTCTTGTCCATAGTGTTGGGTCGATGGTAAGGGCTATATCTACTCTTAGCCATAGTGTAGATGTGATGGTCAGGGCTATATTTTCTCTTGGCCATAGTGTTGGGGCAATGATTGATAAGGGGTATAACTACTTTTGGCCATAGTGTTTGGGTGATGGTTAAGGCTATATCTACTTTTGGCCATAACGAAGATGTGATGGTCAGCACTACATCAACTTTTGGCCATAGTGTCCGGGTGATAGTCAGGGCTATGTCTACTTTAGGCCATATTGTTGGGGCGATGATATAGGGTATACCTACTTTTGGTCGTTGTCTAGGTATGATGGTTAGGTGTATACCTACTTTTGACCATTGTCATGGTATGATGGTCAGGGCTTTACCTACTTTTTTCCATAGTGTTGCTGTGATGTTCAGGTATATATCACGTTTTGTCCATAGTGTTGGGTGGATGGCAAGGGTTATACCTACTTTTGGTGATGATCAGGGGTTAAATTACTTTTGACCACATTGTGTAGACTTGCTACATATCTAATACTTCAAACCATCTCCTGTAGTTGAGTTTTGCCCTGTAGCACGGGCGGCAGGGGTTAACGGCGGCGAAGTCCAGATCTTTTCTTTTCCACGTTCCTGTGGTCCTTTTCATATTATCTGACGTTCCTCTGCTCCCTGTCTCGAGCCTGCCTCTCATCCTTTATGATTTAAACAGCCCGGCACCTCCTGGGGCGACGGTTAAAACCATCTTCTTTTGGCTCAGCAGAGCAGAAAGGCTTTTCTCGCACAATGGACGGTATTTGAGTTCGGAATTACAGCTCAGCCAGATTTAGAAGGAGGCCGGAGGAGACGAGCAGAAGAAAAAAAATCAAGGCCCAAGAAAACGTTTGATAAGTCAACCGGCGGCATAAAAAGAAGAAAACACGAGGAGTTGGATTAGGGTTCATTCAAGAGAGATTGTTTAAAACCTCTAAAGCATTCTTTAACAGACACACTTTATGGACAAAAGTCTTGGTCCACTTGGCCACCATACTAGGGACCTTTATAACATCTTATTCTCAATCCATAGACATCGATGTAGACCTAGACCTCCTTGAGTAGACAATCCATTCATCAGGAGGAACATTTGTGAGGTCAGGTACTGATGTTGGAGCAGGGGTCTCTTTTCTAGTTTATAAGAGAGTTTGTCGGGGTGAAGTTCAGGACCTCATGGGAACCAGTCCACCAAACTTATCCAACCCTGTCTTTGGTCCATGATGAACCAGAAAGAGACCTTCACCAAAGTGTTCCTACAAAGTTCAAAGCATAGCATGGATATCTTGAGGATTAAGATGTTCATTCAAGTGAACTGAGAGGCCTAGGTGAAAATTCTCCTGGCTTCAGCCAAACCCAGACCTGTCCATCAGATGTGAAAAAATAGAATAAAGTAGAGTGGTGACCCAGTTTTCGTTTTCTGGGGTCAGCTCACTGCTCTCTCCTTCTGTCAGCATGCCATCATATGCTCATTGGAGAACATCAAGGAGGTTCCTTGTGCTGCCACCATTCCTATTATGCTGTGTAGCTGTCCCTCAAGAACATATGTCCACCACCCATTTTATGAGGTTGAAAAAACAAGACACATATACCACACTGTGGAAGTGACCAAGTATGACCACCATTAACCCTTCATAGATACAATATGACTCTAAGGCAGGAAGTGTGGTGTTCTCAGGGTCACCACGCTTATAGATGTATAAAGACTTGGGCTTAGATATCCCTCAAGAATATATGCCCACCACCTTTTTTACGGGGTTGGAAAGATAAAGACGTCCTTGTAGACCAAACTGGAGAAGTGACCAAGTATGACCAAGTAAGAGTGACCACGCCTAAGGACCTCTAGGGACTTGGGTTTAGATATCCCTCAAGGACAGATGTCCACCACTCATTTATTGGGGTTAAGGAGAACAGGGCTTGAGAAGAGGGGCTTGCAGAAGGGAAGTGACCAATTATGACCACCATCAACCCTTCATAGATACAATGTGACTCTAAGACAGGAAGTTCTCAGGGTCACTCACCACACTTTAGTACTTTTAAGGACTTTTAAGGGCTTAGATGTCCCTCAAATACATCAATGTCCACCACCCATTTTATGGGGTTGACGAACAAGACGCATAGACCAAACTGCGGAAGTGACCAAGTAGGACCACCATCAACTCTTCACAGATACAATGTGACTCTAAGACAGGAAGTGGAGTGTTCTCAGTGTCACCACACTTAAGGACTCGGGCTTAGATATCCCTTAATAACAAATGTCCACCTCCCATTTTATGGGGTTAAAGAGAACAAGATATGCTTGCAGACCAAACTGGTGAAGTGATCAAGTACGACCACCATCAACCCTTCATAGATACAATATGACTCCAAGTTAAGCCCCCATACACCTTAAGATCGATTTATACAATCTCCATTAGATCTACCAGCAACTGTGTAGTATAGTGGCCTCCCTGATAGAATACATAGTGATTGGAAGGTATATAGTATCACTGCTATGTAGTGGCGGGTCCTCCCTGATAGAAAACATAGTGATTGGAAGGTATATATCACAGCTATGTAGTGCCGGGTCCTCACTGATAGAATACATAGTGATTGGAAGGTACATATCACTGCTATGTAGTGCCGGGTCCTCCCTGATAGAATACATAGAGATTGGAAGGTATATATCACTGCTATGTAGTGCTGGGTCCTCCCTGATAGAATACATAGTGATTGGAAGGTATATATCACTGCTATGTAGTGCTGGGTCCTCCCTGATAGAATATATAGTGATTGAAAGGATTAGAATGGTCCTAATATTACATGGTTTTGGTAGAACAAAATTTAATTGTACAGAAATTGTATGGAAAGATTGTAAGGTGTATGGGGGCCTTTAGGAAGTGAAGTGTTTTCAGGGTCACTACACCTAAGTACTTCTAAGGGCTTAGATATCCCTCAAGAACATATGTCCAGCACCCATTTTATGGGGTTGAAAAGAACTAGACGCATAGACCAAACTGGGGAAGTGACCAACTATGACCACCATCAACCCTTCACAGATAAAATGTGACTCTGTGTTCTCAGGATCACTACACCTAAGGACCTCTAAGGACTTGGGTTTAGATGTCCATCAAGAACTTTAATGTTTAATAAACTGGTGGTGAAGGCTTTTTTTAATCTTTTTTTTATTTATTTAGTTGGAGATGGGCTTTAAAGACAGCCACAAAGCTTTTGCCAACCCACACACACATTTCCTATATTTGTTTCCACGTGTGATACCTTTGAAAGCTTGGGGTCTTCGGGCTAATAGCAAGCCATGCATTATTGAGGAGATCAGGTTGAGCGTAGCGCGTAGTCTTCTCTCCTCCGCACGGCTTTGTAGTCAGAGAAGCGTTGCACGGGCCGCTGTAATGCTTGCAGGCTTTGTCCTGGGAGACCTGCCTGAGTAAACTCAATTATTAATGGAGGCATGGACGTCCTACCAATGGAAGGGTCATCTAGGAAAGGGTCATGGGGGGAGGTGGACTTTTAGAAACCCACAGCGGGTTCTCCGCTCCAAAGATGGGGCCCCTTGTTCTTGCCTGCTGGAGTGGAAAGCACCTTTGGATGGAGTAAGGCCGGCTTGAAGTTAATGGGCTCTGCCTCTAATGTGGAGAACACAAAGGGGGTCTCCCAATGAGTGAACGCCGGCAAATGGCTGGTGAATAGCAGACCGGGCTGGTCTGGGAGGGGGACCTGGTGCCTCTGAAATGTCCAGTTTCTCCTGAAGGAAGAAGCCAACCCATCAATGAAGTCCATTTTTAGAGGATGTAGAGACTCTTCATTGCAGATAGGGCTAAGCTGTGCTTCCTTCAACCAACTTTGGGTGGTCTTTTACAGAGCAGTTTTCTTACTACCTAGCTTCAGTGAGTGCAATCAGCACCTTTACTGAACAACTTTAGAGGAGGGATTGAACTCAATTTCTGGAATCAGTCGGTGATATTCTGCTCAGCTGCCACCCACACAACATACACAAGGGTGGCACCGCTGTAGCTCTTTGGCACCTGGTGTCACCTTCTTATGGTAAGGACATCATGGTGTCCGCCCTTTGGTCTAAATGTTTCTCCACCAACTTCTAGTTCCTGAAACATGAAACGGATTGGGGTGATTGAGTGTGGTGACATCATCTTGAGGGTTCACCGATTGAACGGGTATCGACCCATGTGTGGTCACCTCTAAGCATTCATGCACCGGCTTGTTTCCACTAGAGCCCTAGTTGGCTGCGGATGACCGCTACCCATGCAGTTTTGCACATGGTCCTTCACGCGATCGGATGCGATTTTTGGGATGCACAGGAAGTAGAGGGGTGTGTTTAAATTTGACTTCCTGATCGACCCCTGACCGCGCCCATAGGAACTGAATAGGCATGGTCACATAGTGAATATGGACGCAAATTTTGAACGTGTCCATTGACATGAATGGTTGAATGCAGTCGGTAGAGTGGCGTTCAAAAATGCCCCCGAATCCATGGCCGACCACGCCCATCCGCGCGCATCCGAAAAATTTGTATTCTCAATGGGAGCGGTTGGCCGCGGAAGCGGGTAAAACCACATCCATCCGTGGCCGACCCCTCTAGTGGACACAAGCCCTAAGTGTTGGATCTCGGTGTGCTTATGCCAAGATCGGCAAACAATCATTTAAAGATCACTTTAGGTGCTGGATCTCTGGCACGTACTTTTGTATGGGGATTGAGGGTCCCCATGGGGAAACATGGGACCCTTGATCCCCATCCAAAGTAATGGTGATGGAATAGGGATTTCCCAACATGTCAGATTATTGTTCAATCAATGCTTCATTCGAAAGCTCAAGGTGTACAGCAGTGGTGCGCTGTTGTTCTTTCACCACAGATGTGCACGGCGATCTATTGTTCATCGATCTAACTGAAAACCGATAGGACCCGGCACTACATAGTTGTTGGTAGATCTAATGGAAATTGTATGGAATGATCTAAAGGTGTATGGGGTGGGGGGGGCTTTAGAGAGGGTTTGAAGTTGAGTACACATGACCTGGAGACCTGGGACCCAAGACCTGGGGTGATAGCGTGTGTAGGTTCTTATGCTGCATGGATCTAGATCTAATATGCAGTAAGGCGATCCCAACGCATATATTCAATTTGTGGTATTCATCGGGATGATGAGCCATGACCATGGGGGGAGGGGTGAGGGTGACAACCAACAAGATGGATCTATTGGCCTTGGGATTTCTTGGCCTTTGTTGGGGACGCAGACAAAGGTCTCCACTCATTTGAGTGACACACTTTAAGCTCCCAGTGCTTGTGCCCAGAGCGGTGAATAGAGACGGGTCATGCCACTCTAGCCTATTCGCACGCGGCATAGCTGCCATTTTGAATGCCCGATGAGCAGAATAATGCATAATTACAATGGCAAAAGTATTGAACTTTTCCACATGTTGTCACATTACAGCCACAAACATGACTCAATGTTATTGGAATTCCACGTGAAAGACCAATACAAAGTGGTGACACGTGAGAAGTGGAAGGAAAAACATACATGATTCCAAACATTTTTAACAGATAAATAACTGCAAAGTGGGGTTTGCGTAATTATTCAGCCCCCCGAGTCAATATTTTGTAGAAGCACCTTTTGCTGCAATTACAGCTGCCAGTCTTTTAGGGAATGTCTCCACCCCAGTCTCAAGTCTTTTGCCAAGAGATTGTCTTCCAAGATTGCCCTGTATTTGGCTCCATCCATCTTCCCATCAACTCTGACCAGC
>CM070043.1:40848238-40860525 GCA_036250615.1 Ptychadena robeensis | reverse complement strand
AATTTTGGAATCATGTATGATTTTCCTTCCACTTCTCACGTGTCACCACTTTGTATTGGTATGTCACGTGGAATTCCAATAAAATGTATTCATGTTTGTGGCTGAAATGTGACAAAATGTGGAAAAGTTCGAATACTTTTGCAAGCCACTGTAAGTTGGGGGGTGGTGTTGTAGGGTAAAATATAACATAAAATCCAGTCTTTCTAAATACTTATCACCTGTTAATGTATCACCAGGCTGGCCCATGTGCATTTGAAGGTAAAGCATGGCGGCGGTGAATTCATCACGGTAATAAATCTGTTACTTTTTATATAGATACCGTAAGATGGGCCTATTACATAATAGATGTATTAGGCCGCATAAATGCGGGCCGCTCAGTAGGCGTCCATAAATCCCGGCCGAGCCAAGCTGCCACTTTGACAAAAGAGACCAACACTCGGCTTTTGCATATGCAGCGCGGCCCCAGAGATAAGACGCACGCCACGAGGCCCGCTGCTCCCCCGCGAATCTCTGCTTTTTTATTGAGAATGCCGTAGGCTCCGGGGAAGCTCGCCGAGATCCATCCACACGTCGAATAATAAATGCCATTATGATGATATTTATTCAAACGGTATTAAAGGCTCGGTGGCGAATGGCGGGCAAATTTTTTTCTCTCTCAACGATAACGGGACACCGTGGGGCGAAGAAACAAAAAGAATGATTGTTTTTGAATGAAGAAAGCAGAGGGGGGGGGCGTGTTGTGAAAGAAAAAACAGACATTTATATCATTCTTTTTTTTTTTTCTTACCCCAGAATGAGCTCCGAGCGACGTAAATGTCTGAGAACAGATTTGGCTCGTGGGAAGGTAATGTAAAACGGATAATATTTGAAGTTGGTTTGGCGGTTCACAGGAAAAAGGGAGAGCGGGCAAAAAATCATTATGTAATTTTCTGTTCTTTCATCTCTGGTGGTGAAATAATTGGTTGCTGTTTTCAAAGTTGTATTAATAAAGATCTCTGGATCCCTCTCAGCGATTCAGTTTTTTTCTTTTTTAAGTATAAAGGCCCCCATACACATCTAGATTTTTCATTCAATCAACTTGATTCAATAAATTTTTTTGTTGATTGGTTGAAAATCTATGGCAGCCCACATGGTTAGATCAACCTAAAGCTAGCCATACGATTCCAGAACGATCGATCGATCGAAGTCACAGGCGTCGATCAGTCGACCATACAAGTCTGTGTCTACCACCTTAGACCATCGATTCCTGGACGATTCTGTTACCAGTCGATCGATTCACAAATGTAAGTTGATCGGAAATTATCCTGATGATCAATCTGTGGGCCTCCACCAACGTCCCTCGATGTGTGCCCGATCGACCAGAAGACACCGACTGGTTGGTTCCCTGGCTGATCCGATTTGGGGGCCATATCGATTGGTCGAGGTCGATCGGTCAAGGTGGGCTGCACTCGATTCCTCGTCGATCGATCGACATGCACGCGCCTGGTGATCGATCGGCCAGGAATCGAGTGTGAAATTGACCTGTGTATGGCTACCTTAAAACATTAAAATTGGGAAAAAAATGGATCGAAAAATGCTGGAAGATTTTAATTGGTTGTATTGAAATTGATTACACATTCAGTAGATCCCAAAAAAGTTGATTAAATATCTGTTACTATAGTTGGCAAACATACAACCAATCACCAATTTCCATGACCCTGAAAATTGATCTTTTTAAGCAGATTGAACAGAAAATCTAGACGTGTATGGGGGGCTTTAGTTCTATTGTGAACTTCCTCTCTCTTGGCAAAATTATTGGGACGTTGTTAGATTTAAGCCGCCCATAAACCTTTAGATCGCTGCATACAATTTCTATTACATCTTCCAACAACAATGTAGTATAGTGGCCTCCCTGATAGAACACATAGTTATTGGAAGGTATATATCACTGCTATGTAGTGCCAGGTCCTCCCTGATTGTTGATTGTACAGATTGTACAGAAATTGTATGATTGTAAGGTGTATGGGGGCCTATAGTGATGTAAAACCACCATCTCTGGACTCTAGAGAAGACTCTCTCTCCGGCAATCCAATGGACACATCTGGTTTGGTGAATGCCAGGAGCACTGTAGTTGCCTGATTCCACTGTGCTAAGTGTAACGTTTAGAGGAGAAGGGATTATTGTGTTAGGTTGCTCCTCAGGGGCGGGGCCTAGCACTTCGGTTCCTGTGAAAGGAACTCGCATAAACCCATAAAACCTGTCCCATAAACACTCCAGGAGCCCTGTAGTTGCCTGATTGCATTGTGCCAAGTGTAACATTTAGAGAAGAAGGGATTATGGTGTTAGGTTGCTCCTCAGGGGCGGGGCATAGCCCTTTGGTTCCTGTGAAAAGAACTTGCATAAACCCATAGTCCCTGTCCCATAAACACTCCCGGAACTCTGTAGTTGCCTGACTGCATTGTGCAAAGTGTAAATTTTAGAGAAGAAGGGATTATTGTGTTAGGTTGCTACTTCGGGGCAGGGCTTGGCCCTTTGATAACAGGGAATTAAACTCTGAATCCTTCAGGATACCAAAAGGATTTGGGCTATTGAATTCTCCTGCCTTTGAGGGAACAGTTTGGGAATGACTGCCATCTTCCAACATGACTGCCCATCAATGTAAGCAGAAAGGTCCATAAAGGCATGGAGGAGCTGGTTTGGTGTGGAGTAACCTGACTGACCTGCACAGAGTCCTAACCTCACAAATAAATTATAGAAGGATTGCCAAAATGTCCCCTAAACACTCCAGAAGCACTGTAGTTGCATTGGCGTTGTGCCAAGGAAACTTGGAGGAGGATAGAATATGGTGTGGAGTTGTTACTCTGGGGTATGGCTTAGACCATTGGTTCCAGTGAATTAAACTCTGAATTCTTCAGGATGCCAAAACATTTTGGACAATTTAATTCTCCCACCTTTTGGTAAACAGTTTGGTGCTGGACCCTTCATCTTCCAACATGACTGCCCATCAGTGTGCAAATCAAGGTCCATAAAAACAGGGAATTAAGCTCTGAATTCTTCAGGATACCAAAAGAATTTGGACCATTGAATACAACTGCCTTTGAGGTAACAGTTTGGGGATGATTGCTATCTTCCAACATGACTGCCCATCAATGTACAAAGAAAGGTCCATAAAGGCATGGAGTAGCGTGTTTGTTGTGGAGTAACCTGACTCCACAGGTCCACAGAGCTCTAACCTCACCCAGAAACAACATATTTTTGATGAATTACAGGAGAATGGTCAAACTGTCCTATAAACACTCCAGGAGCACTGTAGTTGCCTGACTGCATTGTGCCAAATGTAAAGTTCGGAGGATGAGAGATTATGGTGTGGGGTTGTTCCTCTGGGGCTGGGCTTAACCCATTGGTTCCAGTAAAAGGTCCAGTTTGGGGCTGAATGTTTTCCGATACCGAAAGATCTTGGACAATTTATTTGTCCCACCTTTAGGTGAACAGTTTGGGGCTGGACCCTTTGTCTTCCAACATGACTGCACATCGGTGTACAAAGCAAGGTCCGTAAAGACATGGAGGAGTGGGTTTGGTGTGGAGTAACCTGACTGACCTGCACAGACATCTAACCTAAAAATAACACCTTTTGGATGAATTAAAGAAGAATTGTCAAAACACACCAGGAGCACTGTAGTGGCCTGACTGCATTGTGTGAAGTTTAAAGGAGAATGGATTTTGATGTTGGGTTGCTCCCCAGGGGTGGGGCTTAGCCCTTTGGATTCAGTGAAAAGAACCCTGAATATTTCACATACTAAACGATGTTGGACAATAAGATTTTCCCACCATTGAGGGAGCAGTTTGGGGGTAGCCTCTTCCTCTTACAACATGACTGCTATCAGTGTACAAAGAAGGGTTCATAAATGGAGGAGTGGATTTTGTGTGGAGTAACCTGACTGACCTGCACAGTGCTCTATCCTCACCCCTATAGAACTTTTAGGGTGAATTAAAGAACAATGGTTAGAAAGTCCCATAAACTCCAGGAGCAGTTCCCTGTGGGAACCAGTAGGAAGTAGGAAGTAGTAGGAACTCTGTAGGAATCAGTAAAATGTAGGAACCAGTAGGAGCCAGTAGGAACTATGTAGGAATCAGTAGGATCCAGTAGGAACCAGTAGGAACTCTAGGAAGCAGTAGGAAATCTGTAGGAAATCTGTTGGAACCAGGCGGACATCTGGAGGAACCAGTAGAAACTCTTTAGGAACCAGTAGGGACTCTAGGAAGCAGTAGGAACTCTGTAGGAACCAGTAGGAAATTTGTAGGAAATCTGTTGGAACTAGTAGGAACTCTGTAGGAACCAGTATGAACTCTGTAGGAAGAAGTATGAACTCTGTAAGAAGCAATAGGAAGTCTGTAGGAACCAGCAGGAACTCTGTAGGGACAGGTAGGAACTCTGTAGGAAGCAGCACAAACTCTGTAGGAAGCAGTAGGAGGTCTATATGAAGCAGTAGGAACTCTGTAGGAACCAGTAGGAACTCTGTAGGAACCAATAGGAACTCTGTAGGAAGCAGTAGGACCTCTGTAGAAAGGAGTAGGATCTCTGTAGGAACTAGTAGGAATTCTCTGGGAAGCAGTAGGTGCTCTGTAGACCAGTTGGAATTCTGTAGGAACCAGTAGGATGTCGGAAGCAGTAGGAACCTGTAGGAACCAGTAAAATGTCGGAAGCAGTAGGAACTTGTAGGAACTAGTAGGATCTCTGTAGTAACCAGTGGGAAATCTGTAGGGACCAGTAGGTAATCTGTAGGAACCACTAGGCTGTAGGAAGTAGTATGAACTCAGTGGTCCCATCAAGATAAAACATGGAAGGGTTCATTTAAACATTTTCGTTGTATTAAAATGTAAGCTCTATGGGGCAAAGTCCTCTTCTCCTCCTTTGTCATAGTTATTCACGCTTCTTTATCTTCTGTAACCCTCATTGTATAATGATGAACAATGGTGATGAGGAGGAGAAGCTAAGTTGGTTCCATTTGCCAACAAGAGTGTTCTACCATGTTCATGGCCATTACTAGGGTTCCCCTTTAGCCTAATGTTGGGAGGTAGGCCTAACCAGGAGGAAAGGACTTCTGATCCCTCACGCTGATCGGCCCCGACAGCTGACGAGAAGGAACATTTGTATGTCTGGAGGTTCCTCCACAAAATTAAAAACAAACATCTCAAGCCGAAGCAATTTCATTATGGTATAATTGCTCAGCATATTGATGTCACTCCTCCATAGTGGAGGAATGGTAATTGTTTGTGGCGGTAATAAAACCGAGTGCATTAACTATGAAATGATAATATTATGAGAAGGTGGGGGGAGGGGATGACGTGATTGGCTGCAGTCATGTCCCAATGGCCGTTAATGGGAGAAAGAAATGATAATGGAAGTGGAGTGTTTTTTTCAGATTTTTCTCGTAGTCGTCAAATTGTAAAAGACAAAAAAAAATTGTTTTTAATTGA
Organism: Ptychadena robeensis; assembly: GCA_036250615.1. Lineage (NCBI taxonomy): Eukaryota > Metazoa > Chordata > Amphibia > Anura > Ptychadenidae > Ptychadena > Ptychadena robeensis. The sequence continues at coordinate 40,855,068 of CM070043.1, read as the reverse complement.
AGGAGAACTGTGCTGAGACGCATTACAGTGCTGGAGTAGAAGCCGAGAAGCGGATGTATACTCCAAATCTAAAACATACAAGTTTGACTTTGACAAGCTTGACTCTGAGCTGGTATGATAATGGTGTAGCACTCCACAATCCCCCCAAAAATATATATATATACCTGCAGTTCCCTGAAATCAAATGAGAGATTCCATCTTTGCCAGGCTTTCGGGGGTTAACTCGGGGTGTAATATCGCAAGTGGCCACTGGGGGAATTTCTAATGATTTTCTATGGTAAGCTTCCTCTGTATTATTTTTAATGCAGAGCCAAGATTAGGGATTTACACAGCTGCCACTTCTTGTTACTCTGAAGCTCACGTCATAAGAACCAGGGAGAAGAGCCACCCCGAGGCCCCTAACCTGCCTCAGTCTAGTCTGGTGTGCAGGCAATCGGGGAGCAAAATAGCACACACTATTACCGAAAGCCCAGTTACTAGTGTTGAGCTCGAATTTCGAATATATTCGGCCAACAACGGCTATTCGAGAATTCACAAATTTCGCGAATATGGCGGTGGATATTCGCAATTTCGAATATTCGCATTAGGATGCTTATAGCATGGATTGCGAATATATATTCGCAATGCGAAAATAAATAGCATGTGACCATTCATTTTAAAGGTAATTACGAGGCGATTATAATGCGATAAATAGAATTATCGAATATTAGTAGAATTATTTGCGAAATATCGCGAATTCGAATATTGCCTATGCTGCTCATCACTACCAGTTACCAGCTTACGGTTCCTGAGTCCGACACCATCATTGCCATTGTTCGGGTGGGGTGGCTGGAAGCCCCAACCTTGTGGAGGACCGCTGAAGCCTGCTGGAGGTTCCAGAGCCCAGTCTGTGGCGGTGTCCCTGTGGAAGCGCAAGTACCTGCCGTTTCTGGCCTTACTTTCTCTGGCCCCAGATCCGGTCCAGTGGACTAAACTGTTGAGGGACCCTGGGACTATTGGGGTCACCCGTTATTGTTTAACATTTTATCTGCACACTGTCTGGAGGTTCCACAGGCGCTCCTCTGTTGGGTCGTTGGAAATAAAGTTCTGTCGGTTAAATTCTTGGCTCCTGACGTTCGTTAATTCCAGAATCTTACACTCAAAAGATGAACTTCTGGTGGTAGGTCTTCTAAAAAGCTGAACTCCATGCAGTATTATGGAAACATACTAGAAGACCATACCTCATCTGTGAAGGTGTCCACCCATGGCTCTATTTTTTATAGATTAGAGCATTTGGCATGGGGACCTTAAGGTCGCTTTGCAGGGTTCTCCTTTAAATGCTTGATAAGTTCTAGGACAGGGGTGGACAATATTTTTGACTCGTGGACTACAACGACTTGTTCAATTTGAAAGAGAGGCCAAACCAAGAGCAGATTGATGGAGTGTGTGTCACGCATAGATTAGTAGGCACCATGCTTGGACACCATGGAACCTCTCTGATCATTCACTGCTATTGCATCTTTATAATTCGCCACCTGCTACACTTGTCTCCACTCCGTTTACTGCAATGTATTGATGTGATGATCGTCCGCATGGAAACATGTGAATGCCAATGCAGTGAACAGGTGGAGGGGAGCACTGTATGGGATATAGCCTCTGCACCTCAGTTTCCCAATGACTGCTTTAGGAGATTCAGGGGAAGAACCCTACTTACTTGATGCCTGAGCCATCATCACCCATAACTGACTCTGAATTGTAGAGGGAGGGTGCCAAGGAAGGATTAAGGAACAGGAGAAGATAAGAGCTCCATCAGAGAACTGAAGTTTCAGGTAAGTAAAGGTACCCATATACGCTTTGATTTGCGAATGATTCCTGATTCGATCATTCCCAGCGATCATGGAATCGGCGACCAATCATTTTGCAATCGATGGAACACCTCCTTGGAAATCAGATTTGTGGTCGATTTTGGCAGGAGCCAAAAATGGCAGATTTCACAAAATCCATCGATCGGAAAGGCTGCTGCACATCCCCCAAATGATTGACCCAAAAAACATGTCAGATCAATGTCCGATCCGATTTCTAGTTGATTTCGAATTTGTTTGGTCGATTGTTCAGGGTAGGCAGCATTCGATTGATCGTCCTAAATGCGCACGGTGATCGATCGTTCGGAGTTAAAAATCGACCCGTGTACGGGTACCTTAAGGTTCTCCTTTTGCAAGACTATGCATGGAGTCAACCCATTCCCTCACACCTTATACAAGAAGTTAATATGATATCATTTCAACAGTCATCTTCAGTCATTTTATATCTGCAGCTTTCATGGTGAAGGTTCTTTCTGTTAGAAGGTCACAATGCTCTGTCCTTGTCTTACAAGAGGTTCTCCCCTGGTGGCCTCCTAAAACATGAGGCATCCTAAGAAGAACCTTAATGGTGGAATCACCAGGGCGGTGTTGCTTCCCATGAAGTCTACAAGCGACTGTTTCAAGACACACAGTCTACTGTTCCCACTCAAGAGAATAGATGTGTCTACTTAAAGAAGAAACAGTGTCAATGAAAATCTAAGACCATAGTGGTAAGTTCCTTTATCAACCATAGGAGCTCAACTCTCATGGGCTGGTTGAATGGTGGAGTTGAATTTTAACTGAATCCAAAAAGCCTTCTAAGAAACCTCAAATACAGTACATATAGGGTTCATTGGTTGCTCTCTTCCTTCTTCGGCCTTAGCTTTAAACCCCCATGGGTACTCTTGGAGGCCTCACCATCAGTCAAACATTGCTGACCCGGCAAGAGATTGTATATATGGCCTCAAAGGTCATGGCCACATCCATCTCCTGGTCTAAGTGAAGGGGGTCATGTATGGTTTGTGTTTTACTTCAAGTAATGGGGAATTTTGGGAATGCCAGAAGACTTTTGGAGGAGTAGGACAAGATAATCACGCTGTTGCATGTATGCAGAAATAACAACGAGAGTCAGCGAGATGGCGAGGGGGAGATTAATGACTCTTGTGTTTAGGGTAGCGCCTGTGCGCCTTTCTATGGTATATAGGGACCTCCGTATATGGAGTATAACATTCGTCTCCAAGGCCCTCTCACAATGATTTATTGAGAAAGCCGTAAAGAGATAAAAAAAAAATCTATATTAATAAAGCAAAGATGTCTCCAGTGTAGGATTTTAGTCCCATGCTGAATATTTAAAGAAAATTCTAGAAAAGAAATCAATGCATCGCTCGGGGCTCAGACGTTATGTTTGTTCATACATGTTATGAAATAAAGACAGTTTGGACTTTGTTGCCAGGAAACCATCTTGTTTGGTAGTCCCAGCTATAGGGCTATGTGGATTTGAGTTTCCAACTATAGAGCCATCTGGTTTTGAGGTTCCAACTATAGAGCCATCTGGTTTTGAGGTTCCAACTATAAAGCCATCTGGTTTTGAGGTTCCAGCTATAGGGTCATCTTGTTTTGTGGTCCCAGCTATAGAGCTATCTTGTTGTGTGGTTCCAGCTATAGAGCCTTCTTGTTTTGTGGTTCCAGCTATGGGGCCTTCTTGTTTTGTGGTTCCAGCTATAGGACCATCTTGTTTTGTGGTTCCTGCTATAAAGCCATTTTGTTTTAAGGTTCCAGCTATGGGGCCATCTTGTTCTGTGGTTCCAGCTATAGGGCCATCTTGTTTTGTGGTTCCAACTATATGGCATTCTTGTTTTGTGGTCCTAGCTATAGGACCATCTTGTTTTGTGGTTTTAGCTATATGGCATTCTTGTTTTGTGGTCCCAGCTATAGGACCATCTTGTTTTGTGGTTCCAGCTATAGAGCCATTTTGTTTTAAGGTTTCAGCTATGGGGCCATCTTGTTTTGTGGTTCCAGCTATAGGGGATTCTTGTTTTGTGGTTCCAGCTGTCGGGCCAACTTGTTTTGTGGTTTCAACTTTTGGGCCAGATATATGGCCATTTTGTTTTGTGGTTCCAGCTATTGGGCCATCTTGTTTTGTGGTTTAATCTAAGGGGCTACCTGATTTTGTGGTTCCAGCTATAAAGCTATCTCGTTTTGTGGTTCCAGCTATAGGGCTATGTGGATTTAAATTTCCAATTATAGAGCCATCTGGTTTCGAGGTTCCAACTATAGAGCCATCTTGTTTTGTGGCACCAGCTTGTGTTGTGGTCCCAGCTATAGAGCCATTTTGTTGTGTGGTTCCAGCTATAGGGCCATCTTGTTTTGTGGTCCTAACTTTAGGGCCATGTTGTTTTGTGGTTCCAGCTATAGAGCCATCTTGTTTTGTGGTTCCAGCTACAGGGCCTTCTTGTTTTGTGGTTCCAGCTATAGGGCTATCTTGTGTTGTGGTTCCAGCTATAGCGCTATCTTGTTTTGTGGTTCCAGCTATAGAGCCATTTTGTTTTAAGGTTCCAGCTACGGGGCCATCTTGTTTTGTGGTTCCAGCTATAGGGCATTCTTGTTTTGTAGTTCCAGCTATAGAGCCATTTTGTTTTAAGGTTTCAGCTATGGGGCCATCTTGTTTTGTGGTTCCAGATATATGGCATTCTTGTTTTGTGGTTCCAGCTGTCGGGCCAACTTGTTTTGTGGTTCCAACTATGGGGCCAGATATATGGCCAACTTGTTTTGTGGTTCCAGCTATTGGGCCATCTTGTTTTGTGGTTCCAGCTATTGGGCCATCTTGTTTTGTGGTTTTATCTAAGGGGCTACCTGATTTTGTGGTTCCAGCTGTAGAGCGAAATGGTTCTGTGGCACCAGCTGTCAGGCCAACTTGTTTTGTGGTTACAGCTATGGGGCACTCTAGCTTTGTGGTTCTATCTATAGAGCCATCTGATTTTGTTGTTCTAGCTATATGACTATCTTGTATTGAGGTTCCAGCTATAGGGCCATCTGGTTTTGTTATCCCAGCTATATGGTGACTTTGTTTTCTGGTCCCAACTAAAGAACTATATTATTTTGAGGTTACAGCCATCTTGTTTTGTGGCATGGGGCCATCCCATCTTGTTTTGTGGCCTGAGCTTTATGACCATTTTGTTTTGTTGTTCCAGCCACTATGTTGCTCAATGGTTCCAACTGCAGAACTATCTGGTTTTGAGGTCACCAGCTACCGGGCTATCTTGTTTTGTGGTACCAGCTACAGAACTATCTGGTTTTGAGGTTGCAGCTATAGGGCCATCTTGTTTTGTGATACCAGATATAGGACCCTCTAGTTTTCTGGTTACAGCTTTACGGCCATATTGTTTTGTGGTCCCAGCTATATAACCATCTGGTTTTGGGGTTACAGCTTAAGGTTCATCTTGTTTTGTGGTTAGAGCTATAGATCCATCTTGTTTTGTTATAGTAGCCATGAACATTTGCATCTTGATTTGTGATGTCACCCACAAGAGGGGTCACTTTGTCTCTGCCACCAGCCTTTATAGAAGACATTTTATTTTGATACCCCCAAAAGGCTATCTCGGTGGGTGCAGCAATAACAGGATCCATCTTTTCCAACAACCTTACAACCTATTTGTGATCCTAGACAGTCACTGTTTGAAGAGGAAGAGTTAGAAGACCATAATGAGGTCTTCTTCTAAGAACAGCAGAAGGAGTATATAGAGAAAACACGCTTACCAAGGCTGGTCAGCGGAGGTCAAGAAAAAGCTTAGGCAATTTTTGGTGTGAGCCTTCATCTGTTTTTGACATTTGTGAAGAACTGAGCGCCACGATTGATGAAGTCCTACGTGATTTGTTGGGCCCCTGAGGTGACACCTGAGTCCAGAAAGTAAATGACTCTGGATGACCTCTGAACAAAGTAAGTCATTTCCCCATTGAGGACGTTTTCTTGCTTCTTGTTTCGGTGACACATGGACATGAAACTAGGTCACAATGGGCACAATGAGTATCTGTAGGCCGTGAAAACCCACATTTGCCTATATATATATAAACCAATTGCATTTCCAAGACCAAGCTCTGACTACAAATATGAAATAGGCCGCAATAGCGAGAGGCTGCATATAAATGATAGAGTTTTCTCAGCGGGAGGCGACTTCCATCCCGGAGAAGGGCAAGGGGTCAACAATGCTACTTGACCGGATAAAATACCTCGAAGATGTTGACTTGTGTGTGCCGGTCCCCAGATAGAGAAACCAGGCGAATGGGCTGATGCTGGGAATGTGTTTCACAGCTGGAGCTCCCGTTATGAGATGCAAATCGAGCAGATGGGAGGTAGGATGGTGCTTAATTACCCCGAGGGGGGGGGGGGGTTCCAGCATCTCTATGCGCTGACTCAATCACAAGCACCGAAACATCTTCACTTAAAGGTCGTAACACTGTATAAGCATTTTATCTGGTATCAGCCGTCTGCACAGCACGGCTGGGGTGTGAAAGGAAGAAGCAGCACAAGAAACCAATTGGTTCTTGCGTGGAGAAGAAGCATGCTGATAGGAGGATAGAGCAGAGTGAGAGAAAGATGAGCTCATCCTGTTGATATTGTGAGTGGGCCTTACTTTGTGTCAACTGAGCAAAAATTTGGATCCAGAATATCTGTGCTTGGTTGTCATGGTAAACAACCATCCTATGTGTCTTGATAGATAATGGGTTCTAATGTTAACACCAGGATGTGAGACTGTCGCACCTGGCAACATTTCCATTGGAAGGTGGTTGTCAAAAGGAGTTTCACCACCCATTACCACCAGGGACGCCATCATTACTTTGCCCGTAATATAGTCATAGTTGGCCATAGTTAAGGCATGGTGGTCAGGTGTCTACATTCTTTTTCCCATAATATTAACAACGTAAATACTTAGAGGCGGTCCACACACAGTTGACAATAAAGGGAGTGCAGAATTATTAGGCAAATGAGTATTTTGACCACATCATCCTCTT
>CM070043.1:40831627-40848138 GCA_036250615.1 Ptychadena robeensis | reverse complement strand
GCTGAATGTCCACATTGCTTTGCCCATAAAGTGTATATGTAAAGGGGGGGGTCCACATAGACTTGGCCATAGTAAGGGTGTGGTGGTTGAATGTCCACATTGCTTTGCCCATATTCTGTATACCTTAAACATTTAGAGGTATGTTCACATTCACTTGGCCATAATGAAGGTATGGTGGTCAGGTGTCCACATTGCTTTGCCCATGAAGTCTATATGAAAAGGGGGTTCCACATAGACTTGGCCACATTAAGGGTGTGGTAGTCAGGTGTCCACATTTTTTTGCCCATATTCTGTATAATTTACTAATTTAGAGGGAAAACCATCTGCCCTATTACTAATGTAATCACCATATTGTACATAGAATTAAGGTTTTAGGTCATTAGAACATTTATATAGGACTACCCTGATTCCCACATACATCTAATGACGGATTTCCACATACGTCAGAACATTTCCAACCGGTGACTCAAAGACAGGAAGGTGTTAACGCAGCGGGCTCGACACCTTGCTAAAGCACACTTCTATACCTTCAGGGGCTTTGGAAAGTCGTTCCCATCCAGTCAGACATGACTTATTGCAGATGTCTATGAAGGCAATAAGCAGCTCGGTAATATTTTAATGGGAAAAAAAGGCATATTTTTCATGTAGCAAATGTGGCAATTTCACAGAGAAGAGAGAAGCAATTTCCTCCTCTTGTTCAAAGGAGACATTTTTAGTAATAGAGGCGGCAAGTCCCTCGTCTTCTTCTCCTCGTTGCTCGGCGAACCCCTAAGGACTACCTTATTAACTGGTGGAGGACAAGAAAACTTGCATAATGTCTTGTGATATTAATTCATTTCAACAGGCAGAGGTCAATGGGGATGGGAACTATGAAGCCCTCAGCAATGACCAATTAATGTCTAAGGCAGTGGATCTCAAACTGGGGGGTGCCAAAGTATTCCGGGGGGGGGGGGGCAGGGGGGGGGCGCAGGCCCTCATTCTGAACCCGTGTTTCAATGGGGAGGGGGGTTCAAAATGTTCCTAAATAGAAAAGGGGGGCTCTGCGAGGAAAGTATGGGAACCACGGGTCTAAGGGAAGACCTTTACTAAAATGTAAGAGAAACCCTCACCTTTTTCATATACAAAATATTAATGATCAATTTAGATCTCTTTAGGGCGCACATTTTTTTTGCGCCCTTCAATCCACCCCCACTGGATTGAAGGAAAAGATAGAAGTCTGGTCCCTGAGGAACTTTATCTTCTTCAAAATATGTCCTCAGTCTTCTGGGTTGAATGGTGTTCTAGGGAGGACTGTGAGAGCAGAGCATCACAATGCACTGATACATATGGTGGTGGTCCTGCCAGACTATCCACCGTTTTGGGAAGATCCAGAAAATTATTTTAACAAGAAAAAGAATAAAAAATAAAAAATAAATAACCAGAACCATGGTGGAAGGACAGAGCTTGGACTATTAGCCTCTTTGGAGACTCCTTGCTGATAATGCATAATGCAGCAAGGAGATGATGGCAACCATAAAGTCTTGACAATTATTTCAATCTCTGCCTTTAGTAAGTAGAGATGGTCAAATGTTTTCAACTGGCTGATTTTGTAAGAAAATTGCAAAGCCCCTGTACATGGTATCATCACTGAAACGTCTGGAGATTTAGAGAAGGGTTGTGGGACCTTTTAAAATTCTCTAGAATCTTTGGTGATGATGGTAATGTTCAGGGGCACATTTTGTGGCCAATGGAAGTTGAAGTCACCAGTTTGTACTCCTAGCCTAAACAAGTAGGACATAGAAGACATAATTGGCTCCTATTGTCAAGCAGTATTCTCCACAAGAAATTACGATGACCACTTATGGTCCAAAGACACTTTTGGAGAAGGAGCATTGTGACAAGTGTGCAATCTTTTGGGTCTACTGGCGCCACTTTTCTTCTGAGAATCAGAAGACCTTATTCTTCCAATCATTTAGAAGCTACAACAATTCTAAAAAGTAGGGCCTATTGTCAAGCAATATTCTCCACTAGAAATTACAAAGACTACTTATGACCTGAAGATACTCCAGAAGAAGTAGCATTGTTTCAAGTGAGCAAACTGTTGTGTCTACTGGTGCCATTTTCCTTCTTTTGGGAATCAAAAGACCTTATTCCTCAAATCCTTTAGAAGCTACAACAATTCCTGTAGATGTATGACATTAGGACATAGAGGTCATAAGTAGGACCTATTGCCAAGCAGTATTTTTCATAAAAATTTCGATGACCACTTATGGTCCAAAGACAATAATTGCAAATTGTCGGGGTTTACTGGTGCCATTTGTTTTCTTCTGGAAATCAGAAGACCTTATTCCTCAAATCCTTTAGATGCTACAACAATTTCAGTAAATATTTGATGCAGGTTACACTTCTGTAAAAGAAGAATTATGCCATATGTGGAAACTGTCGGGTCTACTCATGCCACTTTTCTTCTGGTCATCAGAAGACCTTATTCCTCAAATCCTTTAGAAGCTACAACAATTCTTGTAGATATTTGATGGAGGTTACACTTCAGGAAACTGAGAATTATGATATGTGTGGAAACTGTTGGGTCTACTAACACCACTTTTCTTCTTCTGGGAATTTGAAGACCTTATTCCTCAAACCCTTTAGAAGCTACGACAATTCTTGTAGATGCTTGATACATGTTACATCTCAGGAAAAGGAGAATTATGCAATGTGTGGAAACTGGCAGGTCTACTCATGCCACTTTTCTTCTTCTGGTCATCAGAAGACCTTATTCCTCAAATCCTTTAAAAGCTAAATGTTTGACATAAAGCTGTAGTGGACAAAAGTAGTGGAGATCATTACCTATTGCCAAGCAGTATTCTCCACAAGAATTTATGATGACCACTTATTGTCCAAAGACAATAAGTGGTAGAATTATGCCATGTGTGGAAACTGTCGGGTCCACTAATGCCACTTTTCTTCTGGGAATCAGAAGACCTTATTCCTCAAATCCTTTAGAAGCTACAACAATTCTTGTAGATATTTGATGGAGGTTACACTTCAGGAAACCGAGAATTATGCCATGTGTGGAAACTGTTGGGTCTACTAACACCACCTTTCTTCTTCTGGGAATTTGAAGACCTTATTCCTCAAACCCTTTAGAAGATACAAAACGTCCTGTAGATGTGTGACATAAGGTTGTAGTAGACACAAGTACATTTTGCCAAGCAGTATTCTCCACAAGAATTGATGATGACCACTTATGGTCCCAAGATTCTTCAGGAAAAGGAGAATTATGCCATGTGTGGAAACTGTTGGGTCTACTAACGCCACTTTTCTTCTTCTGGTCATCAGAAGACCTTATTCCTCAAATCCTTTAGAAGCTACAAAACATCCTGTAGATGTTTGACATAAGGTTGTAGTGGACACAAGTACCTTTTGCCAAGCAGTATTCTCCACAAGAATTTATGATGACCACTTATGGTCCAAAGACACTTCAGGAAATGGAGAATTATGCCATGTGTGGAAACTAAAGCTACTTTCCTTCTTCTGGTCATCAGAAGACCTTATTCCTCAAATCCTTTAGAAGCTACAAAATGACCTGTATATGTTTGACATAAAGTTGTAGTGGACACAAGTAGTGGAGATAAGAACCTATTGGCAAGCAGTATTCTCCACAAGAATTTATGATGGCCACTTATGGTCCCGAGACTCTTAGGGAAAGGGAGAATTATGCTATGTGTGGAAACTGTTGGGTCTACTAACACCACTTTTCTTCTTCTGGTCATCAGAAGACCTTATTCCTCAAATCCTTTAGAAGTTACAAAACATCCTGTAGATGTTTGCCATAAAGTTGTAGTGGACATAAGTAGTGGAGATAAATACCTGTTAAATACCTGATAAATACCTGTAGTATTGGAGATAAATACCTGTACCAAGCTGTATTCTCCACAAGAATTGATGATGACCACTTATGGTCCAAAGACACTTTAGGAAAAGGAGAATTATGCCATGTGTGAAAAATGTCTATTAACGCCACTTTTCTTCTTCTGGTGATCAGAAGACCTTATTCCTCGAATTCTTTAGAAGCTACAAAACGTTCTGTAGATGTTTGACATAAGGACAAAGAGGACCTATTGCCGAGCAGTATTCTCCACAAGAAATTACAAAGACTACTTCAGGAGAAGGAGCATTGTTTCAAGTGCGCAAACTGTTGGGTCTACTGGTGCCATTTTCCTTCTTTTGGGAATCAGAAGACCTTATTCCTTAAATCCTTTAGCTACAAAAATCCTGTAGATGTTTGACATAAAGTTGTAGTGGACACAATTACCTATTGCCAACATAGAGATGGTCAAATTTTTCGACTTGCTGACTTGGTGAGCTGATTGCAAAGCCCCTGAACATGGTATCGTCGCCAAAATTCGACCATCTCTATTGCCAAGCAGTATTCTCCACAAGAATTTATGGTGACCACTTATGGTCTGAAGACACTTCAGGAAATGAAAAATTAGGCCATGTCTGGAAACTAAAGCTACTTTCCTTCTTCTGGTCATCAGAAGACCTTATTCCTCAAACCCTTTAGAAGCTATGCCTGTAGATGTTGATGCAGGTTACACTTCAGATAACCCCCACCACAGTAACTTGCTTACCTATAATTCTCTCTGCCAGCTCGGCAATAAGGACAAGGCCCGACCAGCTGCCCTGATTTATCTACTGCCCTAAATTTCTCCCAATCTTTATATCCTATCTCCTCTTCTTAGTGCCGGCCATAACTCTGCTCCGCTTCTGGTTCTAGACATAAATGTTCATTGCTAGCAGGAGCTATCAGGGAGAAGATTAAGTGGAGTAATTCCTCGTGAAGCTACAATGAATTGTCACTAATTACCAGCCAGCGCTGGTGGATAGTTTGGGGTCCCAGACCATTACTATCAGTCAAGAGGATCGTGTCGAAATGATGGGAGGCGCGCGTGCGACGGGAGATTTAATTACGCCGGTGTCAAGTCAAGAAGGCCTCGGCGGAATGGGATTCGTCCTGTCGCGGACGTGCCGCGTCGCTCACGTTTAGAGGCAGAGGGAGAGAATTGCGAGTTCTGCGCGTCTCTGGCTGTGAATTATAATAATTTCGCGCCGGAGAAACCCGCGGAGAGTTTCAGGCTCAGATCCGGAACTCGGTGAGGCCAAAGCCGCGCGCAAGATCTATATTTTATACTCCACCCTGCACAGGATTCTATTCAGGGAAAGTTCTGCTTCATGTGAGAAATCTTATATTATTTATGTTCAAGGAATTTTCCTAAAAAAATAAAAATTCGACCTGAAGCTGTGATGACTTCATGAAACTGGGAAAGAAATCATAAGAATCTTTTTAACGGGGAACCAGACACAGAAAAAATAAATGTGTGTACTCAAAAGCTACAAAACCCATAAAACATTTAAGTTTGACTCACCTCTGATGATGGTGGCGTAGCGCTCCACAATCCTAAAATATATATATACCTACCTGCTGTTCCCTGGAATCATTTGAGGGATACCAACCTGCGTCGGGGGGTTAATTCAGGGTTCAATGTCGCAAGTGGCCACTGGAGGTGCCAGATAGTGGTTTTCAATAGAGAAAAAGTCTCTGTGTATTTGAACACAGATCAGGTACTCATCCAGCTGTAACTGCTCTCAAAGATTTTGACACTTCCTTTCCACCTCCGCACTGCATCATCAGAGACAGGGAGAGAGGAGGGGCTGCCAGGGACATTGCTAATTTACTTACCCATTGTGCCTTATAAGTAGAGGTAGAAAAAAACAGAACAAAGCCTTAAGCAGGAAACACACGGCTCGAAGTTATCACGCTACTGCACAATATCGGAGGAGCTGAAGGCACAGCAAGAAGTGCTAATGATAGGGAGGAATGCAGTAAAAAAACTCAAAAACTTTCCTGTAATGACCATTTTAACAAGATTACACACAGCTCCCCTCACTTCCTGGTTCGCTGAAAGCAACACATTGCATTGGGGGGTGCAATATCGCGGGTGGCCACTGGGGGGCGTTCAGTGATCTTCTATGGGAATTTTCAAAGCAGATCACTGCTTCCTGTGACGTGCTGCCTATTTCTGCCTAAAAGAACGAGGAAGTGAGAAGAGCTGCCGAATTATCTTCTTAAAATGGTCATTACAGGTAAGTTTTGGGGTTTTTTCACTGCATTCTTCCCTATTATTGGCACTTCTAGTGCCATTCATGAAAACATAGATTCCTGGTGGTAGGTCCGCTTTAAGGCTAGGTTTCCATAGTGTTGGAAGGTTAACGAACTAAACTACGCCAACCTCCAGCTGGCGGACCGGCTCAATGCTGTGGAAGCAGCTGGTGCGGTAGGCAGGTAATGTGGATAGGCTACGTCATCATCCCCGTCAAGGAATGCACTTAACGCAGGGGGTGCCGACAGAGCCCATAACGCTATGGAAACCTAGCCTAAGATTTAATATCCCCATTCTAGAACACCCACCATGTTCAGATTCTATAGAAACTTTGAACAGATCTGTACATTGACCTTGAGAACATTGAGATATTAATAGATATAACTTATAACAGACATGTGAAGTGTAAAATCTATCAACATATGGTGTAAAGAAATAATAAGTGCTGAAAAAGAGCAGAGAATCTGTGAAGCGTTGGCCACCGAGGTTTGTGGTGTAAACCATGAGATGCGCCGTGCCTAATGATCCTGTCAGATGTGAAATGGCGGCGGAATATATAGCGACAAGATTAAATGTAAGGGATAAGCACATGAAAAAGGACGTGTTAAGCTCTGGCTGTGAGTCAATGCAAACTGATGTCATTCCCCCAACAGGGAACTTTCTTGTGCTAGGCAGACTATGTGTTTGCATAGGGCATCCGGACCACTGGGGGCCCCCAAGCTCCACTCCATAATCCCCCACACACACGGGTCAATTTCCTACCGCAATTGCACCCGCTTAGGAATTCACTTTCTTACCCTTTCCCTCTAAAGGCTTGGGGTGGGGGGTGTTACAATGTAGTGTTTCCTCTTTTCCCTCTGTGTGTGTGTGGGGGGGGGGGGGTTGCAATGCGATCTCGCATAGGGCCCCCAAAGAGCTAGAAACACCACTGCCCCCAATCTTCACCTCACTCTTCAGCTATAGTTATAGTTGTACCTCCCCAGCACTCCATTTTTCCCATAGCTTATGTCAGTGGTTCCCAAACTGTGGTGCAAAGGTATTCCAGGGGGGCGCAGACCCTCATTCTTAACCTGTGTTTAAATACGGACAGGGGGGGGGCTCGATAATGTTCCTAAATAGAAAAGGGGGGCCCTCCAAGGAAAGTTTAGGAACCACTGGCTTATGTGCACAAAGTATGATATCTGGGACATGGTGTTAGGTCCGTAGGCTCACCCGAGTCTGTGGACACTGAGGCTGGAGAGTGGAGTGAAGCCCAATGGCAAGGACCGCAGTACGTAGTTGGTAGCAGACAGTAGGTCAGGGCAGGCGGCAATAAGCATAGTGAGACAATCCGAGTTGGCAGTAGTGAAGGTAGACAGTAGTGAGGGATCAGGCAGTAGAGTAGTCCAGGGCAGTTCCGAGGTCAGCAGCGGTAAATCAGTAGTAGCAGAGGAGTGGAGGAGTTGTAGCACAATCAAGGCTCAGGAGCAACAATAATCAGCAGGGGAAGGTTGCAGAAGGTTGTGCTTTATAGGGGAAGTAGCAGGTGTCAAGGATCACGTAAATTAGCTAGGCTGGCAGGAACAAGGATTGACAAGGAACACATGGATTGACAAAGGACCAGGAGCCCACAAACAAACAAGGCCTGGTAGTTTCTTATGACAACCACCATTGCACAAACACAGTACTGGGTACACTGAAGTAGAAGGGTCAGGGCTGGCAGCAGACAAAGTGGTTGGTACAAAGTGGTGGTCAGAGTCCAAGTGAGGTATCAGAAGGCTCAGGCAAAATGCATGGTCAGGTCCAAGCAGAGTCAGGGCAGGCAGCAGACAGAGGACGGTAGGTCCAAAGTGGTGGTCAGAGTCCAAATGAGGTATCAGAAGGCTCAGGCAAAATGCATGGTCAGGTCTAAGCAGGGTCAGGGCTGGCAGCAGAGAATAGATGGGAACACAGCACAGTTTAGACTTCAATCACACAGCCAAACAGATTGCACCAATGTACTGTATATTTATATTTATTGTGGTGTAAATGTAATGGAACATGCAGCCAATGGTTTGTGGGGTTTTGCTGTTCCTCTTTACTCAGGGCTGTAATAATAATCTGACAACCAAGGGTTGGAGGTTTAGTGGAACATCATACCACATTCCCCTAAATGAGACCAGGGCCACTGCGAGGCTGGAACAGGGGGCCCTCCTGGCCCCGACAATCTAGGAGGGCTTGGTGGGTGCCATGCCAGCTGCTGTAGGCCCAGCATGGCAACTGTGGTTCCCACCCTGTGTTTTTTTGTCAGGCAAGGCTGGCCTATGTCTTAGTCCCCATGACTACAGAGCAGGTAAGCATCCTCAGAAGGTGGTCGTTTATAAGGTGAGGGCGCCCCAAAATATTATCTAGTTGGGGCCCCGAAATTTCTAATGGGGTCCTGCTTTGTCGATGAACAAGAGGTTTATTTGGCCCATGATGATCTTATGAAAGGAGGTCTAAGAACCTCCAAGATGGAGGACCAACTGCTCTTTTTGTTGGGGTAACTTCTCGGTAGAGATCTTAAGCAAGGGAAAGGGGTCCAAAAATTAACCTAGTATGGGGCCCCGCACTTCTGATGGTGGCCTTGCTTGTAGATGAACATGAAGTAATTTTGCCCAGTGTATCGAGAGTCTGAGCAAGGAAGGCTACATGCTAGTCCATACACATGCCAATAAGCGGCCGATTGTTATCTGACCGTCGGGGCATGGCGCGCTCTGCACCGTCGGGTGCAGTTCAATCGGCCGCTAAATCGGCATGTGCCCACATGGGGCGACGATCCCTGTCATCCCCACAGCTCGTCCGGCCAGAGAACGGACTGTCCGCATAATACTCTGGCCGGCGCGAGCTCGATGAAAGCCGATGCCAATAAGCTGCAATGAAGCGGCGTCTTTATTGCAGCTTATGGCCGGCACCACAAAGGGTGTCCCGGGCCGATTGGAGGGGGACCCCATAATGCATCTGGGATGCTAACGTGATGGACGTCATCACGTTAGCCTCCCGGAAACATATCTGGACTAGTCGGCCTGTCACACATCGGCCATGTGTAATGGGCAGGCTTAAGGCCCCTCACCTTGGATGACCAACTGCTCTTTTTTTGTGGGTGGGGTACATTTCTCTGTGGGATCTAAAGCAAGGGTAGGGGGCCTAAAAAATCATCTAGTATGGGGCCTCAATATTTAAATGGCGGCCCTGCATGAGACAGAAATGGCAGCTTCACCATAATAAAAAAATGGAACAGTTGCCTCCGTTGGACTGGCCGCTTAGGAGGCCACCACCAAACGTCTAGACAGTCTCAGATTTTGATCATTGTGACACAGTAAAGCCCCCCATACACATTTAGATCACTCCATACAATTTCCTTTGGATCTACCAACAATTATGTAGTGCCAGGTCCTCCCTGATAGAACACATAGGGATTAGAAGGTATATATCACTGCTATATAGTGTCAGGTCCTCCCTGATAGAATACATGGTGATTAAAAGTTATATATCACTGCTATGTAGTGCTGGGTCCTCCCTGATAATACACAGTGATTGGAAGGATGAGAAAGGTCCTCATATGACATTGTTTTGGCAGAACAAAAAGTTGATTGTACAGAAATTGTATGGTAAGATTGTAAGGTGTATGGGTCCCTTATGGTCCTTCTTCCTAAACTCCTCTAACAGAATGATGTAGGAGGACTTTGGTCAATAACTTGGTCAATGTTTCCCTCTCGTTCTATGACTATCTGGGCAGAGGTCCTTCTGAAATTATTACCTAGAAGACGATGCTACTCAAATCTTAGACGCCTGGAATTGGGAAGAGATTTGATGACCATTATAATATATGGGATCCCACCTATTAAATATTTGTCTTGGGGTCTCCAAGACCATGGAGAGTCTAATTGTAAAGTGTTAGAAGGTTTGGAAGCTAAGCAGGAACAGCGCAGTTTGCTTTGGTCATTACCAACCACCTCCATCTAGGAGGCCTCTTGAGGGTTTACAGGTTCGTCTGCACCGGTGGCATCGCCAAAGCTCAAAATGGAGGGCACGATGACCAAAAAGCCTAAAATAGTCCTCAGTTCTGCGGAGAATAGCTCAGATCTATGCGTTTCACGTGTGAGGGAAAATGAATAGCGCGGCCCCGTAATAAATAGCTTTACAAGGAAGTCAGCTGCAGTTTTCCTTCCATTAATCTCTCAGCGATGACAAAATGCTGCTTAGAAGACACTGGAGACCCTCCGTCACGAGAGCCTTGTCAATGCGGTGTGAGCTGGCTGGTCCCAGATCTCATATCATCACCCCCCCCCCCCCAGGAGCGACCTCCATTCTGAGCTAATTAACTGCTGGCCAGGAGCTGCTCCTGTAGCTATGGCTCTCCTGGAGCCAAGCTGGCCGCAGGATGTGCGCGAGTCGGCCAAGATGATGAGCTTGTGCCACAGACCACCAGGAAAATGATTGGATGAGACAGCGCTGACCTGAGGAGCTTGTAGATGAGATTAGAGCGAGACAGTGCGAAACGGATAGACGTTCTCAGTGTGCAGGCAGATGCGGGGAACCTACTGAGATGGGGGTCATGTTCATACATATTAAAGACCGAAGAATTCAGCGTTTTATTCATTAATGATCAAATCCCATCCTTTCCCAGTTGTGACGGCTCTGCACTCCAGCCCCCCATACACATTTAGATCACTCAATACAATTTCCTTTAGATCTACCAACAACACTGTGTAGTGCGGGTCCTCCCTGATAGAATACATAGTGATGGAAGGTATATATATGCATGTAGTCGGGCCCCTGAAGAATACATAGTGATTGGAGGTATATATCAATGTATGTAGTCCGGGTCCTCCCTGATAGATCATAGTGATGGAAGGATAATCAATGCTAGTGTGCTGGGTCTCCCTGATACAATAATAGTAATGGGGTGTTTCACGCTTGTAGGCTGGTCCGTGATAGAAACATAGTGATGGAGGAATAGCATGCATAGTGCCGGGTCCTCCCTGATAGAATAATAGTGATTGGAAGGTATATTCACTGCTATGTAGGCTGGGTCCTCCCTGATACAATACATTAGTAAGTGGATGGTATATATCACTGCTATGTAGTGCGGTCCTGATAGAATACATAGTGATTGGAAGTATTATACTGCTATGTAGTGCCGGGCTCCCTGATAGACATAGTGATTGGAGGTAATTATGCTATGTAGTGGGGTCCTCCTGATAGAATACCTAGTGATTGAAGGTATATATTACTGCTAGTAGTGAGGGGTCCTCCCTGTACATAGTAATTGGAAGGATTAGAAAGCTCCTTATATTACATGGTTTTGGTAGAACAAAAGTTTATAGTACAGAAATTGTATTGTAAGATTGGAAGGTGAGCGGAAATTATTAGTCTGTGTGGACGCCTAATCTCCACTGCGTTCAAATTAGTGTCCTCCGAGAGTTAGAATCGGTATGGGCTTGCGGAGGATAGGTTAGTATCCCAGATTGTAGCTCATGGTGAATTAGTTTTGTAAACAAACTTACCCTGAACTGCATTTTGGCAAACCACCAGGGAGGTCAAACCATTACATGGTTTACACATGGGAGACAACAGAGCATGTATACTTGAGACAGATCCATTCACATGGGGAGGGGGGGTTGCAAGATATAGACTATGCTGCAGTCACGCTGACATTGCCAATAGGGGAGATTGGATGTAAAAAAAACACTTCTAGTCGGAAATGTTGGTGCTCCCCCTTGCCCAAAGTGTGAAATGTTGTCTCCCCGGTGCAGATTGCTTTACATATACTTATTGTGTACTGGTGGAAATTTGAACAAGGGCCGCATTTGGCCCCTGGGCCAGATTAAGGACATGCCTGGCTTACATAATAGCTCAGGACTTTTAGCACTGAACTTAGTACTGATAGAAAGAGAGTTAGGTCCTTCCATTAGCAAAACAACCCAAAAGCCCAGCCCCACCCCCCTCACTATAGGCTGCCTGCTTAGAACCACAGGAAGGGGGCGGCGCCCAGACCAGTCACCCTGCACGTAAGGAGAAAGCAGCAGGCTGGTCTCAGGGTCGTATTATAGAACAGATCTAAAGGAAATGCACAAACCTCAAGATTTTATACCAAGAATATGAATTCCTTTTATATTCCAGCTTTTAGTAGCCTTTTTGTATAAATCCAACTTTATATAAAATAGAAATGTACATTAAAAATATTTTTCTTTAAAAAGATTGAAATAAAATAGAACGGAAGAAGGATCTGCGTTTCGGAGGGGCGACCACTTCATTCTCCCTGTCATATTCCACGTCTCAAAGCAGCGATCCAGAATGAAGCGTTTCATTTATGTCACCCAGGGAAGCGTCTAAGTGATGGCGCCACTCCAAATGATTTATATCTCGCCCGTTTCTGAACAAACGAGGGCCCGGGACTTCAGATCCTGCAGATTTATTGATGCTGCCATTCTGACCGGCCATCGGCGGTTCAGCACAGACCTTGAGAGGGGGGCGACCAGAAAGGCAGCACACGCGGACAACCAAACAGGGCTATGGTGAACAAACGGGTTTATTGTGAACTTTTCACAATAGTTCAGGATCAGGTACAGATTGCAGATCAGATGCCCAGGGAAAGTTGGATACTCAGCAAGCGTGTGTGGGTGAGGCACACCTATATAGCCCTCAGGCTAACAAGGCAGATGTTCTCACCCCAGCCTACACTTGAAGGGAGCCACCTGCTGGTGACTAGGGACATAACCCAGGGAAGGGCATGCACAGTGGCACCAGCAGGTGGTACCCGGTACAGCCGAGGTCCTCATAGACCAACCTTAGACCAGTGGTTCCCAAACTGGGGACCGTGAAGTTATTTCAGGGGGGCGCTGGCCTCATTCTTAACCAGTGTTTGAATGTGAATATGGGGGGCCCTGCAAGGAAAGTTTGGGAACCACTGCCTTAGACCAAGAGTTCCTATTTGGAAGCATTAGCTCTTTGGACCCTCTTTGGCTGACATTACATTTGGTAGAATCTCACTTTACTATGAACTCTATGGCATTGCGTTCACAAAATTCACATGTACAAGTGCCGATTTTTGCAATGAATTACTTCTATGAGAGTTGTCTCATGTGGTGATTACACTGCAGCTGCTATTTCACACTCTGCCACAAGATGTCGCCATAACATTTCGATCAGAAGATTCGCATGTAAAAGTGCAGATTTTCGCAAAAAGTAAATGACAGGAGATCTCGACTTCACTTATAATGTTTGGAGACTAATTACGAACAAGTTGCGAAATTGGAATATTGTCTATGCTGCTCATCACTACTATGGATTGGGTTTACAGCCCTGATGAAGCAGGTGAGACATCAGTCCCCGAAATGTGTTGGGTTGAAAAAATTCAATTACATTTCTACTTACCTCTAAACTGTCCCAAAAGCTCAAAGTTGCTCAAAAACCAATAAAAATATATTAAGCTATCCTGCTGCCGTCTGTGGGAGCCACCATTTTATATTCAGTGTAAGCTTCCAGCCTTGAATGGGTTAAGGCTGCAATAACACTGGCGGCCACCGGGGGCCGTCAGATACAATGTCTGTCAATGGACACAAAGTGAAAGCAGGAAATAAAACAGCTGCAGAAGAAATGTCGGGAGCCAGACACTGTTAGGAGCTCAGATTCACAAAGGAGGAGGGGCGAGGGGGAGGAATACACATACATCTCCTCACAGGTAAAGATTTATTTAATTGTATTTACATATTGCTCTAATATTGTGATGTTGGCTAGCTAGGGGAAAAAGTTTGTCTGGGGGTTGCCAGGGGTTACGTTACCAGCCCTGGAGCTCCCTCTGCTGGATGTTATGGTTCTGCATTAGCTGCTCCTCCCTCCTGCCCTTTATAAGGGAGCCTCAGGTTACAGGAAGTCTCCTGATCTTTGGGTCTTATGTGTTTGCTTTCAATCTCACTTGTTACCTGCCTGACCTCCTGGTTTCTGACCCTCTGCTTGTTTATCGGACTACTCATAGTCCTTGATCCTCTGCACTTCATCCTGGTCCCTCTCCTGATTCCCCGGCTTCTAACCCTTGGCTTGTTCATTGGACTTCTCTAAATTCTTGGCACCACGTATTGGTTATCCCTTCAGCTGCCATCTTGCACAGGTGCTTTCTGGAAACCGCAACTTGGGGATTCCCTTCAGCCAAATCCAATTCCCTCTCTGGTGAATACCAGGTGTCCCTTAGACTCTGTGACCCGGATTGCACCCCTGCCAACCATCCATGTTGGTCCAGTGGGTCCACACCCGTGAATCACAGGTGTCACCGCTGCTCTGGTGTCACCCGCTGTGACAGATACACTTTAAGTTAACGTATTAAATTTTTTACTCGACTTTGAACCTAATTTATGCAAAAACTACACGTGCTAGAGCAATTCCTTGTTCCTACAACCGTTTCATCTATCTCAACATGATGCCATGTTCAGGGGTTTGTCATTAACAAAGTCCACTTGTGAAATGCAACGATTTTTATCTCTTGACTCGAGTATAAGCCGAATTTTATTTCAGGTATTGACTTTTGAAAATTAG
This sequence comes from Ptychadena robeensis, assembly GCA_036250615.1. Taxonomy (NCBI): domain Eukaryota; kingdom Metazoa; phylum Chordata; class Amphibia; order Anura; family Ptychadenidae; genus Ptychadena; species Ptychadena robeensis. The sequence goes on along the minus strand of CM070043.1, from coordinate 40,833,463 downwards.
ACTTATATTCGAGTATATACGATAACTGGCCCTTTCGGTCTGTAGGCGTGCTGCTAGATATTAAAGGTCAAAGGTCTATAGTTCCGGGCTAAGCATTAATGGACCCCTTCCACCTTTTTGTTTTATTGAGCCGCCAGGAAAGGAGGAGAGGCGCTGAGATGAGCAGCGGATTTGATTTCCTGTGTTGGTGTAATAAAAAATCGGCAGCAAAAAAAAAAATCACATTATTGTATTAAGCAGGAGATGCTCCGTTCTGTTGACAGAACCTCATTGAAGCCAGATGAAAGGTGGAAGGTTCCATTACACTTCTGAAGGGTGCTAAATCACATCGGGAGAACGCGGTAAAGGTGCCCTTACTTCCTTTTATTTCCTCCCCGCCGTCCTTTCCTCTCACCTCTCTATTAACACTTCATATCTCTTTCATCACAAAGCCAAAGCGGCCTTTTTCTCTAGCTTGCCGTTTGGTGAATGGAATTCTTATAGCTTTGTTCTGTAGAGCTGTCTGATGTAATTCCACCTCATAACACTAGATGTCCTCAGTCTTCCATGTTCAATCACAGTCAGGCTTGTAGCTGTGTTGGACACGCCCCCTATGGTCATGTTTAACTGTTGCCTACACTCTTCTGAATGGATTATATTTTTATGTGAGGGCCCCTGTCCTAAAGGAAAGGTTGGCCACCATTTCCATTGTCAAATAGTCTTTAACCCTCTTCCTCAGCCGGGCCCAGGTTGTCAAAGCTATGCCCCTAGGGTAGTTTATCAGGTTGCATACACTCAGAATATTATTCTTTTGAATGGATCATATTATTATGTGAGGACCCCCTGTCCTAAAGGAAAGGTTGGCAACCATTTCCATTGTCAAAAAGTCTTTAACCCTCTTCCTCAGCCGGGTCCAGGTTGTCATAGCTATGCCCCTAGGGTAGTGTATCAATTTGCCTACACTCAGAATATTATTCTTCTGAATGGATCATATTATTATGTGAGGGCCACCCGTCCTAATGGAAAGGCTGGCCACCATTGCCATTGTCAAATAGTCTTTAACCCTCTTCCTCAGCTGGGCCCAGGTTGTCATAACTATGCCCCTAGGGTAGTGTATCAGGTTGCCTATTCATTTAGAATATTATTCTTCTGAATGGATTATATTATTATGTAAAGGCCCCCCTTCCTAATGGCAAATGCCAAATGGTCTTGTTCAACCCCCTTTCTCTCATTGACACACCCCCTAGGGAGCTGTTTCGTTATCCGAGCATCCCTTGGAAGAGACAGAAAGACTGGCCACCACTGCCATGACATAAAGCTTTGTTCAACCTTGTTCTTCAGTCCCAACCATAGAAACTCCAGGGTCTCAGGTCCTCTTTTTAGGCTGCATTGTCTGTTACTTCCTATCTGTGTGATGAAAAATGAGGGGAACATTCCTCAATGAGATACAGACGTCTATCACTCTAGTGTGTGATGAAGACATTGGGTCAACCTCAGAGGAACCTTTACTTTAAAGTCTGAAGGAATCTCTCCCCCAAATGTGTTGGAGGTCAGTACTATGAAATGTCCTGAACGCTGGTGGTCAGATTACCACCCTCAAGACCATCAGTGTTCTGGAGGTAGGTTCTGCCATGTGGTAGCAACTATGAAGGAACCATCCAATGTAGTGGTTCTCAACCTTTTTTAGATCCACCACCCTGGAAGTGATGTTCTGGGGTGTCACATCTGCCTTCTAAATACTGGAAGTGAGGTAAAGAAGGCAGGGGCGGTCCTAGGGAGACTGGTCCCTCTGTTGCATGCACCCCCACATTCCCTCCAAGAGAGAGCTCTCCTAGTGACCCCTTTGGGCTCTTGGGA
>CM070043.1:40804988-40819034 GCA_036250615.1 Ptychadena robeensis | reverse complement strand
TGTTCTGGTCCCCAAGTGTCAGTGTGTCATTGTACTGGTCCCCCAAGTGTCAGCGTGTCATTGTTCTGGACCCCCAAGTGTCAGCGTGTCATTGTTCTGTTCCCCAAGGGTCAGTGTGTCATTGTTCTGTTCCCCAAGGGTCACTGTGTCATTGTACTGGTCCCCCAAGTGTCAGTGTGTCATTGTTTAGGCAGGTGGCCTCCATAGACAGAGCGAGTCTGGAATCTTAGCGACATTTGTAGTAAATATTGATTCTGAAGCGCATTGTGATGATAGAAACACTGACAAATAAAATCTTCTGTTATTAAAGTGAATGAGACCTTCAGCCCTTGCTGCTCAGGGCCATCATCACCCTATGAAGACTTTTGTTTAGCGCCGAGTCTTATGAAAGCGTCACCTGACACAGACATGTGATATCATTTCATCTGCTTGTATTACAAGAGAGCGACCTTCACAGGATCCGCCCGGCAGCTGCTCCGCTCCAGTAATATCCTCACCACGCGTGGAATAATGACAGTCTGATGCTGGCGGATCTGCAATCTATCTTCCATTCATAGAAGAAATTCGGAGCACAGGATCTGAACAGTGATGGACGCGTCTGGATAATTGAAGGGGAACTTCAGCGTGTTTGGCTACGCAGGTGGCATTAACAAACATCAGAGGAGCTTAGTGAATTCATACACGGGATGCTTTCTTTGCATTAAGTTTATCCATAACTTTAAAGTTGATATTAGATGTTCCACAGTCAATGGTGGAAGTGGTTAGGAGCAACAGAAACTCAACCATGACTTGGCCATCCCGGTAAAGTCAAAGAACATGGTGACTAAATGTTGAGGCTCATAGTCCATGTTCTGTTGACTTCCAGAGTTTCCATGGGTGGGCAGCAAAATTTACCACATGGAGCAATACCAAATGTAGTAGTGTAGTGACATGGGCCTGTAAAGTTTGGGAAGTGTCCCCTTTACGGTTAAGGAACATGATGCACCTGAGCTCCTGGGCTATTTAAGAGAGGGGAGCTCAGCAGGAAAAAGCCGGATGGAGCTGGGCACGCTTTCCACTCCGAGGCCTACTACCCATCACAGTCTAGTCTAGTCAGTTGATTACAAAGTTTCCATGAGTGGGCACACCACGAGGAGCAATACCAAGTGTCAGAGAGTGTAGTAGTATAGTGACATGGGCCTGCAAAGTTTTTGTAGTGTCCCCTTACGGTTATGGACCATGATGCCCCGGGGCTCCCGTGCTATTTAAGGGAGGGGAGCTCAGTGGGGAAAAGCCAAATGGAGCTGGAGTAATTGGGCACGCTGTCCACTCCGAGGCCTACTACCCACCACAGTCAGGTCTGGCGTGCCGGGAGCATGCAAATACTACTTAAGCCCCAGTTACGAGCAGCCAGCAGCATTCCCTCCACTCACCCGTGCCAGGTTTCCAGTGGGGTGGCTCCCGACCCTTCCCTTGGAACCAACCTTGTTGCCAGTGGGATTGCTGTCGTTGCCAAGGTCCTGCGGATCTGCTGTTGCCGTTGCCAGGACAAGCAAGTCATAGAACATGGTGACTAAATGTTGAGGCTGATAGTCAGTGTTCTGTTGACTGGATAGCTTCAATAACCTCAGTTAATTCCAGAGTTTCCATAGGTGGGCTCACCATGAGGAGCAATACCAAGTGTCAGAGACTGTAGTAGTGTAGTGACAGGGGCCTGCAAAGTTTGGGTAGTGTTCCCTTTACGGTTTTGGACAATGATGCCCCAGGGTCCATGGGCTATTTAAGGGAGGGGACTTTCCCCAGGGAGGAGCTAAGTGGGGAAGAGCCTGATGGAGCTGGAGTAACTGGGCATGCTGTCCACTTTGAGGCCTACTACCCACCACAGTCTAGTCCGGCGTGCAGGCAGCCAGGCAACGCAATAGCACGCAACTACTGCTAATACCCAAGTTACGAGCAGCCAGCGGCATTCCTGCTACTCACCCGTGCCAGGTTTCCAGTGGGGTGGCTCCCAGCCCCTCAGAATCAACCTCGTTGCCAGTGGGATTGCTGTCGTTGCCAAGGTCCTGCGGATCTACTGTTGCCATTGCCAGGACACACAAGTCATAGAACATGGTGAGTAAATGTTGTGGCTCATAGTCTGTGATCTGTTGACTGAATAGTTCCAATTACCTCAGGAAATTTCAGAGTTTTCATTGGTGGGCTCACCACGAGGAGCAATACCAAGTCTCAATACCAACTAGGGTTCCCCGACAAGTGGGTTACCCCAAACCTGTACTTTACAAAGTTATTGTTGTATGAAGTAGTTGTTACCACCCAGCCCCCCGTTGGGTCTCGCTGTAGAATTAAAGTTTATTTGAGCATAAGTCGTCTCTTGTTATTGGTTAATTCTTGAACCTTACAGTAGTACACCCCACCATTGTTTTCCAGGAAGAGGTCTCTAAGCAACGAAAATCACTCTCGGAGGTCTGATGGACGGTGGAGTTCTGGGTTTGGTGAATGCCAGGAGAATGTGACCTTCCTGACTGTCAACTGTAAAGTTTGGTGGCTATGGGGTTGTTTCTCAGGGGTTTGGGCTTGGCCTCCTAGTTTCTGTTGCTGGAATTCTTAATGTTTCATCATACTAATATATGTGGACATCTTTACGCTTCATACTTGGACCTGTTTGATGAAAGCTTTGATGCCCTAGGGATTGGAAGGTCCTTCAAGAGGATTTATGGTGAAGCCCATGTTCACTTAGATCAGCTAACTATTTAGAACTTCTCTGAATTACTTATCCTTTTTTTAGCCAACACAAGAAGCTGAGATGAAACAAACCAACCATGGTTTGGAATAACCACGCAATTATGTACAGTTGCAAGAAAAAGTATGTAAACCCTTTGAGATTACGTGGGGTTTTGCATGAATTGGTCATAAATGTGATCAAGAATTGTTGACTTGCATGAAGCTGGAAAAGGGTATCATAAGTATCTCCAAAAGCCTTGATGTTCATGTGTCCACAGTGAGACAGATTGTCTACAAATGGAGAAAGTTAAGCACTGTTGCTACTCTCCCTAGGTGTGGTCGTCCTGTAAAGATGACTGCAAGAGCACAGCGCAGAATGCTTGATGAGGTAAAGAAGAATGCTAGAGTGTCAGCTAAAGACTTACAGAGATCGCTGGCACATGCTAATATTTCTGTTGACACATCAACAATAAGGAAAACATTAAACAAGAATGGAGTACATGGGAGGACACCATGGAGGAAGTTTGCAAAAGCACCTGGATGTTCCACAGCACTACTGGCAACATATTGTGGACAGAGTAAACGAAAATTTAGTTGTTTGGGAAAAACACACAACACGATGTGTGGAGAAAAGAGGCACAGCACAACAACATCAAAACCTCATCCCCATTGTGCCTACAGAGAACTCTAAAGCACCCCATACACGTCTAGATTTTCTGTTCAATCAACTTAAAAAGATGAATTGTTTGGGGTCAGGGAAATCTGTGATTGATTGTATGTTTGCCAACTGCAGTAACAGATATTTGATCAACTTTTTTGGGATCGACTGAAAGTGTCATCAATTTCAATACAACCAATTAAAAATTTCCAGCATGTCCAATCATTTTTCAATCAATTTTTTTGCCAATTTTAATTGTTTTGGGTTGATCTAACCATGTGGGCTGCAATAGATTTTCAATCAATCAACAAAAATATTGATTGAATTAAGTTGATTGGATGAAAAATCTAGACGTGTATGGGGGCCTTTACACCCACCCTATGGGACACATATGGGATGAACAAGAATGAAGATACCGGCTCAAATCCAGGCTTCTTGTTTCCATACACCATATTAAAGTCGAGGGGGGCCGGGATTAACTGGGTGCTCAAAGGTTAGGTCGCCCATCCCCTTGAATAATGATAAGGAGAATTAGGAGTACCCTCAGTGGGGACTTTGAATTGGCAAACCTGTAGGTTTGCCAATTCAAAGTCCCCACTGAGGGTACTCCTAATTCTCCTTATCATACACCATATTACCACAACGGTTCTTGAGTTGATCGACCAGTAGGTGACCCAACACGATGTGGCGTTGAGCCCTAAGTCCCATATGTCATTCAAAACGCCACAGACCTTGGCCAACCATCCAAGCAGCAGAGGGTTAAAATTTCTCTCCATTATCTCAACGCGCATCCCCATCAGCTGATGGCGGAGACGGAGGCCGTGCACGCTGCACTATGAGCTATCGCCGCCGCTGACAGATTACCCTGCAATATAATCGAGGCGACGGGCTCATTAGGTATTAATGCGGATGTGATGTGTTCTGCTGCAGAAATTAATTGAAGGCATTAGTTAATGCTTATTTATTGCGACGTTATCATGTGGGATCAGCACGCCAGACCGCGCTAATTCCTCCGTAACCATCATTTGTGTCACATTTCAAACAGCCCTCGTTAAATATACGCCACCTCCAGAAAGAGCTTTAATCTCCCGTCATTAAAAGACGGGCAATTCCGCGGTGTTCACGGACACATGTCTTTGTTATGCGGAGGAGTCGGTGGTGGGGGGGGTTCATGAAACTTTCCGTACGGTAAGATCGGAGATTGGGGAGAAGAGGCGCGCGTCTAAATTTAGAAGGCCGCGACCCGCCAAGTTTCTGGTCCTTTGTATTTCCTAGTCAAATATTTCATTTCTTGGAAGTCGTTGGGATGCTTCATTAGCATTGCGACGGGTGCGATGATGGTGTTTACTAAAGAGAGGCGCCATCTACTGGTCATCCGTATAACAGCTAGTAGGCATGGCGTCTTAGCCACAAGATCTGCTGATATGGATCATCATCAAAGAAGTGCTAAACCCCAAGTGTACATGGTAATGACATTTATAAAAGTCACTTCCAATCTTTTTAAATTCTGCAGCTTGATAAAGTCCCGGGCCTGCCATGGAGGAACCTGTTCAGGTGCTTCCGGTTCTAGAGTGACAGATGTCACAAACAATAGGAAATGTTCAAGTTTTATTTAAGATTTAAGTGAGAAGGTTTTGATAATCAACTTAGAGCGCAGTCCCTGATTCTGACACTAGATGTCCTCAGTCTGTTGGCGTCATCATTCAACCCGCTTACTCTAAATCCAAGTTATGCCTCAACCTTAAGGCTGGGTCTACATTACACCACCACAGCAACCGTGGGGGGTGTTATGGGCACATCGGCGTGTCCTTAGCACCTGCTGTTTGGGCGCTGTTTATTTGCTGTGTCGCCAATACAGCGTCCTATTCATTTCAATTAGCAAACCGGCTTGGAAACACATTGAGCAAGGTTTGCGTTCGTTGCACACCACGCCCATTGCTTACCAATGGACACAGTAAGTGTTTCCGATGCGCCCCCGGATCTCTTATGCCCAGCGGGCACTTTGAATCGGCAACCGATGCGCCCCCGAACTCCCTGGTGGTACATGGTATGCTGCTCTGCTGCCCACCCTCCCTCCTCTCCTCTACACATCATGCGGCCTCCTTTAACATGGAGGTCAATGGAGGACAGTGTTCTCCTGCTATGCAGAACATGAATGCGCATAGGGCCCCCACACACACATATTCGGCGCCCTCCTTTCTAGATCTGCCATCGGGGGAGGCAGTTCTGGATGGGCTTGGTGTAGAAGATATGTGTGGAGGGAGAAGGAGAAGAAGAAGAGGTAGAAGGATCAGCATTGTGTTCCCCATTAGCAACCCTCCTCCCCATCAGCTTTCCCCCCTGGTCGACTAGGGGCCCTAGGCAAGAACTTGCATGGGGCCCCTGGGTCAATGGCACCCCCCGAGGGAGGCAATTGCAAGTCCTCTGAAATTTTGAATTGCCACTGGCTCACTAAGGATAGGTGCGCATCCCCAAGTGCAGCTTGGGGGGGGGGGGTTGTTTTGTAAAACTGTTCTCGGGGTACTGCCAGGGAGGATAAGAGCACAGACATATAAAACCTATAAACGTGGTGCATACAGTAGCGCATATTGTTTGCGTCTCTGGACAGGTCCATTGATCTTTCCTATGTGCCGCACACAGGGATCTGGTGCAAGAAGCCGCTATGTGCCCACATAGCTGCTGATGGGCATGATCCAGGACAGGTCCATCGATAGTGTTGAGCTCGAATATTCGAATTGGGAATATATTAGCCGAATATTGGTTATTCAAGAATTTACAAATTTCATGGATATTCGCAATGTCGAATATTTGCGATATTATGCATTGGGAAGCTTATGACCATGGCTGAAAATAAATAGCACATGTGACCGTTCATTTTGAAGGCAATCGCGATGCGAATATATTTTCGCAATTCATGGGCATACACTCGAATTGCGATTATTCAAACGGAATATTAGTAGAATTATTCGCAAGATATCGCCAATTGGAATATTACCTATGCCGCTCATCCCTATCCATTGATGTGTATAACACAGTAAAAAAAAACCTATGGGCATGACGCGTACAATACACACCCGGAAAACGACAACAACCATGAAAACCCGTGACGGCCTCATGGACGCAGAAGCCTAACACGTCTAGGACACCCAATGGACATCCAATGGAGACCCAATGTAGACCCAATGTAGACCCAATGTAGACCCAATGGAGACCGGGCCTAGTAGAGATTAGCTGCCAGCTGCTGACTGTGATACTCCGTACAAGTCTCTGTTAGACAAGCCGGCAGATCTCCGGCACCTCCGGAAAACGGACAGGCAGCCCTAGTGATGGGCCGTGACAGCGAAGAGACTACCCCCTTCAATGTGTCAGGCCTGACTGCCACCCTCGGGGGCTCCTGGACTGTCTTCGCTCATCCGAGTAGATACTGAAGACTCCTGCCACTTGGCAGAGGGGATGGAGCGTCCCCAGGGAGCGCCAAGGCTGAGGCGAGATGTCGGGGGTTAATCTGCTCGGCACGCTCTCGGCTCCATCACAGATTGTCACCGGATACTGAGAGGATCCGCCGGCCACAGTCAACGGCGACTGTAAGAAGCAGCTTGGTCAACCATGCGTCTGGCAGGAAGCCGCTCACGTGGAGACAAGCGGCATCAATTATGGATAGGCAGGACCGGCATGAGGCTGTCACTGATCTGCTGATGTATGGTCACGCCAGGCTAGCTCACACCTCTGGCATGGGGGATGAGACAGACGTGCCGCCATGGAAGTGTAACACCCAACACGCGTGTAAGAACATGCTAGCGCGGAAGTTCTCAAACTTGTGGGTCGGGACCCCTCGTGGGTCGAATGACCATTACAGGCTCTTGGTCCGGCCCCTTTATCAAACTTAATAAGCCAATGTGGTCCATGAGTCACAGTTTTCTGACCCCTGTGCTAGAATGTGAGCTTAAGAAGCAGCTGATAAGAAGCGCGCTGATAGGAGGAGAAAGCAAGGTGAGAAGTGCTGCTTCTGGGGGAGTTTCTATGAGGATTTCCATGGCTTGGATGATAGTGAACATTAGACTGAGGACATCTAGTGGCCAAACGAGTACTGCAGGGGACTGAAGGTGAATATCGCCGCCAGTCAGTAGCCTCCAAATCATACAGGAGACGAGAGGAGGGGGAGACGATAGAAATCATATCACCAGAACCTCATGAAGTGACCACCAAAGCATTTCTGAATATGTTTTCCATGTGACGGTCCATTCTCATTATACCCCGGCCTCGGGTCCTGCTTCCATTACTCCAGGGAGAAGACAGGAGATCAATACTCCACGTGCAAAAGACAGTTCTTCATGCATTTCAGACACTTACAATCATCAGCAAAAAAAGGCCCATTGGAAACACTAATTAACCCCTTAAAGAAGCTGTTACCCACCAGCAGAAGCTTTAAAGAGAACCTGTCATTTACCCCCAAAACTGAAACTGCAATGAAGTATGTTTAATGATTAAACGTTTCTTATCTTTTCCATAAAGTGGTGATTATCGATGAGACTGATGGGTGAACCAGGAGGGTGAATGTCTCACCACAACTCCCTCATGACCTTCTCCCCACTTACGGTCTCAAGGTGGCCAAAGACAGGTCGATTACTTTGCGTGTTGAAAATCGATCGTTTGTACCACCGCACAGTGTTACAGATTAACAGATGATTTTTTTTAAAGCGCCCTTACCGCATTCTGCCACAAGAGGGCGCCTGGAAACCAGAAAATGACATGTACATGTGAAATATCATGTGCAATCACTCTATTTTCTGTTTGTTTAGGTCATACCAGGTGGACAGGAATTGATCCCTGTTCGGTCGACTTTTTGTATTTCTTAAAGAGAATATCGACCCGTGTATGGCTACCCTAACCCTGTGTTAGCCCAGCTCCTATGCCCCCTACCCTGCATATGCTTTTATATACTTGTGGCAGGAGAACTAAAGGGGCCACTATAACAGGGGTCACCAACCTTTCTGACAGCAGGGCCCAGTAGCACAGTAGTTCTTAACCTTTTTCTCAACAGGGATCCCGGAAGTGATGTCACGAAGTGTCACTTTCTGTATTTGGAATGAGGAAGTGCGGGTGCAGAGTGTCACTTCTGTGTTCCTGTCATCATCTGGCACGATCAGGGTGGGATGTCAGAAGGAGAGTAACACCTCCTAACGTTACTCTCCCTCCTAACTTCCCACCCCCTTGTGGGCATCAGCACTACTGCTTGTAAGCAGCAGCTCTGATGCTTTCAGTGAACTTCGTGACCCCTATGTAATGGTTGTTCGACCCTCAAGGTGGTCCCAACCCACAGGGTTCTATTTCCTTCTCACTGGTTCCTTGTGCCTATTGTTCTATTGTTTTGGTTATGTTCATGTCGCTTTATTTTGTGCCATTTATCCTTTATTTCACAACTAGTATAGGTGTCCTGTGAACCCCTTACACAGGGACCAAATATGAACAGCACATATATACAGTTGCAAGAAAAAGTATGTGAACCTTTTGGGATAACGTGGCGTTCTGCATGAATTTGTCATACAGTGTGTTCGGATCTTGATCACACCAATAGAAAAACACAATAATACCACACAAACATTCTATGTTTTCATAACATGTAAACGTTCACAGTGCAGGGTGGAAAAGTATGTGAACCCCAGGACTTAATAACTGGTTGACCCTCCTTTGCCAGCAAAAACCTCAACCAAATGTTTCCTGTCATTGCAGATCAGACCTGCACAACGATCTGGAGGAATTTTGGACCACTCCTCTTTACAAAACTGTTTCAGTGTAGCAATATTCTTGGGATGTCTGGTGTGAATCACTCTCTTAAGGTCATGCCACAGCATTTCAATCGGGTTGAGATCTGGACTGTGACTGGGCCACTCCAAAAGACATATATTGTTCTGTTGAAGCCATTATTTTGTTGAACGACTTGTATGCTTTGGGTCATTGTCCTGTTGCATCACCCATCCTCTGCGGAACTTCAGTTGGCAGACAGATGGTTTTACGTTTGCCTGCAAAATGTCTGATAAACTCTTGAATAAATTTTTCCATCAATGACAACAATCCATCCAGGTTCTGAGGCAGGAAAGCAGCCCCAAACCATGATGCTCCCTCCACCATGTTTCACAGTGGGGATGAGGTTTTGATGTTGGTGTGCTGTGACTTTTCTCTGCACACACAGTGTTGCGTGTTTTCTCCAAACAGCTCAATTTTGGTTTCATCTGTCTACAGAATATTTTGCCAGTAGTGATGTGCAACATCCAGGTGCTCTTTTCAAAACTTCAAACGTGCTGCAACATTTTTTGGACAGCAATGGCTTCCTCCGTGGTGTCCTCCCATGTACTCCATTCTTGTTTAATGTTTTCCTTATTGTAGATGTGTCAGCAAAAATGTGAGCATGTGCCAGAGATTTCTGTAAGTCTTTAGCTGACACTCTTGGATTCTTCTTTACCCCATCAAGCATTCTGCGCTGTGCTCTTGCAGTCATCTTTACAGGACGACCACGCCTAGGGAGAGTAGACACAGTGCTATAGTCTTTCCGTGGACACATGAACATCAAGGCTTTTGGAGATACTTTTGCAACCCTTTCCAGTCATCAATTCTTGATGGTAGGTCTTCTGAGAGCTCTCTTGTGCGAGGCTTGGTTCACATCAGACAGTGCTTCTTGAAACCAGTAAACCCAGCAACACATCCAATATCATCACACTGATTGGACTTGAGGTTGGCTCACTCCTGGCTCCAACTAGAAGAAGTCATTAGGCTAGGGGGTTCACATACTTTTTCCACCCTGCACTGTGAATGTTTACATGTTATGTTCAATAAAAAACATCAAAACATAATGTTTGTGCAGTGTTATATTAAGCAGACTGTGTGGTAACGAGCGGGGACCGACAGATGACGTCATCACCCTGCTCTCCATCGCTCACGGTATCGGCGGGCACCCTTTGTGTTCCAGCCGTTAGTTTGGACGGGGATGCTGGTCCCTATTCAAACTAATGGCATTGGCCAGAGATTGACGGACATGTCGATTCTCTGGCCGAATGAGCTTTGGTATGACAGGGATCGATCTAGGGACCGCAATCGGTTAGTTACGTGTGTGGAGACCCTTAGATGATTTTATGAACGATTCCTGCAAAACTCCATGGAATCCCAAAGGGTTCACATACTTTTTGTTGCAACTGTAATGCATATGGAAATCCAGGAGCTGGCGGTCCAAACTGATGTCTTCTCCATTCATCGAGTCTGTCGTTGTTCACTCGCCGTCCGCCGGGACGTAAAGAGTGAAACGCGTAGTGATTGTTCCGGGTGAGGCGAGCCGGTGAATACGTTATACGCGATTATAGCTAATGCTCGTTATCAATGATATGCGCGGCTCCCCGGAACAGCTGGGAGGATTGTTAGCTGCAGATCACGCCGGTGACCGCATATTTGCATTTTCTAACGCAACTGCCGTAGAGCGCCATCTAGGGGAGAAAACTTATTCCCTAATAGAGATGGTTGAATTTATTTTTTAAATTCGACCATTTTGACGAATTTGAGTTAATTGCAAAGCCCCTGAGCATGGTATCATCACCAAACTTGCTGGAGATGTAGAGAAGGGTTGGCGGTATACTAGAGAAAAAAAGTACTGCTCTAACACAAATAGTTTTTGCATAAATTAAGTTCAAAATTAAGTCAAAATTTGGAAAATCGGAATTTCGACTTTGTATTTGAACTTAATTTATGCAAAAACTCCATGTGCTAGAGCAAATCTTTCTTTTTGAAATGTTCCCACAACCTTTCTCTACATATCCAGCAATTTTGGTGATGATACCATGCTCAGGTGCTTTGCAATCAGCTCACAAAGTTAGCAAGTCAAAAAATTTGATCATCTCTAAAGCTTTGGGATCCGTGCCTTGGAGCCTGATATATAACGTCTGGTAATTCTACTTACTAATGAGTAGAGATGGTCAAATTTTTTTCAAAAGTTCGACCATTTCGACGGTTTCGACTTAATTGCAAAGCCCCTGAGCATAGTATCATCACCAAACTTGCTGGGGATGTAGAGAAGGGTTGGGGGTATAATACAAAAAAGAAAGTATATCTCTAACACAAATAGTTTTTTCACAAATCAAGTAGAAATTTCGAATTTCGACTTTAAATTTGAACTTAATTTATGCAAAAACGACATGTGCTAGAGCAAAGCTTTTTCTTTTCAAATGTTCCTCAAACCCTTCTCTACATCTCCAGCAATTTTGGTGATGATACCATGTTCAGCGGCTTTGCAATCCACTCTCAAAATTTGCAAGTCGAAAAATTTGACCATCTCTACTAATGAGGTCATCGCGTTGCCAAAGCGGAGTCGACCTTCAAATGCCGCTGAACGCAAATGCTGGTCATTGGATCCGCTATCCTGCAAGCACTTTCCTACAGCCAGGTAGCGCATTGTGGGTACTCAATGTAGATGTTTCATTCACACACTCAACTTTCATTAATTAACTAGTGAGCGCGAATTTTGGGATCACAAATTTGTATTGCGAATATCGGCACTTGGAGAATTCAGGAAGATCTGGAATATAGCACTATATCTTCGTAATCTGGAATATTCTAAATTCTGGGGAAAGTACCATGCATTGCCTTCGCAATATTCGCCTGTGCAAGTGCAGATATTGACAAATATTTAATTCTATGAGTGTTGTCTCATGTGGTGATTACACAGCAGCTGCTGTGTCACATTCTGCCACTAGATGTCACCGTGTCACTATATTCACATGTACAAGTATCGACATTTGCAAAAAGTAAATGGCAGGAGATCTCAAATTTATCAGCACTTCGGGAATTCACAAAGATCTGGCATATAGCGCTATATCTTCATAACCTGGAATATTCAAGATCCTGGGGAAAGAACTGTGCAGTGCGTTCGCAATGTTCACATGCACAAGTTTTCACAATTTTCACAATGAATGACTTCTATGAGAGTTGCCTCATGTGGTGATTACACTGCAGCTGCTATGTCACATTCTGCCACTAGATGTCACTGTGACATCACATTGTGTGCGCAATATTCGCATGTAAAAGTGCCGATTTTCCCAATGAATTACTTCTATGTGTGTTGTCTAATGTGGTGAATACACTGCAGCTGCTATGACACATTTTGCCACTAGATGTCACTGTGACATCACATTGTGTTCGCAATATTCGCATGTACAAGTGCAGATTTTCCCAATGAATTACTTCTATGAGTGTTGTCTCATGTGGTGATTACATTGCAGCTGCTATGTCACATTCTGCCACTAGATGTCACTGTGACATCACATTGTGTTCGCAATATTCACATGTACAAGTGCAGATTTTCCCAATGAATTACTTCTATGAGTGTTGTCTCATGTGGTGATTACATTGCAGCTGCTATGTCACATTCTGCCACTAGATGTCGCTGTGATAACACACATTGCGGTCAATGAATTACTTCTGGGGGGGGGGCAGGGGATGGGGGTAGATGTAGTGACACACCACCTCCCCCGTCTCTCCGTGGGGGTGTCGTTACATTTTGGTAGATTCTCTCAGCTCTCTAGCACAGTGGTGGGCAACTAGGTTGATATGGAGGGCCACGTGTTCGGCCCTCTGCATCACTAAAGGGCCGCATATAACATTTTCAATTTAAAATTGACTTGTATAAGCGTTTCAATTGACAGCAGGCAGAGCTAGAAAATGTTATTTTAAATTGTTAAATAACAAAACTTGTTTTAGATGACACTTCAAGCATTAGGGAACACAGTAGTGTGGTAATGCACACTTTGTGTCATTTATTTCGTTAAAGCCTTTGCGGAGTAATATGTCAATGTAATGGATATGTGTTTTTTTATGTCAGCTCTCAGCATCCATCAATTATAAGAATACATTTTGGTTTTGATGGTCATTCTTCGCAGAAACCCAAATGTTATCATTTCATGTAACTATTACTTTGTTTATTAGTGAATGTTTACAGTATTTTGGCACAAATTCGGATCACATGGTTCTGTACCAAGGAGCCATGCTGCCATCTGCTGGTACATTGGAATAATGCAGATGTGAATGAAGGACCATCAGGCTGTCTTATGTACAGGGATGCACATAAGTGGTACTCTGGTATTTAAAAGGGGCCAAAACCTAGCTCTGCGTACCGGCATTATTGTTACACAGCTCATATGTGTACTAACAACTTGGAGGCGCTCCGTGTCTGGGTGACCGCAGCTAAATGTTACATGTAGAAAACACAAGTAAAGGTCATAACATCTTTAAGGAACTAAGGGTTCCCCAAGGCACTGGTTGTGTAATGATGACTATAAGTTTAAAATATTCATTTTTATTTAAACACGTTTAAAAAAGACATTTTTAAATATAACAGTGTCGGAGTCAGAGCCAACAACAGACAGTGGGGTGGCTCCCAAATGTTACATGTATACAATTTATGTCACTTGGATAACTGCAGGGAAACATGAATAACTATGAAAGGTTGCAGTTAGGGGGAATGTTGGGAATGTAAATTAATGATCAAAAAAAAAAACAGACTTCTAAGGGTGTTGGAGATCTGGGGGATGAAAGTCAGAGTCGGCATATATAAGGGTAAAAGAGAGAATCACTGTGTAACAGCTGGAATGTGACTATAAAAGGTTGACATATGGACTGCAGGTAGTCTCAGGGGTTAGTTACTAACCCAG
>CM070043.1:40742929-40764534 GCA_036250615.1 Ptychadena robeensis | reverse complement strand
GGCCGTCACAGAGCAGTTGTATTTGTACTGACATTAGATTACACACAGGTGCACTCTATTAGTCATTAGGACTCATCAGGCAATGTCTATGGGTGTTAGGTCTCGAACCTGTGACCAGCAGCATTCTGGACAGTAGCCTTGCCCTCTTGGATTTTCCTTGTAACTCTTTCATCTGCCTTGCTCCAGCCTTGCCTTGCTAATTGCCCTGATCACCTGCACCTGCTACTTCCTCTATTTATATCCAGCCTCCTGCACCAGGTCTTTGCTGATTATTGTACTTCTGGACTCTGATCTAGCTGCATCTCCTGAATCCTCTCTGCTATTTCTACTGAACTCCCGCTGCCGATCCTGAACCGCCTACCGACCATTCTTCTGCCTTCTCCTTTGATCTGAACGTCTACCGTCGCCGACCCGGACTGTCCGACTACTCTGCTTGCCGCCCGCCTCGACTCTCTGCTTGCTCTATCACGACTACGCCTCCTGCGGCCCTTGCCACTGGACTGCACTCCTCCAGCCTGGTGTCCTCCTACTCAGGTGAGCCTAATTGGACACTTACAATGGGCAACTGACTGCCCTCAGGCCAAAGGGGGCTGAATAATTACGCACACCCCACTTTGCAGTTATTTATTTGCAAAAAATGTTTGGAATCATGTATGATTTTCCTTCCACTTCTCACGTGTACACCACTTTCTATTGGTCTTTAACATGGAATTTCAATAAAATTGAGTCATGTTTGTGGCTGTAATGGGACAAATTTTGGAAAAGTTCAAGGGGCCAAATACTTTTGCAAGTATTTGCACTGTATATTAAATGACCATGGTCATCACGCTGAGGATATTAGTTTTAACAAGGAAATAAAATATTGGAGACAAAAAGAAGAGAGAGCAGTAGAACATAAATCCCCTTCACAGGCTGGGGGTATGTCCATGACGACCTCAGAGGAAGTGTATTGATTGGTGGTAGCTGTTGTTCAATCCAGAAGACTGAGGACATCTAGTGGCAGAAAATATGTACTGTGGGGGAAGGGCAGGAACAGCTTAAAGTTAATTTATAATGCAAAAACAAATATTTATGACCAGTTTTTCTTTAATTTTAAAGACCTGCAGAAATGTTATGGTATAATATAGATTGTTATACATTTCATAATTTTTTATGTGAATTAGTTGTGGTCATGTGAGGTTCTTCTGAGCTCCGAGTCATATTCTTTTCATTTGTCAGCACAAAGATACCATGGAAGCGGAAGGCTGGATTAAGAGATGACCTCCAGCAGATGGAAAACGTTTATTGGGAAATAGATCAGCCACAGGTAAGTGGGTCTTTAAAATGTCTTATTAAGTTCAAGGAACATTTCAGAAGGTCAACATGCTCCTGGACTGTGAGATGATAGGTCAGTTTCCATTTGTAAACTTTCACCATCAGATTCTCATATGTTTTCATATCATTTGTTTGTAGACGATTTACAGGAAAGCAGGATCAGACACTAGGACAGAAGCCTTGAAGATCAATGCCATATATGTAACAGCGATGCACGCACCAGTGGTACGTATGGTCCATTCATTGAGTTGACTCTCAAAGCTCTGAAAGCCAAAGTGGTCATTTAAACTAGACTTGGGTCTTCATTTCCCAATTCTAGTGCTTTACTGCTCCATGGCCACTTGCTATTCCAAAATGTTAAATTCTATAAAAGTTATGAAAAAAAGAAAATTCTAAATGTGTCAAGAAATCAATCGTCCAATGAACGCTGTATTTCCTTTTGCTATCACAAGCCTAGGGGAAGGAACCACAGTGTGTGTCCATAGGGAGGGGTGGTAGGTGGCTTGAACACACCAAGCAAAGTGAACATTTTACTGAAATATTAGAAAGTCATGAACGTGTATTACTTTGTTGTTTTCGAATTACCAAATATGCTTAAGCTTTGCATAGGTCCCTCCCCCAAGGAGCTCATGCTTATGTCTTAGAACACACATGGTTTGGACCATGGCTCAAAGGTTCTACTTTGGGAATGAACGATATATACATGATAGACTTCTACTGTATAATAATATGTCTTTGCTTCTACATTTAGCATATCTAACCAAAGTTACCTGCTTTACATAGGTCCCCCCCATGAGGAACTCATACTTATGTCTCTATTACACCTATACAAACACACATAGATGAGTTTGGGCCAAGGTTCTCAGGTTCTGCTTTAGGAATGAAAGGTCATACTAGACTACTACTGTAAACATATTATTTGCATCAACATTCAGCATATCTAACCATAGTTACCTGCTTTTCATAGGTCCCTCCCATGAGGAACTCCTACTTATGTCTCTACCACACTTATACAAATGCACAAAGATGAGTTTGGGTCAAGGTTCCCAGGTTTTGCTTTAGGAATGAAAGGTCATACTAGACTACTACAGTATAAATATGATTATTTGCATCAACATTCAGCATATCTAACTATAGTTACCTGCTTTGCACAGGTCTCTTCCCTGAGGAACTTATACTTATGTCCTTAGCACACCTATACAAACACACATGGATGAGTTTCGGCCAAGGTTCGAAGGTTTTGCTTTAGAAATGAATGCTCATACTAGGCTACTACTATATGAAAATTATTTGCTTTGCATAGGTCCCACCCTCGAGGACCTGATGCTTATGTCCCTACTGCACCTATACAAAAAGACATAGATGAATTTACGCCATGGTTATCAGGTTTAATTATTTGCTTAAACATTTAGCATATCTAACCATAGTTATCGGCCTCCAAGGCATTTACATTGGGATGTCCTTTCCATGGTCATTTGTGCAGGTGGGCCAGTTTGGTGAGGTACCAAAGAACTTTTCAACTACAATTAAAATATATTCTAGGAAGGATAAGGCTCTTTATGGAAAGGTTGTCCTGCAAGAGAACTCATGGATAAGCACAAGATCAACTTGATCAGCTGATACATTTCTACTGTTTGGCTGATCATTTTTCAGCCTACACAGGAAGTATGATCCATCATGATCCAATGTTCCCGACCAGCGAATGAGGGAAGATCAACCCCATAAGCTGATCAGATTCCTCAACTGTGTCTACATGAGTTCTCTTTCAGCAGAACTTTTCTTAGGTGCCCCAGGACCACAGTGACCTATTCTAGCTATTAGTTTCCATAGCTACATCATCTGTGATTTTTTTGTTCTGCAGAAATCAGCGTATAATAGGAGAGATTTCCTACAAGGAGATGATGACACTGAAGAGGACTGTTACTGAGCCCACCATGGATTTCCATGCATTATACATTAAAGGTTCACCAACGTAAAGAGAGAGAGCACATCCAACCTGCTTGTGTGAGTTCATCTTCTCCGTGTTCCCTCTATAGCCTACTGATCCTACTGAGATGATGACACTGAAGATGACTGTTACTCCCTCCATAGCCTACTGATCCTGGAAGTGCCTGCTGGTAACTCTGGAACAAACCCTTGCTGGTTCCTTTCCATTCTACATAAAGAATTACATAAACTCAGCTTGTAACCTGCCAAGGAGGACTACATATTGTTGGTGATGAAGGGAGCAGTAAGAAAGAGGATGAAGACATCAGACAGCACATGGCTTAGAAGGCCAAATTCTTCTACTTCTACTGGACCTATTAGATGTTCTGTTGTATTTGACTGCAATACAAGGATTACAGACTACATGAATGGGTATGAATGATCTTTAAAGTGTAGAGTTTGCTTCATAGCATTAAACCTTGTTGATTGTATTTGGTGTTCTGTCCACTAGTATTGTGGACCAATACTAGAATAATGTCCTTAGGCTCCTAAGGGGTCATTTCTAGAGTTTGCTACAAAATTCTCACCAAATTTTGACTAGCTGGCTTTGGGAGTTAATTTCAAAGCCCCTGAACGTGGAACGGGATTGGGGATCAACCAAATGACACAAGACATACGGTATAACCAGTGTTTTTAGCTTAATCAGAACAAGAAAACAGTAATGGCAGAAGGGACAATATGAAGGCAAAGAGAGTAGACCTTTATGCCTAAACAGGATACATACTCCAGTGGGGGTGGGGGGGAAATGGTCTAAAAGTGTGGTTAAAGAAATTTTTTTTGAGGGTCTTCTGCATCCATATAGGTTTCACCCTGCCAGCCTCTTGATTGGACTATGTGAAAGGAGAAGCACATATAGTTAGGGCAATACATACTTACATTTTTGTTACATCGCGCATCTGCGGAGTTGTGCTTGCAGCTTCTCCCTTCGCCCCCCTCTTCCCCCATCTCTGTATACTGACGGCAAGTGACACTAGATGTAGTGACATCTAGTGGCTGAATTTGATATTGCATTGGAGATTTCTTACCCAATTGAGATTAATGCTCATACACTTCAAATATTTTTTTCCTGCTATAAAAACTGGGCACGTCTTATGGTCAGGTGCTTCTTATGGTCCAAAAAGTATGGTAAGTCCAGAAGATAATTAAATACGTAGGGCCAGAGACTACTGGTTAACTGGTAACCACTACCTAATATTATTATTTATGTATATAGCGCCAACATATTACGCAGCGCTGTACAATAAATCTGAGTTAACCCAACATAAGATAACACACAGGTACAAGTTATGATACAGGAGGAGTGGAGGACCCTGCCCGATCAGGTTTATAATGTAATAGGTTGGGGGGAAAAGGATACAATAGGTGGGGGGATGGGACTGGCATGGTGGTGATGTTAGGAGTCAAAAAATGGGTAGGCCAGACTGTAGAAGGGGGTTTTCAGGGATTTTCAGGGAAGTGCCAAAGGTAGAAGCAAGACTAATGGGGTGAGGGAGAGAGTTCCAAAGAATAGGTGCTGCCCTAGAGATGTCTTAAAGCCGGCATGTGATGATGTTATGAGCGGGGATGTCATTAGTAGGTCACTGGAGGAGCGGAGGGGGCGGTTAGGGGTGTATTTACGAACAAGGTTGAAGATGAAAGTGGAGCAGGAGGTGTAGAGTAATTGACTGGACAATTGGAAGCCAGTGTAGAGATTTGCAGAGAGGAAGAGCAGTTAGAGGAGTAAATGACTCTAGCAGCACCATTCATGGTGAACTGAAAAGGTGATAGTCAACTTAAGGACCCTGGCTCCAGGCCCAGCACAGATTCCACACAGGCAACATGTCAGGACCCAGAGGAAGCACCCCACTAGAAAGACAACACTTCAGAAGCTGGAACTCAATAGCTGTCTAAAAATAAGCCATGTCCAGGTCTATTAGGACAATAAAAATGGTTCCAGCAACCATGTGACCTGGATCCTGCATAAATTAACCCAAAAGGGGGGCCCTTGTAAAATGGTGTATCCACCCATGATGGTGGCCTACCACTACCTGGATATCTCCTTCCAAGATATTGTACCCAGGTAGAGATGAAATCTCACCATACTTTCCACATGTCCCCCCTAATGCTACAGTGGTCAGATAAATGACTACTAAAAAGTCAATTAATAAAATAATATAGAGCGTAGCTATGGAGAGAAGAGGAAAAAAGCGTTAGGGTCCCCATACACCCCATAGATTTCTGTCAGATTTCCTTTAGATCTCCTTTTGTTTTACCAAAACCATGTGATATGAGGGACTTTCTAAACCATCAAGTCTACCTGTGTTCAATCACAGAGGACCCGGCACTACATAGTTGTTGGTAGATCTAAAGGATATCTGACAGAGATCTAAAGGCCATCTTTAATGATGTTAGTAACATTGACATACATTCTTCATACAAGGATGGTGCCAGCAATCTGGAAACAACATACATGATCTGGTTTTCAAGGTGGAAATTGGCAATAGAATCCAACAATTTGTGGAAGGGGAAGGGAAGTAGAGCATGGGGTCAACTTTTGCCATGCAAAATGGCCAACAATTCTTAATAACAGCTACAGAACTAGCTTCCGTAACGCCAGGTAATGCTCTAAGGGTGGCGTAAAGATTGACAATGCAGCTCTAAGGTTTAGAAGATCTAAATAGAAAAATATTATTTCCTCTTTTGGAATAAATCAAAGACAGGGCGCTCAGGCGTGACCCTCTGGAGGAAGTCTAACTTGTGATTTGCCAGAGAGGAAAAAACAACACGAGCCACCAATGTGTGTTTTAGTCATAAACGTTCCGTCTGGCAGGCAGTCTGGAAGAAGAGCGGTAAAAAACTCAACTCAACTTAAAGCTAAAGTAGACTAAGCCCTAGGCTCCACAGCAATGGGGCTATGACAGGGCTGTCTCCACAGCCCGTCAGAGCCAAGGATCCGCTGGTCCGAGCCTCCGTTGTGTTGATGTCAAACCAGCCATCTGCTTGGCAAAACCCAACAAACCCCATCCAATTGCCAGGCTTGCCAGAACCCAGCAGATCGAAAAGCGGATGTGGAGTCTAGAGGTTAATATACCCCTTGTATGTCCTACTAGGCCATGTTGGTTGGTCTTCAAGTAACCAAACCATTTCCTTCTCAGCACAGAGCTCTCTCAGCACCCCTTACCAACCAGGCCTGCATGTTGGTCAACTTGATCCATAGGCGTCCCCAATATGGAGATGTTGACTATAAGCTCCAGTAACAATTTCAATGTTCTCAGAAGAGCAACCCAAAAAAGCTGAGCACAAAGAAAATGATAAGCAACAAAAACCACCCCAAATTTCACTACCTTATTCCTGCCATTAACTCTGCCGTCTGTCCAGTCCGTAAATCAGTCACATGGTGATGTTTTCACCACAAGACAACCAAAATATCTTCAGTTGTTGTTTCATTTCATTTAAGGGTGAAAAGGTGGTTTCTGCAGAAATTAAATAAAACCACATGCAGAAATTTGTGTTCCTCTTCAGAAATCAGTGTTGCTTTTAAGATCTTTTGTAAATGCTTATTTACTTTTGTCCAATGGTTGTCCAGTAGATGGACCAGTGGTTGTCCAAAATGAGCAACTAGTTCTTGTCAAACTGCGGAACCAATGTCTGTCCAGCAGAGCAACTAATGATTGTCCAATTGAGGAGCCGATGGATGTCCAATTGAAGAGCCAATGGTTGTCCAATTGAGGAACCAATGATGGTTGTCCAATTGCGGAGCCAATGTCTGTCCAGCAGAGGGACTAATGGTTGTCCTATTGAGGAACCAATGGGTGTCCAATTGAGAAACCAATGGGTGTCCAATTGAGAAACCAATAGGTGTCCAATTGAGAAACCAATGGGTGTTCGTTTGAGAAGCTAATGGCTGTCCAGAAGAGGGAGCTAATGATTTTCCAGTGGAGGGACCAATGGTTGTCTAATTGAGGAGCCAATGGGTGTCCAACTGAGATGGTATTGGCTTTCCAGAAGAGGGGCTAATTGTTTTTCACAAGACGGACCAATGGGTGTCCAATCGAGAAGCTAATGACTGTCCAGAAGAGGGGGCTGATGGTTTTCCAGTAGAGGGACCCAATGGTTGTCCTATTGAGGAAGCAATGGGTGCCCAATTGAGAAGCCAATGGGTGTCCAACTGAGGGGCCGATGGCTGTCCAGTTGAGGGACCCAACAGTTGTCTGATTGAGAAACCAATGGCTGTCCATTTGGAACTCCAATAGTCATCCAGTTGGTTATCTAATGGCTGTCTAGTTTGCAGCCCAATAACTATCCAGTTTGTGGTTCAATGTCAGTAGTATGGGCAACCCAAATTGTTGTCTAATTGACTGCCTAAGGGCTGATTGGTGGCCCAATGGCTGTCCAGATGACATACAAGATCAAATATCAGCAAGAGAATCAGAAAAAGTATATAATATATATATATTATATATAATAGTATAACTGAATTTCACACCTCAACGTATGTTGTGTATAGCACCTGGATACTTGCAATGCAAAGGGAGGAGAAATTGAGCTCAGTGCCTGAAGAACATTCCACAAACTCAAAAGTCCGTCTCAAAGTCTAGAAACAAATCAGATTTGGTTTGTGTTTACCAATGTTTGACACAGATCAGCCCCTGCTGCAGCCTCTGAACTCTTGCTGCAGTTACTATATAGAATGATCTCTGGGTGAAAGGAGACAGGAAGCGTGCTTGTAAAGTGGTCCTCCTTGCTTTGTGATCATGGCGGCTGAGATTTGGAGACTTCCTCATAATGCAGTATTGGTTTCAGGTTGTGCAATGTGATTATTCCATGGAAGCTCTGTTCATCATCACCACGCTCATTACCATTTACAGATTTTTTAGGCTGATATACTAACCTGCCAATGTCTCTTCAGACAGGAAACCAAGAATGATATCTTGTAACCCGCAGGTTTCTTCACTAAATTTCAGCAATGCAAATGTCAGCAAAATGTTCACATCCTTTTCTATTTGAAGCTAAACTGTCCTGAGATCAACACTGCTCTGTTGTATAGCACCTTCCTAGTCACCTGAATGGCCAATAAAAACAAAACAAAGACCTCCTGTTACCTTCTGCTTCTCCTAAGACTTCTGGTTGGATCTAAAGAAGGACATATGTGTCTTAAATTTTTTGAGACACAACTGGCACTTTGGTTATTCGAGACACAACATAATTTAAGTGATATAATATACAGCTGAAATGTTTCCTAGCAATACCCTTAATGTACCACAAGGTGGCACCAACATACCCTCACAATCAGATCTCCATAGCAATCAATGCTAAATATGGACTATAAATAGATTGTTGCAGGATGCATTGGTGTCATTAGCCCTGTGTGGCTAGTGCAGTGTTTCTCAAACCGGGGGCAGGCCCCCATGGTGGCGCGTGAAGGTATTCCAGGGGAGGCGTGGGCCCTCATTCTGAACCTGTGTTCCAATGGGGACCTCAAAAATGTTCCTCAATCGAAAAGGGGGGCCCTGCAAAGAAAGTTCAGGAACCACTGGGCTAGTGCGATCTGCACTGGGTGACACGCCCAACTGCAATGTCGCAATGTCAGCGTGACAGCACATCAGAGTCTTTGGCTTGCAACCCCCCCCCCCCCCAGCCCCCATTAACACTGGCTTATGTATGTTTGTGTATGTGACAACTTCTATTCAGCACCTTCCCTGCTTCCTCAGCATCCCTTTGGTTGTAGGGAGAGATTAATGTGTGCAGTGTGTCCAGGGCTGGGCAAAATTCAATTAAACACTTCAGCCTAATAGTTAGTGACTACCCTCTGCAGTTAATATATTTATATATATATATATATATATATATATATATATATATTGTGACATACTGTTCATCTGTCACGGTGTAAATGGACCCATCAGGTGTATCCTGGAAGGAATCCAGGAATATGTTGGCCAACAACAATAGGTTGTTGTGCAGTTTTGTTTAGTTTTCCACCCAGGAACTACACCTGATGGACAACAGGGAGGTGGCTGGGTGTGTCTTAACAAAAGGAGACTGAAGCCACTCAGGCAGGGCTCCCAAGGAAATTGGAGACAGGGCTGCTAGGTGCAGAAAATACAGGGCACACAGAGTGATAATGGTTGCCAGGAGGCAGGCCATGAAGGTTTCCTAGAGAAAGGAAACATTGTTTGATCGGTGCCAAGCCAGGAGGCTTGGCATTTTCAGGACATTCTTCTGGGTAACCCTTTGTTTTTGACTGATTTGTGTGCAAATAAACACGGGCAGGAGCCCTAAGAGGTAAACAATCATGTGGATTGATGCTTTGAGAGCAACCGTTTGGAGCTGATCCCCCACACTGGCGGAGAATGCGGGCATGATCCCCCACACTGGTGGAGAATGCGGGCATGAACCCCTAAACGTGGGCAGTGAACCCCCTGAAATTTTAAAGTGGACGCTTTGCTGTTTTTGTGGTGGAGAATGCGGGCATCGTAGTCCTGCTGCTGGGATGCCCTGGCCTGTAACTGGGTCCTCCATTATCAAAGTGCACTGGCCCTTTACACAGCAAACAGCAAAGCGTCCACTTTTAAATTTCAGGGGGTTCACTGCCCACGTTTAGGGGTTCATGCCCGCATTCTCCACCAGTGTGGGGGATCAGCTCCAAACGGTTGCTCTCAAAGCATCAATCCACACATTGTTTACCTCTTAAGGCTCCTGCCTGTGTTTATTTGCACACAAATCAGTCCAAAACAAAGGGTTACCCTCACAGGGGTTAAGATCAATCAAAATAAAAAATCCAGATGAATGTCCTGAAAATGCCAAGCCTCCTGGCTTGGCACCGATCAAACAATGTTTCCTTTCTCTAGGAAACCTTCATGGCCTGCCTCCTGGCAGCCATCAGCATTGGGCCACACACACTCTATGTGCCCTGTATTTACTGAACCTAGCAGCACTGTCTCAACATCCTCCTGGATTCCTTCCAGGATACACCACCTGATAGTCCATTTACATCGTGACAGACGAACAGTATGTCACAATATATATAACTTGCAGCATGCCCCATATGTAACGACATCATGGGTTTCTGCCAGAGAGCCTCAGGACCTTACAGAACTCCAATGGCCATTTTAAATTTCTATTCATGTTTTTCTTGAATGCAGTTACCCCTTTAGTAAGTTGTTTTAAAAAGAAGATTTGCTGTTTACAAGGTTCAGTAGCTCAAACTAAAATTTACACAAGTAAGATCCTTGGCTCCTACATTTTTCCCATTATCTTCTTCCTGAGACTGTGACAGTCTATGCTTTTGCTTCAGTTTCTAGTACAATGTACAAATCCATAGAGATGATCGGTAGTTTTATAAAGACATTTGTAGCGCACAACTAAAATGTGTCACATGCAAATCTTAATACCATTATTGTAGATGGATGAATGTAGCCTCACACTTAGCGTATCCCTTTATCCTATCCTGAGCCTCAGACAACTAAACCTTGGGTGATACCATTTACCTTGATCTAATACTAGTCTCAAGTTGTAAAGATCTCCTATGATATATACGTTCTATATCCAATGATGGAGCAGTGGCCACCAATAGAGGTTCAATGACTAAGACAAGCAGCTAGATCCCCAAAAATTGTTGGAAAGAATCAGAATCATAATAATGGGTGTCTAATTAAGGAGCCAATGGGTGTCCAATTAAGGAGCCAATGGGTGTCCAACTGAGGGGCCCATGGCTGTCCAGTAGAGGGACCCAATGGCTGGCCTATTGAGGAAGCAATGGGTGTTCAATTGAGGAGCCAATGGGTGTCGAACTGAGGGGCCCATGGCTGTCCAGTAGAGAGACCCAACAGTTGTACAATTAAGGAACCAATGGCTGCCCATATGGAACGTCAATGGCCATCTAGTTGGTTAAAAAATGTCTGTCTAGGTTGCAGCTCAATAACTATTCAGTTTGGCCCAATGGCAGTAGTATGGGCAACCCAATGGTAGTCTAGAAGGCTGGCCAAATTGTTGTCCAATTAATTACCTAAGGGCTAGTGAAAGGCTTATCAAAGCTCTCAAATGAGTACAAGAATCCTGAAAGCTGATATTTTCATAGACCTCAGAAATCATCAAAGTTCTTTATATCGGGGAACGTTTGTATGCTCGTTGGCTGATGAGAAGTCAAGACCAGCGTCCTCTGCTTAAGGGTTCTTGTGGGAATATTGATATCCTGGGATGGACGTATTTCTTCTCCAACATTGGCTATCGTTCTACTGACTGCTGAAGATGTTGCGTAGCCACACAGACCATTTTAGATACTGTCCCCTTTAAGCCCATGTCCCATGAGGCTCTGGGGCAAGAGGGCTTTAAAACTGACACACAGGAAGAGAAGGAGTATGACTTGAAAAGATAGCAGCAACTGGGCTATCCAGCTGTCTCCAGGTTCACCGCCCCCTCCGTTCAGGTCGACCTAATAGCACGCACTCTCCAGCCAAGACCCAGTTGTTTACCAAGTGTTCCGGTCTGGTGCCTGCCATGTTACCCTATTTAATTGGAGCTGACCAGCAGATTTACCAGTACCTGCCTCCTCTGCTGGAAAAAAAACTCTAAGGTCTGCACTACCCACCGTGGCATGCAGCTTCATTCACCTTTGTTGAAGAGGTCTTGTCCCGGGTCAGACGTAATCCCTTCAGGACATTTCATCAGAGTCCCTAAACGGTTTATTTGCAGCACGCACGGCTCTTGTCGTTGGTTGATCCTAGAACTTGACACAGCTTTGGGCATCCTTCCATTCACTCCTAGAGAGGGCCAAAATCTGTTGTTTTAAACATTTCAACCCCCTGGTCAAAATTAATTTCTATCACAAAATTTCTACCAATTAGGAGGATTTTCACATTCAAAATTTCTACTTAGAAAAAATTTAGGAAAATGGAATGAGTAGAGGGGTCTCCCGAACCCCTTACACATTCCTAAAGGCTTAATGTCCTAGAAATAAAACAATGAAGATGACTTTTTTAAAAATCTGTTTATTAAGTTTATCCGTTGGTTAGTCAATACTTGGGTTTGGCCGAACGTAGCTACTGTGCACGTCCTTGCTGCCACCTGTGGCTGATGTTAATTATTGTTGACATCCAAGGACATGAGCAGTAGTGTGGGAAAAATATCCACGCAACTGCACATGCCACTACAGTTCATCTGTGGACATATTGATCAACAGGTGAAAGTACAGGCGAACTGTACGTACATGAGCAGTATCGCGGGAAAGATTTCCCACGCTACTGCGCATGCCCAACAGGTTACTTGAGGCCATGTTTTTGTTTACATATGGAAACTCCTGAGTATTGGTAAACCCATGATCACTTCCAGGTCTGCCTCTTGGACCTAGAGGAGATCTGTTGGTTAGTCCAGTGGTTCCCAAACTTTCCCTACAGGGCCCCATTTCTTTTGAGGAAAATTATCAAGCCCCCCATCCCTATTCAAACACAGGTTTAGAATGAGGGCCCGCGCCCTCCTGGAATACCTCTGCGCCCCCCAGGGGCACCCGCCCCCCAGTTTGGGAACCATTGGGTTAGTTGAGAGAGGTTGCTGTGTAAGCAAACTTCCCCCGAGCTTCCCCCGTACATTTTTTCATTATCAAATGTAAACAATCAAGTCAAATTGTACTGTGAAAATGTCTTTTTGTGGAAAAATCAAAATCATCCCACAGAATTACGACCATCATTTTTGGATCATCTCTACTTACTACAAACATGGAGCTGGGTTGTTCAGGAGCCCAGGGCTATGACATAGGTTGCCAGGGGAATACCTACCATTACCAGTGCCGGGAAGCCAAGCTGTATTGAGCAGGAAATTTCTGCAGAATTTTGATAATGCATAAGATGACTCCAGAGGTCACCAGATGTCATCACTATCTACCAGAAGATACAACTTGTCCTCAGTTTCATTATAAATTGGCAATGTTATCAGTAACATTTCCCTTCACACAAAAAGTTGACGTTCAGCCAGATTTAAATAATCCCCTGAGGACATGTGTAAAGAACCCTTTAATGATCTGGTTTGGGTTGGTGAGATGGTGGATGTGTGTTGGCTTCCTCATTCAACTCACCTTCTACTTTATTGACCATGAAGTCAGAAACAATGTTAAACCTACCGGCAAAAGTCGGTTACACCAACTCAATGGCAAGACATCGGAACACAGCAGCAGAAGGAATGCAACCGGCTTCTGAATTTGGTGTGCAAAAGCCAGTCTGTAAATTATCCAGTAACCCCAAATCCACCACCCC
This sequence comes from Ptychadena robeensis, assembly GCA_036250615.1. Classification (NCBI taxonomy): domain Eukaryota; kingdom Metazoa; phylum Chordata; class Amphibia; order Anura; family Ptychadenidae; genus Ptychadena; species Ptychadena robeensis. The sequence goes on along the minus strand of CM070043.1, from coordinate 40,751,008 downwards.
TCCCCCAACACACACATGAGACACAAACTCTATACATACACAAAAACATCTGTGTTTATCCTGCCAAACCACATCCGCTGGGGAACTTTCAGTTTAAAGAAATGTTTATCGTGCAAAGCTGCTATTTTACATAATAAAAAGTACCCGATACGCTTTGACAAACCAAAGATAAGTAATAATAATAGTGTGACTGTGAGGAGATGTGAGGAGACTGTGAGGAGAGTGTCAGCTCCTCTGTGTAGAGATGGATGCAGCTTCCCTGGGTTCTCAGCATTATAGTATATGTCTAGGGCTATGTTTTCACAGCACCAAAATCCCTCCATTTGATGTACGGCAAACTGAGGGATATTGGCGCATCCCATTATATAAAATGGTCCTGTACCCACCCATATTGGTGTGATGCATTCTGGACCATTGCGTTAAAATCATTGCAAGGCACTACATCGAGCTTGATACAACGAAGCCCAACCCAAGTGTGGGTGTGCTGACACACCCATAGGGAACGGGCTGTTTTCCTACAAAAAGAAAAAAAAGACGTACCTTACTTCCGGTCTGTGGCAATCATCACTTCCTGGATCGCGAAGGACAAGAAGAATGGGTAGAAAGGCCCCTCCATCTGTAACACATGCCTTACTGGATGTCATAACTAGTGATGGCCAAACATCGGTCTGTCCGTCGTCCGCCTGTTCACGGAGATTTCAAATTCCCTGCCTCTTGGCAGGGAATTTGGATGGGTACTATACCAGAAACTATGCCACGACATCACTTCCGATATCTGGAGTGCACAGCTCCTGGTTTCAAAACCAGAAGTAACGTTGATTGGACATCACATCCGGCCCGTGCCCGGTACAATGCTAGAGATCAGGTTTCTCTACCCGATCTCTAGTAAAAAATAATTCTCCCCCGGCCCCACCGGGCTTGGGAAGGTCTGGCGGGAGGAAGAATTATAGACTTCTCTCCGGCAAAGGGGGCGTTCAATGTTCACGCCGAACTGTCCACCTGGCTCGTTCGTCCATCACTTGTCCTTATAAATCATAGATGCTTCCGAAAGAAGGGACCCTGGTGGACTCATGGCAAACTCATGGACGCCGTGGAAACATAGCCTAAAGCTAGCCATACACGTGTCGGATTCCATGTCCGATCGATTCCGGCGATTCTGCCGGGAATCGCAGGTGTGATCAATCGGGCAATTAAGAGTATCCATCGCAGCATACCACCTTGTCCAACGGATTCCGGGACGGATCCGTGTCCGATTGTCCACCTCACAACTGGCAACTCCCCCTGATCCGGACAGAATCGCATGAGAAAGACCAACATGTTGGTTCTCCGTCGGATACGATTCTGAGCCCCTGATCAATCGGACGTGATCGATCGGACCAGGTGGGCTGCATGCGATTCCGGCACGATCGTTTGGCGTGCACGCGCCCGAAATCCGGTGCGAATCCGACACGTGTATGGGGGCCTTTAGACATAGATAAATAACCAGAGAAACCTCTGGACCAGTTAAGCCTTGGTAAAAGTGCAACTATGGGTTTGGGGTTTGGAGGTGGGTAGTTGCCTCAGGGGTTACACATACCTTTACTATTTTGAAATAAGGCAGATCTGTCCCCACTCGATCGTCACGCCATTGAAAATTTAACCAATAAAATAACAAAGTTTGACAAAAACATTGACTTTTATTGTACAATAAATTATACATCATAAAATATAAACATTTAGAAATCCATAAGGAAAGGCACAACCGTACAGGTGGGGGTCCCGATTGAGTTGCCCCCCATTGCCACTCTAATGGCTGCTTTACATGGAGTCTGTAGAAGGGACTTAAGTCTTGAAATCTGGGTGGCCATTTTGAACAAACATTGATTGGCTATTAGAATTATTATAGCTGCTGATTCATACTGACAGGTGATGGTTTTCATGGGTGGAAGTTTGGTGGACCAAGTCATCTCTCTTCATCTCTTGGTGGTCTGTTTTCTTACTAAAACGATTAATAAAAAAATTATGAACACAATTCTGAGGTCACCACAGTTTTTTTGCATTCCTTCCAACAGTTTAATTCGCAACAATTAAAGAGTATCCAGTCCAGTCGAAAAATAGTTTCACAGTATTTTCCCCAATAATACTCCCAACAGTTTTATCTGAGATGAATTTTGGTTGGGATCAGGAGATATTGAACTAATTTTTGGGGGTCACCCCTAGATCATGTCATACCAACAGAGACTCACTTGAAACTCTAGATTTTTTTTTTTTGGTAGAGGGTCTACTAAACCTTGTTTGTTGCAGGTCCTACTACTCCTAAACTCCTAAAGAGATGTAGGCAACCTCTATATCTGCAGATCTAGTTGTCCCCGATTGGCATACATCTTCTGTAAAAACAACAGATCACCCATTACATAGCATACATCAATATAATAATGAAGGTTCCAGTTAAAGATTGGTTCTTCATAACAGTTATACTAGGAACTAGAAATTACTGGTTCTCTTGTAAAAAAAAGTTCTCCTGTGATAGAAAAGTAGTTCTCCTTTAAGAGACTCCACCATGAAGTAAAACTTGAGGAAACACAAAGTTGTCATGGAAGATAACCCATCATGAAGCACAACATTCTACTGGAAGAAAACCCATAATACACAATTCTCCTGAAAAAGAAACCATAGTTCTCCTGGAAGAGAGCCCATAGTGAAGCATAAAGTTCTCCTGAAAATGAAAACCACAATTCTCCTGGAAGAGAGCCCATAGTGAAGCATAAAGTTCTCCTGGAAGAAAGCCCATAGTGAAGCACAAAGTTCTCCTGGAAGAGAGAACACATGGTGAAGCACAAAGTTCTCCTGCAAGAGAACCCATGGTGAAGCATAAAGTTCTCCTGGAAGAAGGCCAATAGTGAAGCACATAGTTCTCCTGAAACAGAGCCCATTGTGACGGTAACCGCGACTCCCAGTCTCGCCGGGCCCACAACCTCCCAAAACCAGGGACAACACAGGGACCAGCAGGCCAAGAGACACCCGTCACGTACGTTCGGTGAGAGTGACAAACCCGTTACCCTAAAGCTGGCCATACACCTTCAGATTTCCTTCAGATTTCCTGTCAGATTTCCTTCAGATCAGATTTTGTTTTACCAAAACCATGTAATATGATGACCTTTCTACACCTTCCAATCACTATGTATTCTATCAGGGAGGACACTATACTACATGGTTGTTGGTAGATCTGATCTGATCTGAAGGAAATCTGACAAAGAAATCTGAAGGTGTATGGCCAGCTTAACACCTAAAACACTGCCACCACGTGTGGCACGCCCGATAACTGCCACCACGTGGAGCACGCCCCGATAACTGCCACTAACGGCAATTCTAACAAGGTCTATAACACTCTCTGTCACGATCAGACAGGAATATACAAGAACTTGGTAACACAACCGTCTAGTCTCTTAACCTTCTGAGCGTTCTCCCCGAATTAACTCGGGCTGAGTTCATGAAACTCAGCCCCAGTTAGCCGGAGGAGTGCCCGAGGACTCGCCGTCTTCTCACCGGTGACGCGAAGGAGGCGGGGGTAGGCGGCGCCATAGACCTCCATGTAAATGGAGGGGCGTCGCCTTTCGTCAGCGTCTCCAGTGACGCCGGGCTTATGTTTACTACCCTGAGCTGAGCTGGCAATCGCGGCTGAGCACATTGTGCTCCGCCGCGATTGCCCGTTGCACGGTTATAAAAAAACCGTGCCACGTGGCAAACGCTCAGAGGGTTAAGGAGAAGGAGTTCTCTTTGTTAATTTAGAGCAATGGAGATTAGCATACGATTTAAATATCGTTTTACTAAAAAACGTAATAGTGCACAAAATATTTACAGAAAAGTACTAACAAAACATACAGACAATAACAGCAAAATAAAAAGGAATAAAGAGTGAAAGTAATACTTATGGTGAATCCTGGGCACTGGCTTGGTATGATGCAGAGTCCCGATCTGGATTGTAGAATTCAAAGTCCAAAGTAGTCCAGTCTAGGTCAAGATGATACTGGCTCTCAATCATTGACCTGGCATAGATGTTCCTTGTGGTGATGGTATTGGAGAGCTGTAGTGTGAGGGTTCACCCCAGCTTTTCAAGTCCAGTTCCCAGGGTGGGGCTAACGGCTAACATCCAATCATGAGCAGTTACCAGTAGACTCAAAACAGAGGGCAGCCCCCTAACACAGGGGTGTCCACCAGATCTGCCCACAATGAGAATATCATACCTGGATCCATATTTCTGCAGGGGAAGGTGCTATCACCGAATGACTTACAAATTATGATCCTGCAGAAAACATGGAATCCAAGGATAGTAAACATGGTTAGCTTAGGAATTGGGGTTACCCAAGTCGGCTCTTACTGTGTTTCTCAGGTTCTGGGATTCATAGAGCATAGCAACTGTCACAAGCGGGTTCGGTGCGGCGTGATAGGCCATCCACATTGCCATGATTGCTTCCTTTTTTGTGCTGTATCGTGAAATCGTACTGCTGGAGAATAATGCTCCATCGGAGTAATTTACCGTTGTCCCCAGCTGTGCGATTCAGCCAGCTGAGTGGGTTGTGATCGGTAATGACTGTGAAGTTCCGGCCATATAAATATGACTGCAACTTCTGCAGCGCCCACACGATCGGAAGACACTCCTTCTCTATGGTGGCATATGCTACTTCTCTCGGAAGCAGCTTCCGGCTCAGGTAGAGGATTGGGTGCTCACTTCCCGACTGATCTACCTGACTTAGGACTGCACCCAAGCCATAGGCTGAGGCATCGGTCTGCACCAGAAAGCGACGGCTGAAGTCAGGTGCTTGTAGCACTGGGGCGCTGGCTAGCACCTGTTTCAAGGCTTGGAAGGCCGTTTCGCACTCTGCCGTCCATTTCACTATCCAAAGTTGTTTTTTCTTGGTTAGGTCAGTCAGAGGCTTAGCCAGGGTACTATAGTGGGGTACGAATTTCCGGTAGTACCCGGCTGTGCCCAAGAATGACATAACCTGCTTCTTGGTCGTAGGGGTCGGCCAGGCTGTAATTGCCTGGACTTTTCCGGTCTCAGGTTTGAGGGTACCATTTCCCACCCGATGTCCCAGGTACTGGACTGCCCGGTTTTACCGTCAGATTGGCTGCTGCCAGTCTCTCCAGGACCTGCGACAGGTGACAAAGGTGTTCTTCCTAGCTCTTACTGAACACCGCAATGTCATCCAGGTAGGCCACTGCAAAATCTCCCAGCCCTTCTTAATTACAAACGGCAATACTGTGAATTCAAATAACCCGAAAGGAGTGATGAAGGCTGACTTTTCACGAGCCTCCGGAGCTAAGGGAATCTGCCAATACCCCCTGCTCAGATCCATGATCATCAAAAAGCTGGCGGAAGCCAGCTTATCTAGCAATTCATCGATCCTGGGCATGGGGTAGGCATCAGAGGAAGTGATGGCATTTAGCTTTCTGTAGTCCACACAGACCCTGGTTGTCCGGTCCTTTTTGGGGACCAAAACTACAGGAGATGCCCAAGCACTGTGGGACTTTTGAATGACCATCAACTGCAACATTTCCTCAATCTCGCTCCTCATGTCAGCCTGTACCTCCTGTGAGATGCGGTAGGCCGATTGCCTTACAGGGGGGTGTGTGCCAGTGTCCACAGTGTGAACCGCAAGGTGGGTCCTCCCTGGTTTCCCTGTGAAGGTGTTCCTATTCTGGGCTAGCAGCTCTAGGAGCTGATCCTTCTGGGGAAGGGAGAGTTGTGGGTTGATGGTTAGGGTATCCCCCAACTCTCGTGTGTCAGCTAGCAAGTCTAGCAGGGGGTAAGCATCATCCTCTTCTGGATAACTGCAAACAGGCATGACATATGCGGTTCTCTCATGGTGAGGTTTTAACATGTTAACATGGAAAGTTTTCTGCCGTCTACCCCCCAAGCTAATCAGGTACGTCACATCATTTATACGCTGGATAATGGGATATGGTCCTTCCAAGGCTTCCTGCAGCTTGTTCTGCCTCATAGGAAGCAGCACATATACCTTTTGTCCCACCTCATAGGTACGTTCTCTAGCATTGCGATCATACCAACTCTTCTGCTTGGCCTGGGCTTGAGTCATGTTTTCCTGAACCATCCCCACCAATGACTCCATTTTGTCACGGAACCTGAGAACATAGTCCACCACGGAGACCCCGGGGCCTGAATCCTGCCCTTCCCAGGTCTCTCGGATTAAATCTAAAGGACCTCAAAGGACCTCAAACGTCTACCATACAGGAGTTCAAAGGGGGAGAACCCTGTGGACTCCTGGGGTACTTCTCTGTAGGCAAATAGCAGATGAGGCAAATACCGTTCCCAATCTCGCCCCTGCGACTCCACAAACGTTCTAAGCATTTGCTTTAAAGTTCCATTAAAACGCTCACACAGCCCATTCGTTTGTGGGTGGTAGGGGCTAGCCACAATATGGCTGTATTGTATCTGTCGACTGTCGATTGCGGTCCTTGGTCACTAAGTAGCTCCGCCGGGAAACCCACTCGGGTAAAGATTCCCAGCAATGCATCGGCAACCTTGTCCGCCCTGAGAGATGATAAGGCCACTGCTTCCGGATACCGAGTAGCGTAGTCCACCACTGTCCGGATGTAACGTTTGCCTGAACTGCTAGGGATAGCCAGGGGTCCAATTATATCTACAGCTTCCCTTTTAAAAGGTTCGTCAATTACAGGCAAAGGTTGCAGGGGGGCCTTGTGAACATCTCCTGACTTCAGGTAATACAGGACCGACAGTAGTTTCGTATGTCCGAACCCAGGTTAGGCCAGAAAAAATTCTGCAACAAGCGAGCTTTGGTCTTAGCAACTGCCAGGTGTCCTGCAATTGGGACCTCATGTGCAACCCTTAGCAGAGGACCCCTGAATTTAGTGGGTACAATGAGCTGACGCTTTCCCTGAATGATTCCACCATCTGCGGGCAGATCCTCCCGGTACAGCCTACCATTGTCCCAATAAACTCTTTGTTTATCTGTTTCTGCTGGAGAGCTTGAGGCTTGGCCCCGTAGCTGCTCCAGGCTTGGGTCAGAGCGCAGCTCTTGCTCAAAGGCAGCACCACAAGCCCCAACGAACTGCCCCGTGGCGAATGAGAACAGCCTTTGAGACTTGGCTGAGTCCACGGGGTCAGAGCAAGTTGAGAGTTCAAGAGTACCCTCCTCCCGCTCGGTACCCAGAGACTGTGCCTCTGCTGCCCTTGCAGCGCTGCGTGTGACCGCTAATACCGGAAGTTCACCTTCTGTGTTCTCAACAAGCACATCATTAACTACACATGTACCTTGTATAGATGCCTGCATGGCACCAACATTCTCCTCATCACCCTCTCTAGGAGAATCATCCACCTCCCACACGCTTCCCCCCTATCCCCAGATGTAACAACCACAACCAACCTTTGCCCAGTACCTTGGTATGTCCAGAAAGTCCAGTTGGGGAATCCTCTGTGTCCTCCAGAGGGGCATAATACGAAACCAGGGTTCCAAGATCAGAACCCAGCAGCACTGGGGTGGGAATTTCAGTGGAGACTCCTACTTCTCGAACCCCACTCCCAGCTCCCCAATCAATATAAACTCTTGCTTGGGGGACACGCGATCGTGTTCCCCCCACTCCATTAAGAGTAAGGTAGTTTCCCGGGATTATATCCTTTTCATCCACCAGCTCAGGACGAACAAGGGTGACATCTGTGCCGGTATCTCGGAAACCTGTGACGGTCCGATGACCCACAATGACCGGTTGTAGGTTGATGGCGTTGCTCCTTGCATTCCCATTCACCAACAGCACGGAGGAAGAGGTGCTGGCCAGCTGGCCAGTTGGAGTCAGCTTCTTCTGCTCAGGACAGGCAGGCCTGAGATGCCCTGTCTTCCCACACCTGTAACATTTCCAGACATCCATCGATGCTGGCTTGTCACCAGGAGTCCGCTGGACTGGACCCCGGGGAGCTTGAGGCATTGCCACAGGAGGGGTTGTTAGAGGTAACCTTCCTCCTTTCCAAGGATTCTGAGGAGCCTTGCGGTAATCCGACACACAAGTGGAGATGTATCTATCCGCGAGGGTGGCGGCCTCTGTGGAAGAGGTAGGGTTACGCTC
>CM070043.1:40660138-40670809 GCA_036250615.1 Ptychadena robeensis | reverse complement strand
TAACAGCAGCCCGAGTTAATTCGGGCTAAACCATTTAAGCAACTTTATTTAGCCCGAATTCGGGCTAAACACCCAGAAGGTTAAGTGTTTCATACTGCTGGAGTGATAAAAATCCAAAAATGCTATTTAGGCTAGCTAGGGCTGGACAATAATTCAATATCAATATATATTGTGATATAATTGTATATCGAAATATCGGAAATGTGTTTACAAATTTTATCATATGTCACTGAATGACGTTCAGTCAGGGGCCTCTGAACTCTCAGTGACACGGGGACTCTCAGTGAGAGGTGGGTGCACTGACCCCCTGGTGCTATAGCGCTGCCCATACCATAGTACTGCTGGCACTGAGCTGTGCTGGGGGTTGCTGGCACCTGACGCAAAAATAGGGGGTGAGGCTGCAATGTACTAGAACAAGGCAGAAGGTAGAAGATCAGGGGGATCGGGGAGCAGGGGACCCGTCAAGATCAGCCTCCTCTGTGTCACTGCTCATATCCTCCCAGCACACGGAGATCAGCCTCACAATAATTGTAATAGGAGGAGCCTGGAGGTATTAAAGACTTTGCAAATTCAGTTTGCAGACATCCATTGTGTGTGTCCTTAGCAGTTTTTTCCTGAGGCTTTTTAATATTGTCCATATTGATATCGGAATTATATCGTATCAACTAAAATTGAGAAATATATTGTGATATAAATTCTTGCCATATCATCCCGCCCTAGGGCTAGCCATACACCGATCAATTTTTTTATAGACTCGAGCCAATCAATCACGGCTATCGATTGTGCTTGTTATAAATTGCATCCAGCCTTTCTTCGAGCGGGATCGATTGATCAGGGAACCAACGTGTGGTACATCCCTGTTCAATTGTAATTTTTTTGGCCTTAGGCTGGCCATACACGGGTCAATAACCGTTCAATTGATGAACCCTCAAGCGCAACATGATGACGTCCCTGCGCTGCCCGCGAGCTTTGTCAATTGAATAGGGATTCATTGCCCAGCACTACTGTGCTGAAGACCCTGTTTGATACTTTAGATGGGGGACCCTGGCATGGTTGGCAGAGCTCTCCCGGCGAGGGAGGAAGAGGGAGTCCTCGCTCAGGGAGGCAATATCCCAAGGACCACCCTTGCATGTGTGATAACCTGTGCCTGTGTGTTATCTTGTGTTTGTATCTCTCATTTGATGTACAGCGTTGCGTAATATGTTGGCGCTATATAAATAGTTGTTAATAATAATAGTTCTAACAACCATCGTATGTGAAGATATCTCGATAAATCTCTTCTGCAGATGAAGGGTTTGCACAGGGCAGTTGGGGGTGAAGTATGCACGGCTGCTGGAGACAGACTGCAGCTGTCATGTAATTGTATGTCTGCATCTGGGGACTGTCATATATAGAAAACATGTAATTAGGAACATAGGAGGGGGCAGCACAGGGCATGGCTTGTCAAAAAACTGCTTCGTCTAATGGTTATGTTGTCATCAGTTTTTCTCTTACTATTACACATTAATACAGAGTATATTGTGTATGTGTGCATCAGCCAAGACTTTCTTTAGTTGGTAGTAAAGATGGTCAAATTTTTTTTTTTAAATTCGACCATTTCAATGATTTCGAGTTAATTGCAAAGCCCCTGAACATGGTACAGAAAAGAGGGTGGTATACTACAAAAAAAAGTTTTGCTCTAACACATCGTTTTTGCACAAATTAAGTTCAAAGTCAAGTAAAAATGTCAAAAATTAAAATTTCGACTTAGATTTTGAACTTGATTTGCACAAAACTTTTTTTTTTTTTTTCAAATGTTCCCACAACCCTTCCCTATAACTCCAGCAATGTTGGTTGTGATACCATTTTCAAAGGCTTTGCAATCAGCTCACAAAGTTCGCAAGTCAAAAAATTCAACCATCTCTAGTTGGTATTTCTCTCCCCAGCTAAGCTTCTCATTGGTTGCCTTCAGTGATCATAAATTCCTTAAGGTGGCCATAGATGCTTAGATTCCCCTTAGATCAATTTGTTATACAATCGGGACATTCGATTGAGTCTACGATCATGAGTCGTACATTGATCAAAAAGTGCACCATTTTCAAGATGCGATGTACTGCCGATTGATTGGCTACACAAAGATATGCAATCGGAAATTATGGAAGTCGGATAAGGCCTGCATGGGTTGATTGATAGAGACGATTGCATGTCTCTAATAACGTCCCTTGATTCCCGATCGACTAAAAATTACAGACATGACCGATCCCTGCCCAATCAATTTTTCATGCGTCATTTCGGTTGTTCACACACTTTATGCATGCATCGATTTGTGATCGATCAGTCAGAAAACGTACGAAAATGTGAGACATCTATGGCCAGCTTTACACATAGAATGCACACTGAACCAAATTGCTGTGGTCACAGACCCCGAGTCCCTAATGAGCAATAAGGCTAAAATTCCATGAAGTTATTGGCAAAATGTTGCAAAACTGCAGTGGTTTGCGTCTTTCGCACACCCCCATTAATTGTCAATGGGTGCCTCCCCGCTTTGTACGAGTCACAGTTCTAAGAATGCGTATCTCGGTCTAAAAACACAACAGGACATGTGCACTTCATGGGGTCGCGTCAATTGAAATTAATGGGGGTGTGCGAATGACGCAATCACTATGGTTTTGCTGCATTTTGCCTCCTGGTTTGTTTACTCTTCACTTAAATCTTGAAACATATTTATGCAGACCTGTCAACCCTCCCTTTTTGGAGAAGAAATTCATGTTTTTAATGTGGCTTTCCTGGCCATATCCCAATTTCAAGAAATCCTGAATTGTTCCCATATTCTAGAAATCGCAGTGATCTAGCAGGGAGAGGGCGTTGCTATCCCTGCTAATGTCTCACCTCGTACCTTATCAGTACAAGCGGAGTAGGACATTAGCAGGGAGCAGGGAGAGTAAACAGCCGAGAGTGCTAAAACAGCCGAAAGGCAAGCCCGCTACTGGAAGTGACGTCACTGGAACGCGGAAGAACTGCGATTTGCATACTGACATCACTTCCTGCGTGTCCCCTGTTTTTATTCATTTTATTTTTAAGTTGACAGCTATGATTTTATTTGATCAGACCATGTGATGGAAGTTTGGTTGGTACAATACAGATTTAAAATGACATTCTACATATGAAATAATGAGCATTGACAAGCCTGCTATGGGTGACTTAGTGGTATCTTAGATAAGCCTATGTTTGAAATGGTTCTTTACCATATTTAAAGGCCAGTGTCATAGCTGCCCGTTTATATTGTAAAGAACCACTTACATTTTAGTTTAGAGACGCACATTTTTGTGGTTATTTTGTAAAGTTGTAAAAGTTAAAGAAAAACAAAACATGTTTGTTCATCATCAAAGAAAATGGTTTCATGGTGGTCTTTGTGAACTTTAAGTAGAAGCTTTTCAGAGGACCAACAGACTAAAGGTAGCCATACACGGCCCCATTCTTGATTTTTTTTTGGCCAACTGACCACCGTGCGTGCTATCGCCAATAGCTCGGCGGTCGGTAAATTCCCGGCCGAACCCATAACTTTGGATGTATGGCACACAAAGGGTCAGCTGAGTGGGCGGCTGCAGCAGCATTTAATCATACACGTAATCACAGATGGGCTCACACAGTCGGGCGCGATTGATTAGGCGATTTTTAATATATATAAAATTTTTGATTGTCCACAAGCAATCAAAAATTTCATTCATTCATGTCTATGGGTGCGATCAGAAAAAAGCAGCGCGTTTATAATCGCGAGCGCAAGGCGATAAATCGCCTATGTGGGAACATTCCCTTAGGGACTAAAGCAGTCAATCCCTCATCTATCGAGGGGGGTCGCTACATGTATGCCTACCTTAAGGGTGCCATTGCATTTAATACCAACAGTATATTTATGATCTGTTCATAAGGGTCTGGGTTACTGATGGGGGGGGGGGGGGTTATTCTAGCTATGAGCAGAGTAGTCATCCATGTCGTGTGGGTTCACAACGTTCTCCTTTGTTATATTTTGGTCAGGGCAAATAGATTTTTTTTTATCTACAGCCATCCTTGTATTTCAGGCTAATGTAGAGGGAGGTTCAAGTTTCATATGAGAAATTTTCAATGTGACCTCTAAAAAAAGAAAAAGCAACCTTCATAGTCAAAGCTTAGCTTACAGGCTTCCCAGAACAGGTGCGGTACGTTCTAACAACAACCATTAATCCCAGAAACAGAAAGGCCAGATCACTTTCACTTCTAATACAAAGGCCACTGTCAATAAAGTGTTTTTTCTGCAAATATTTTATGGCAACTGAAGTATATGTAAACTCCCCCAACAATTGACTTTTTATTTTTTTCCCTCTGGGCTCTAATGAAAGCAAATTGATATTTGTGCAGTAAATGAAAATAAAAGTTAATACTGTGTTTCCCTGAAAATAAGTCTTATATACATTTTTGCTCCCAAAGATGCCCTATGTCTTGTTCTCGGGGGATGTCCTATTTTTTCCAAGAAGAAGAATACGGCACTGGGGTATCAGGGTGGGGGGATCACTTAAAATGACACAGGGGGATCAGGGGGGAATCAAAATGACACAGGAGACTCGGGGGCGGATTACCATTTTAATAACCCATTCTGATCCTCCTGTGTTATTTTGATTGCCCCCTCTGATCCCCCCTGTCCAGAGTTATAGTACCTCAGCATGAGGCAAAAATGTAAGGGTGCCTTATTTTTCGGAGGATGCCTTGTTTTTGGGGAAACGGGGTAGTTTGGCACAATTGCCAGCAGTCATCTATATTATGTAGTGATGCAAGTAGCTACAAAGGCCATTTGATGTTGTATGGAATAAAAAATGGATCAGCATGAAGGGTGGGTAATGACATTGCATGAAGTTGTGCAGCTCCTGATATGAAGGGGTAGTGTGGCCTCCTGTAAAAGACATGTAGGAACATGGACATAAGGCGCATAACCTATGCAACACAGTTAAGTTCTGTTTATGGTAAAGAAAAAGATAAAATAATTCGCTCTCAATTATCCAAACAAGGAGTAATTTCCTACAAGGGTAGGATTTGCCATTTGTGTTCATCCGTGTGGATACTAGGATGACATCACTTCCTGGTTACGAATGACATCACTTCCTGAACGGATGACAACACCAGCAGGGAGGTCTCTCCTTTTATAAGAGTCACACTCTGAGTACAGTAGGAAAGTTTATGGGAATAAAATGCACTTTACCTTCAATATTGCTGAACTTATGTTTGTTGGCTAATTTAAAATGGTTTATACACATAAATCAAAGTGAAGGAGGCATATTTTGAATGCTTATCTAAACAAATATGATATTGTCATATCTGCAATTGCTGAAAGTATAATAGAAGCTTTACTTCGAAGGCAGAATAAAACTGATTTAGGGCCATCATACCGGGCTTCAATTGTTTAGCATAACATGCACTCAACAATTAAGGCTCCCATACATGGGTCAATTTTTCTTTAATTCTTCACCGATCGATCACCGCCGCACGTTCATGGCGATCAATCGAGTTCTGCCCAGCCTGAACAATCAACCAAACCGTTATCGACTAAAAATCATACCGGACTTTGATCTGACATGTTGGTTTTTTTTGGGTTGATCGTTTGGCCATCAGAGTACGTTGGTGGACCCATAGCTCTTTAGGCAGAAGCCTTTCTGATCGATGGATTTTGTGGAATCGGCCATTTTGGAGATCGGCTCATGTCCAAATCGATCACAAATCAGATTCCCAAGGTGGTGTTCTATCGATTCCAAAACAATCAATAGCAGATTCCACGATCGCAAGGAATGATCGGATCAGGAATCGACTGATGACAAATCAAGAAGTGTATGGCTACCTTTAAAAGCTTAGTTGTTCAATAAAGGGGTCTATTTAAAGGTGAACAACTATTTAAACAGCTCATTTCGTTTTTTTTGTTCGCCAGCTCCGAAAAATTGGTGGCGGTGGCTTTGGGGAGATCTACGATGCCCTGGATCTGTTAACAAGAGAGAATGTGGCGCTCAAGGTGGAATCTGCCCAGCAACCGAAACAGGTCCTGAAAATGGAAGTGGCAGTCCTCAAGAAGCTGCAAGGTGAGGTGATCAAGAATGTAAGAACAGTTTTCAAATTCTGAAAAAAATGTGCTTTGACTTACTACTGTAGATCAGGGGTTCCCATGCAGGGCCCCCCTTTTCTATTTAGGAACATAATGCAGCCCCCCCCCCCCTCCCTATTCAAATACAGCTTAAGAATGGCGGCCGATTTCTGGCCCGATTTCTGCGCTCACGGCAGTCAATTGGCCGAAAAATTGGGTGAAAATTTAAACGTGTATTTTGATGAAAAGAAAATGTGTTGATTCTCTTTAACCTTCCTAGCGCACTGCCCGTATTGCGCCATTTACAACAGCGCGGTACGGGCAATCGAGGCAGTGTACACGGTACACTGCCTGTCATTTCCGGCCTCGCGCCGCTGCTCTTCACACAGCTGGTGTCATTACCCCGCGCCACCGTGACGCAATCGGGGCGGTGCCGAAACCCCGGAAATGCAGCAGTGATGAAGACAATTGCTGCAGCTTTCCGTGGAGGCATCGGGTCTTCCCGATGCCGGCTTCCCCTGCGGTTGAGAAGACCCTGTTCGGCGAACAAACAGGGTTCGTCTCAACCGCTAGGGAGGTTAAACCTGTTTTATAAAAATGTCAAAAACATTGGAAAACATTAAAAAAAGTGCAGAGAACATATTCAAAAGAATTTGCAAACCATTGCATTTCCTCGAAAGGCTGTTTTTTTTCATGGAAACAGGGATGTAGTGGATTTTTTTGGATACATGGGGGTTTCCATGTTCAGTGCATGTGACCTTTTTTGTCTTAAAAAATCAATGGCCCGGCAGATCTGAAATCCTTTCCTGTCGTAGAAAGTGGAGAGGCACAGCTGAGGTAAGAGTGATTACCCTGCTGCAGTATGTGAGTTGGAATGACGCAAGCCTCATTATCCATTACCCCTGGGTGTACAGAGGGACGCCAGCAGGTGCAGCTGATATTTAACTAGGAGAATTTCATGTAAAAGAGAAGGATACGGCATAATTAGAATCCATCCATTACTGGTGCACTGGCTACATCCCATCTATACACTCAGTGCCAGTGACATCTTGTCAGCTGATATCTATCGAACAGAATGAAACCACACCATGCTCGTTTCAATCAAATGTGTAATTAAAATAGAAAGACTATTAACTATGGCTAAAGCCCCCCCATACACATTTAGATTTTCACCCGATTTTTTGGCTGATCGACCGTCACGCGCGTTCAAGGTGGTATATCGACCTGAATAATCAGATTGGAAATCTAACGCTTAAAAGTGTAATTCGGGCCGAAATCGTCCGCCAAATCGTTCTAAGCCATTACGGACATGTCCATAATTCTTAGATCATTTTTATTACTTTGGATGGGGACCAGCATCCCTGTCCAAAGTAAGGGTAAGTCTGCACTGCGTTCTCGGCAGAGCCGATCCACATAACCTGTCTGCAGCAGCGGCTGTTCTTGTTCTGCCGATCTGCCGGCCAGGCGGTAGTACAGTACGTCTATCACCAGCTCCAGATCAACAGAACTAGAACAGCCGCCGAGAACGCAGTGGAGACTTACCCTTACTTTGGACAGGGATGTTGGTCCCCATCCAAAGTAATGAAAATGATCTAAGAATTACGGACATGTCCCCGTGCACAAGCTCATTCCTTTGGCTGGTACCCGACGGAGCCGATTCACATTACCTGTCTGTAGCAGCAGCTGTTCTCGGTCTGCCAAGAACACAGTGGAGACATACCCTTAGTACTGGCACACAAAGGGTGCCCGGACAATTTTTTCACGATTTTTTTCAGCCGATTCACCGTGTTTTATGATGATCGGCTAAAAAAATAAATCTGACCATGTATTGGGGGCTTATATGTTTAATTCTATCAACTTACCCCACAATCAACGGTCACTAAAGTGACTAGTCGTATTACACAGACATCACCTCTCCTTCCCTTCCAGCAGTACTGACACAGAGAGAAAGTCTTGTACTACCCATCAGTCAGAGGCAGAGACAGCATGCACGCAGGTCAGCTGCACACAGAAGTGCTGGTGCTTCTCTCTGTGAGCATGCTGTCTCTCTCTGCCTCTGATTAGCAGTTTTGATGGGAAGGGGAGGGAAGAAGCAACTATTTTTTCGCATAGGCAGAGTATTTTCAAGATGTATAGCAACACATATATATAAAAAGTAAGATAAAAATGTCTCCATGTGCTTAACCTCCCTAGCGCACTGCTGAGGTCCAGATTTCTGTACCAAAAGTGCACCATAGACTTCAATGGTAAATTTTTCTTTATGTCGTAGGCCTGTAACTTCCCAAAATATGTCCGTACAAGGGTCCAATAGACATCCTGACTATAATAATGTTTGAAACAAACAATTATGTAAAATAAAATAAAAAGATATAGAAAAATAATGAAAAAAAAACACAAAAATTAGGACACAAAACTATGCTGCTATGTACTAAATATCACCAAAATAAAAAGTCTCTGGTGCCCCAGATGTTCCCATTTGCACTTAACCCTCTCTAACCTGGTGTGATAAAATCGGGTTTCTGCAAATGGGCACATCTGGGTCATCAGGGACTTTATTCTGGCGATATTTAGTACATAGGGGGAGTTTGAAAGCAGTTTTCTACATAGAAAACTGCTTTCATTCTATTTACTGTACAAATCTCCCGCCGCCTCCCCGAGTGACGTCATCACGTCACTCGGAGCGGGGGGGGGGGGGGGGGGGGGGGGAGGAAGACATGAGCAGCCGAGCAGCCATGTCGCATGAAGGGGACACAGGACAGCGTGAGTATGCGCTCTCCCAAAGCCCCGCATTGTACTGGACGGCAGCACCTCGTCCAGTGCGATAGTAGCAGTTGGAGCGCTGGACGAGGTGCTGCCGTCCATAACGCTAGGGCGGTTAATATACAGTACATTGTAAAAATATTTCACGTAGAGCATGTAAATAAGGGTAGGGGAGATATGAAGATTAAACTTCTGTTGGAGCTTGAGTTTAGAGCATTTGGGTCTTGAATTTTAGGTAAATTAACGTCATCCCTGAGGATAAGAGATGGTCAATAAGATGCTGCAATTTCGACATTAGCATGCAAGTGTTTGTATGCAGACCAGATCTGAAATCCAGTGCAACAGCCGCTGTACTTGATAGGCTAAAGCCCCCCATACACGTCTAGATTTTCAACTTAAAAAGATCAATTTTTTGTGCCAGGGAAATTGGTGATTGATTGTATGTTTGCCAACTGTAGTAACAGATATTTGATCAACTTTTTTGGGATCGACTGAAAGTGTAATCAATTTCAATACAACCAATTAGAATTTACCAGCATGTCTAATCATTTTTCAATAACATTTTTTTCCCAATTTTAATTGTTTTAGGTTGATCTAACCATGTGGGCTGCCATAGATTTTCAATCAATCAACGAAAAAATGTATTGAATTAAGTTGATGCTGGATGAAAAATCTAGACGTGTATGGCGGTCTTAAGTCTACTTATGTATACATTTGGATGTTAACCCTCTGGGCGGTTTGAGCTTTTCGCGCCATTTTTTATGGCACGAAAAGCTTGTTTTACTGGCAATTGCGGCGGAGTACACTGTACTCCGCCGTGCTTGCCGGCTCTCCGCCCAGCCCTCTACACACCCCTGACGTCAAATAGACACCGGCGGCGTTGTGGAGAGGAGAGCGGCGCCCTCTCCATTAACATGGAGGTCTATGGCGCCGCCCACCACCCGCTCCCTTCGGCGTCACAGATGACATTTCAAAGGCTTGTGTCTGGATATTTTCCTGGAAAGCCCTTGTGACATAGACCTAACATTAAGGGCTTGTATCCCCTGCGTTGTTTTTTCCGCGTTTGGCTTTCCCACCAACAAAATAGTCTTCACTTTCACTTCACTTTGTTTTAAACACCGCGCCCTGCATTGTCATTACGGCGATGCTGGGCATCACTGTCAATGACGAGTAGCTTCATGCTGAAAAACCACATAAAAAAATATGGGGAACGTTTCTTCCATTTTCTTCCTATTCAGTTAAGCAGGGCGCTTTAACACTAATGCAGCAGTAGCCTTAAAACTCAACCAATCCCCAGGCTGGGTATCATGCCTTATACCAAGAATTGAGTGTCCGCACATTGTAACATCACAGACTTTATTGAAAAAATATATGGATATCCAACAGCAAAATCAGATCATCACCCTCAGAGGAGTCCCCCTCCCTGAAGCGTTTCACCCCGTTATTGGGGGCTAATCCGTAGGGATTTGAGGTATCTATTAGGGTCACACACATATATAGTACATCCTTAATTAAACATGAGCCCAACCCTATTAACTCAATATGTCCCTTACACAGTTAGGTCATGGTTCATCACCAAAACAATAAGCAACATAACAAAATCATAGTTACAACTTCAACACATATTAAAACATGTATACCTTATTTTCTTAAACTAATAGGGCTATACATATGAGTTTGAACCCATATCCAAATAAACCCACACCACATTCCGATTATCCAAGGTCGATTAACACTTCCACCTTAGACTAGATCTGACATCAAAGTATAAAGTAGCTGTCAGGATCCGGGTCCGTCCGGACAGGTTAGGCAGGCGACCCCCTCCTCAGCCT
>CM070043.1:40637621-40651316 GCA_036250615.1 Ptychadena robeensis | reverse complement strand
CCCCCCCCCCCCCCGGCGTGCTGCCTGATCGGTGCAGCAGCCTAGCAGCGCGGACAGCACATCTTACACAGTGGCAGTCCGGGCTGAGTGAGCTGAGGCTGCTGTGCCGATTCGGGGCCCCTACGTGCTGACCGTCACTCTGCACTCTGTCGCTCAGAGTATCGACTGTCCAAACATCTGGCCAACCAAGCTTTGGGGCGACATGTGGGCAACCGCAACCCGGGCCGATTTTGCTGACGGCCGCGAGCACGCACATCGGTCAGACAAAAAATCACCTTCAAATGTCTTTACCACCACATAATGTCAGATACTTGAATGTTCGATTGAAATTTACTACCAATCACTTTTATGCTCTATTTCGATCACAATTTCTCGAAAGAAAAAAGAATAGATTGTCTGGGTAGTCATTCCTAGTTATTTTTCGGGGTGAGTTTGTTTACTAACAATACTCACCCCGAGCTACATTTGGGTTTGTCCAGAAGGAAAGCCCACACTGTCCTTCCTTGTCTGTGAACCCACATATCATTCCGAGTCCACCTCTCCGGCTCCGGGGATGTGAAGTGGAAAGGAGGAAGATTGGGGCATAGGGAAAGATTATATTTTAAATGTCACCTTCCGTGTAAAGAAAATATCAAATATACCAAATAGAACCAACCTAAATCTCTAAAACACAATGGTTAGACAGGTCTCAATTACTTACCTTCCATGTTTAGAGGACTATTCTGTTGTATTGTAATATGGTGGCTGTTTTCCTTTATTGACCTAAATGTAAGGTTGACTTTCTTCCTGTATGTTCTCTTGCAGTCAAATTTTGCAATGGGTCGTTTTCCCAGCACCTGCCGGAAATGTTTTATGCTGGACTTTGGCTTGGCACGGCAGTTTACAAACTCCTGTGGAGATGTACGACCGGTATGTACACTGTTAGTCACATGGTGCACAGGGCATTCTTGTACATATTCATTCTGCTTGGCTGTGTCATGCTAAGGGGCCATTCACATGGTTGAACAGTTGACGTTCATGGAAAGATGCGCCATGAGGCCCACTTGTGCTTCTTGGTGGGGAAGAGGTGTATCCTGAAGCAGTGGATCCATTCCCCCCCACCCAGGGTGACAGACCTCAAAGCATACCTGGTTCATATTATGACAATGGAGAAGGTTAACGCCCTACAATCCCAACAGGTGGGGGTCGCGGAATTTTTCAGGCACTGGCGTAAATTTCTTACCACGGAATTGAGCCGCTCTGACCTGCAGGCTTTCATGGTGGCATTTAAAGACACAGAGTGGTACAGGTCAGGGGCTCTTTGGGTCCCCTAGAAGTGTCGGCAACGTAGGAGTGGTTGGGCTATTCTAGGCCCGCGGTAGGGTAGTGACCTCCAACGGACTTGTGGGTACTGTGAGGCCCTAACTTGGGATGTGCCGTAGTTTTTCATTCTTGCTCGTTCAGGTGACTGGTGGTATTTGCGGGGGAGGGGATGGGGGGACGCTCCTGTACAGGGTGGTGAGGGGTAACGCAGTCTTTCCGTTAGATTTGTTTGATGATGTTGTTTTGTTCATGCTTATAGTCCGGGGTGGAATCCCCTCTGACAGCTTAACCCAAGGGGATGGATTCCGCTGTGCTGTTTGAATTTATTTGCATTTCCTTAACTCAATGTACCTGTAAAATGCAAAATGTCTTGAGAGACTAATACTGTACCGATATGCCTGCATGACATGTACGACTTCTTTTCTCTCAATAAAATATATTTAAAAAAAAAAAAAGATGCGCCATGAGGTGTCTTCCAGACGCTTTTCGGGCAGCTGCTGTTTTCATTAACTTTGTGGCATTTTTTAAACACGGGGGCGGCCCCCTTAATATCCTCTAAAACAGCATTGGTGTTTCTCTGGTCAGGTTGGGTCACAATTGGCTGCGTATACACGTATTCTAACTGAAATCAACGCAAGAGAAAATACTTTGAAAGTACAGAAACATATGCAAACATATGCAAATATTCTCCATTCAGTACATATATACAGGTTCTGTTAATTTAGTTGTGGTGTCCTGTTTATGTTGGTTTTAAAAACTTCTTAGCACCCTAATTAAATGATTGATAGCTTATTATTCCTAAAATAGCCTCTATACTGAGCCAGCCAAATGGGATGTCTGGTACCACTGGTCTGCCTTTGGTACTAAGAATTCTTTACAGTTCAGAAATATTACAAACAAAGCTGGTCTCATAATTGTGTTTCCTTGTTTAGGATGAGAGCGGAGGATTGGATTTGTTGTATAATAAATTTGCATCATCTGCTGGCAGAGCCTTAACTCAATTTGCATTCAGGCCCCTGGCTTCAGCTGCCGGGTTACTAATGATGTGAAAATGAAATTGAGGAGAAATGTAGTGTACAGAGAGGGGAGCCCTTTCCCATAACAATAGTGTACAATTCAGTAAAGCAGAGTTCTAGACAAATCCATAAATGACAATAAACATGGAGGCTTTGTTACTTTACAAATTATCTTCATATCTGCCCCTGAGGTTCAAACAGCCATGTCCCACAGTAGATACAGGTAGGTGACACCATGTTCTTTTGCCGTTAATCGCTCTCTTTACCTTTGCCTGCTAAAGAGCAAAAGGGCGAGCAACACACTCATTTTATTGATGACTCTGCAATATCCTCCTATTTTTACACTAAAATACATATAGCTAGGTAATGCGTAACAAACAATGAAATATATTTTCCTAATTAGAATCTTCGTTTTTCCCCCTAATGCAGATGATCAGGAAATAGAACCTTCATGATTAGTGTTGAGCTCGAATATTCGAATTTCGAATATATTCGGCGAATATCGGATATTCAAGAATGCGCAAATTTTGCGAATATGCCGGCAGATATTCGCAATTACGAATATTCGCATTGGGATGCTTATGGGCATGGATTGTGAATATATATTCACAATGCGACAATAAATAGCATATGTGACCATTCATTTTAAAGGTAATTACGTAAGAGGCGATTATAAATGTGAATCTAGATTGCGAATATTCGCGCATATAGAATCAAATATAAGTTGAATTATTCGGGAAATATCGTGAATTCGAATATTGCCTATGCCGCTCATCACTATTGATGATTTGCTGCAAAACACTATAGTGTTTTAATAAATTATGCAACAACAAGTAATTACATTTAGAATGAACATATGCCATAGATCATTACCAGTGCAGGGTACAAAAGTGAACATTTGTATCTTCAAACGTGGCACAACACTATGATGTATATTGTAATTTGTAGTTGTTGGTTTGGTACAGTCTAGTGCTGGGGTCTGCAACCTGTGGCTCCAGAGCCTCATGTGGTGCTTTAGCCTGCTTGTTGTGGCTTCTTGGTTGCCAGCAAGCCCCCTCCCTCCCACCAGCACATACATTGCATGTGTTGCACTTGAATTGAGTGTAAACAGTGCGGCAACGCAGTGCACACTTGTGAATGTGTTATGTTTTGTGGCTCCTGATTTTATTTCTGCAGTGTAAGAGGCTGTCTACCCCTGTTTTAGTGGGTCTCATTGTAGATCGGCCAGATTGTCCTATAGTGCTATATCTCTTGGATTGATAACTACAAACAACCTTTAACAAAGACTTTCTGGTCTTAACCTCCCTAGCGGTCAGCTCGTACTGCGCTGGCACTTTCTTTCCCCTCCCCTGTCCACATAGCGGGGTCATCAATTATGGCAGCAATGTGGGCTGGGAACCCGTGCAGCCCCCCGCCCCGGCGTCACTCAGTTTGAGAGAGTCAAACTGAGGGTGCTGATTGATGCAGAATAGCTGTCGCTTTCAGCAGCACAGGTAAGTTTTGACGATCCCATCTTGTTCAGAGTTTGTCTTGTTAAACTCTGGACAAGCAGGTCTCATCTCAAACGACAGGAGGGGGGGAGTTGTCAGGGTGCTTATAATAAGTAAATTTTTCGGCTTTCGTTAGTCTGCCAGTTAGCAGTGCCACTAAAGGCACGATATTTAATTAGTTATACTCAATACATGTGCATATCCCTGTATCTAGAACCCCATATTCCTACTCTCTGCAGGCACTGAATATTAAAGTATTAAAAATATAAATAATTGATTTCACAGAATATTTTAAGTTCTACATAAACATGTTTATAACCTCAATTAATTATTTATAGAAAGTTTATTATACTGCAACTTACAAGAACTCTCAATGATTTTAATTGTTAGAGATGTAAATAATAACTCTACATACCCTATTCAGCCACCTGTGCCAACGTTTCCTTGACTTCTGTACAGGCAGGTTCAAAGGAAGGTTGGTTAACATGGTGCCAAATGGCCAGGAACACTTGGGGTCTACAAAGCACATCCAAGGCTATGGAAAGGGAGGAAAGCTAATGAAAAGACAAATAATGCTTTTCATGGCTTTGTTTTATATTCTGACAAAATCTGTTTTTTTAGTTACTGCGATGCAAAAAAACATTGAGTGCCCTACATGCATATTGGCAAACACAGATCAACTTCATACTCGTGCTGTGCCAGCACAAACAGTTCTCGTTTGGAAGTGCCCTTAAAATAACATTGCACACAGCAGTAATGTCTTTCCATTTATCACATTTTTATCATTTATTTTGTGATGAACATAGAAGGCAGTAACATCTTTTGATTTGATTATCTATATAATGTAGAATATCAAAACATTTTTTAAAAGTTTTAAGCTAGCCATACACGTTCGGATTCCATGGCCGCTCGATCACCTATCCGATCGATTCCGGCGATTCTGCCAGGAATCGCAGGTGTGATCGATCGGCCAATTAAGAGTATCCGATCGCTGCATACCACCTTGTCCAACGGATTCCGGGACGATTCTGTGTCCGATTGTCCACCTCACAAATGGCAACTCCCCCTGATGTGTGCAGAATCGGATCAAAAAGACCAACATGTTGGTTCTCTGTCGGATCCGATTCTGAGCCCCTGATCAATCGGACCTGATCGATCGGACAAGGTGGGCTGCACACTATTCCGGCACGATCGTTTCGCGTGCACGCGCCCGGAATCGATCGGCCCGGAATCCGGCCGGAATCCGACCCCTGTATGGGGACCTTTAAATAAGAGTTTGCAGGGGGTTATTACACGATCAGTAACGTCAAAATGGGGATTCAGTGGGATATAATTACGCATACTGTATATGTATCTGCAAAAAATATAAAACCAGTCCCTACTCTGTTGCATATAATCCTTTACAATGGCAAGCCTTCTTCCCTTACAATTACTCAAGGTTTTGGCTTCAGAAGCTATAGATGCTTCTTAGAAGCCATTCCGATTTCTCACTCGTACAACGTGTGGTTTTTTTTATATCATAAATTGAGAAACAAAATAACAAGAGCAGAATATATTTCAGAATACCATATTTTTCATACTATATTCTTCTTTCCAAAACTACGAGGTGGGTCTTATGGTCCGGTGGGTCTCATGGTGTGGGGAAAAATGTGGTTACTAGAATAGTAGAACTAGTTGACCTCTTGTCAATCACTGACATTTAATGTGAGCCATAATTTGTTAATATTCTATACTATGAAATCTGTATTGCCTGCTATACAAATACCTGGTGATCCTGCATTAAAGTTTCTTTAAATTCTTCCTGTTATGGGTTGACAACTGTCATCCAGCTGCGTCTTTGCCTTGCCAAACTACAGTTGTGTTCAAAATTATTCAACCCCCACTGAAATTGAGTGTTTTGGCCATTTTGACATTGATTTTGATCATTTCAGTCATCTTGTTTACAATGAAATCAGCGAGGCGCTTGTAAGTCAGACAAATCTAACATAACATTCATAATGACATCATCACAGATGTCTTTTCTGTGCTCACATCATTATCAGTTTTATTTAACCCCCAAGTGACATTCATTCTTAGTACTTAGTACAACATCCTTTTCCAGTTATAACAGCTTTTACACGTGAAGCATAGCGTGACACAAGTGTCTTACAGCGATCTACGGGGATCTTAGCCCATTCTTCATGGGCAAAAGCCTCCAGTTCAGTCACATTCTTAGGCTTGCGCACTGCAACTGCTTTCTCCAAGTCCCACCAGAGGTTCTCAATCGGATTTAAGTCTGGTGACTGCGATGGCCGCTCCAAAATGTTCCAGCCTTTACTCATACTCTAGTGGACTTGGAGGTATGTGTGGGATCATTGTCCTGTTGAAAGGTCCAACGTCTCCCAAGCCTCAGGTTTGTGACAGACTGCATCACATTTCCTTCCAATATCTCCTGGAACTGAAGATAATTCATGGTACCTTGCACATGCTGAAGCTTCCCTGTACCTGCAGAAGCAAAACAGCCCCAAAGCATGATTGACCCCCCGCCATGCTTCACAGTAGGCAAGGTGTTCTTTTCTTCAAATGCCTTCCTCCTCCAAGCATAGCTGTCTCCAAAGAATAAGAAGACTGCAGTATGCCAAAAGTCATGTGGACAAACCACAAAAGTTTTGGGATAGTGTTCTGTGGACTGATGAAACAAAATTAGAACTGTTTGGGCCCATGGATCAATGCTATGTTTGGAGGAGGAAGAACAAGGTCAGTGGGGGTTGAATAATTTTGAACACAACTGTATCACATGATCCTGCAGGTCATCATTCCAACACACATTGCTCAGGTATGATCCCCATTAGGAAGTCAGGTCTGTGTAATAATATACATCTGGTTATGGAGTCTGCACGCCAAAGTCAATAAAAGGAATAACAGCGGCCTTAAAATTAATTTTATGATGGACAGTATTTGAATAGACAAATAGGAACAAGGTTCACAACATGTGTAACAAAGTACAGTAGTGTGCATTATCAAATAAAAGATAAACAATAAAGCAGGGCTTAGCAGGGGTGGCTCTCTTACAAGGCCATGTGTCTTCAGCCGTGTGGATACCAAGATGACTTCACCTTCTGGTTACAGATGCTGTAGGGTTCAGTACTCTGTGATTTTTGCTCGGCTCCATACACCCACTGAGACCATCACTTTAACTGTGCCAATATTTGTGCCTTTCAATACCAGCCATTTGACAGATACACCTGTAGTAATTCTTGCCCCAGACACTTATTTGGATAATTTTCTTAATATTGGAGATTTGTGTAATATATCCATTTTTCTACAATAAACTCTATGTTCTCATTTAGCCGCGGACTGTAGCTGGGTTTCGTGGAACAGTTAGATACGCTTCAGTCAATGCTCACAGGAATCGGGTAAGCTGCTCATTTTCTTTTAATGATTTAAACAATTCAAGATAAAGATTGGAGGGTGAGTTTGGTCACTGTTCTCATCCCTAAAATTATTGCTCCAAAAACTAACACAGATTCCCTCATGGGACTTTGGTTGGAGCAGTGACCCAGTAGAATAATCCTGATAAGGTTAGAGTAAATTGTATAATAACAAAATGTTTATTTATGTGAACACGGTCACAGCAAAAACTTGCATATAAGATGAACAGAAAACATAGATATGACAAAACAAATGCCCGCTAACCTCTAACACACATAGGGTATAGCGGCAAGAACATTGAGAAGTGGTAATCAAGGTGCGTAGGAGGCTACATGTTTCGCCGAGTATGGCTTTTTCAGGCCAAAGGCACCTTGTGATGTATAGGTCTTGACAGTTAAAATAATGCCCCTCCTATATCCAAGAGGATGCCAGAGGAGGTCTCGCGATGACATGGTGGGCGGGTGTTAGCGTCTCAGCAGGTGGACGGCAGCTCAGTCAGGGGCCCCCCGATGGAGTCAGGGGGATGGAGAGATTTTAATTTGGCTTGTGGAGATAGGTATGGGAAAACGCGTTGAAGCTCCCAAGAGAGTCCCGTCCTAAAATCGCTGCCGTTGACCTGGGGGCCTCCACGAGTAGCAACTGCTACATAGACTCCTGTGAATGGTTTAATTTTTTTTTATTTTTTTTTATGATTTAAAAAAAAAAAATCATTTGCACACACACTAACTCTTTGTGACTTGTGAAGACACGTATTATATTTTACTACAGTAAAGAAATGTAAATTAAGTTTGAATTTGTAAATGAATGACACATGCTTAGATGATATAACTACAAACTTATACAACACTTCCACCCCATTATTATATACATGTTGGATTATTTGACCTGTGTATGTGGTAAGGCAGTATTTCGAGAGATCAGATCTTTGCGTCTTCAAAATGATTGTAGCAATTGGCGTTTAGAGTTTAATTATCAAAATGTGTACGTATTCCTCTATCAATGCAGGAGATGGGCAGACATGATGATCTCTGGTCCCTTTTCTACATGCTGGTTGAATTTGTGGTTGGACAGCTTCCTTGGAGGAAAATTAAAGATAAGGTAAATGTTTCAGATTTCTAAATGTTTTATGTGTAAACATTATTGAAGAACATAAAGATTTAGCGTATTTTTCGGACTATAAGATGCACCCTGTTTTTAGAGCACGAAAACCAGAAAAAAAAATTGAAATGTTCTACCCAGTTGGAAAAAAAATCCCCTGCAGTACTCAATTTCAGCCACAAAAATTGTGTCACTAGAGAGCACAGTTCAGGCAGAAGAGGTGGGAGAGCGGAGGATTCTGCACTGTTCGTCTCCCTTTTTGCCAGCTGTGAATGCAGGTGATCGCAATTACAGGCAGGCATACATGGAAGCTCCTGGCTGGCAGCTTCCATGTATGTCTGCTCAGGGCTCTGCTGGTAGAAACAGTACAGATAAGGGATCTGGCTGTGGCCACATCTCTCATCTGACAGCTCAGGAGAGCTGGTGGGGAGCCAAGCTTGGGTGCGGGGGTCACACATTCGGACCCCCTGATTTTGGGGGTGAAAAGGTGCGTCTTACGGTCCAAAACTTATGGTATATGCCCAAAGTCATGTGCAACTTCTGAAACGTGTTTTGAACTACAGCAATGTGCTTATCATTGGTTATGGCTATAATAACCCTATTCCATAAAAAGAATAACCTATGGAATTGTGTTATATTCTCTGTCCAATAATAATAGTTCCTGCTACAGAAACACTTTGTGGGAACCAGACTTTCTTCCCATTACTACCTCCACTATAAGGAACACATTCATAGGAATATATTGGGCAAGTTGATGTCCGCTTAGGCCACCCTGTGTGTTACTGTGGCACAATGTGTAGGACAGTGTACTTTGCATTTAAAGTATATTTAGCCAGCTTTAAAAAAAAACCATATTGCTCAATTATGCCTTTTATTTATTTTTTTCTTTTATCATTCTCTGTCTGTCCTGACATATAAGCTTATAGCGGACCTATTAGACTTGGTAGTGAAAGATGGATACATTCTTAAATACATTCTGAAGCCTATGGGGATATGTTTTCTGCTTTGAAAAACACTATCTAGCTTTGTGGATAATATTTTTGCAATGCCAGTCTGCGTTATCTTTTCTGTGCTGTTCTACTCTAACCATATATTTTTCATTCATAGGAACAAGTAGGCTCCATAAAAGAACGCTATGAGCATCGTCTTATGCTGAAGCACCTCCCCCCAGAGTTTTATTTGTTCCTAGAGCACATCAGCGGTTTGGATTACTTCACCAAACCAGATTATCAGGTAACATTGCATGCGTTCAGGTATACGAAGATGGTACTGAATGAGGACAGTAGCCAACATCTCACAATAACGTAATAAGACATACACTCACTGATGTAGCCTAAGTGAAACCCCTCATTCTGCCTCCATTGTTGTGTAAAAGCAGCTTTTTGACCATTTTCGTGTATTGTTTATATCCTGTAATAACCATTAATGGTGGGTTAAGGCTAGACTATCACATCTGACCTGTATTTGACAGATCTTCAGTTGTGTGCTCACGATTCACGCAGCAGCCTATAGTTCTAGAACAGAGTACTAAATATAACCGGTATATATTCCTTGTCATATCTTTCTCTTTGCAGCTTCTCTTATCCGTCTTTGATAACAGCATGAAATCCTACGGAGTTGTGGAAAGTGACCCCTTTGACTGGGAGAAGAGTGGCTTGGATGGCTCTCTTACTACCACAACAACATCAACCACCCCTCAGCTTCATACTCGAATAACTCCTGCTGCCATTGGGTATTCATTGACACTTGCAATTAAAAATCTGCTACAATGTTACAAACGTGGTATCTTAAGTCAATCTAAAAAAACAAATATATTTAGATGATTTGCCCGCTTTACTTAATGCTAGGCATACACATGCCGATAAACGGCCGGATTTTAATCTGACCGACGGGCGTGTGCGCTCTCGCCGTCGGTCAGGTTAAAAATCGGCCGCTAATCGGCATGTGCCCACATGGGGCGACAGATCTCTGTCGCCCCACTTCTCGGCCGGCCAGAGATCCGACATGTCGGAAAATCTCTGGCCGGCGCGAGCCGATGGAAGCCGATGCCATAAGCTGCAATGAAGACGGCGTCTCCATCGCAGCTTATGGCCGGCACACAAAGGGTGCCTGGCCGATTGAAGGGGCCCCAGAATGCAATAGGAGGCTAACGTGATGACGTCATCACGTTAGCATCCCGGAAAGATATCGGGACTAGTCTGCTACACACATCGGCGTGTGTGTGGCAGGCTTAAGTGTGCACCATTAAAGCCCCCCATACACGTCTAGATTTTTGATCCAATCAACTCAATTCAATCAATTTTTTTGGTTTTTTTGGTTTTGGAAAAAAATTTATTGAAAAAGGATTGGACATGTTGGTAAATTTAAATTGGTTGTATTGAAATGCATTACACTTTCAGTCTATCTACAGAAAAGCTGATCAAATATCTGTTACTACAGTTAACAAACATACAATCAATCACAGATTTCCCTGACCCCAAAAAATTTATATTTTTAAGTTGATTGAACAGAAAATCTAGACGTGTATGGGGGGCTTAGGTGTGCTATTCACAAAGCGTTCTGTGATAAGACTTAAGCTTGCCTAAAAGCTTGTAAAGACCTTCGATGATTGTATTGTATTCACCCGAGACAAGTCAGCTGCCAATACACGGGTCGATGCCCCTGCAATCAAGGAATCCTCGAGCGCAGTGCATGGATGTCCTCAAGATGCGCTTAAGCTTCCTTAATTGAACAGAGAATCGAGTTGAAGTACTTCTGCACAAGTACTTCTGTCGAACCCATTTGATACTTTGGATGGGGACTCTCGGTCCCCATTCAAAGTATTGAAAAATCAAACAGGGTTTAGGGATTAACCAATCCATTTGAAGTAACCGGCGGCCACTATCAATCCGAGTATGACGATTTAAAAAATCAACCTATGCATTGGGTTACAATCAGGGGTGCATATTACTTTTTTAGTGAGCTACTCAGATCAGTACAAGAAGATGGTGTTTGGTACTCACTTCATATGTAGCATGGTTTTAAAAAGGTCCTTCTTCCTCTTTGTCCCCCTCACTATCCTAATGAATGGGACAATGTCCACTCTGTGTTATCTAAGCGGCGCACCCGCGGTGGTGATATGAAGCTGTGGAATGTGGTGTCTTCATTGGCTGAAGACATGTCCATTGAACCCCCAGATCTCCAACAACCTTAAAAATCCAATCCTTTTGTTAGTTATTTACATTCCCAATTTCACACCCCCTAACTGCAAACTTTCATAGTTATTGATGTTTCTCTGCGGTTATCCAAGTGACATAAATTGTATATATTTAACAAAAACTGAAAGATTTTTGACAATCTGAAAACTTGTATACATGATACAGTGAAATTGTGTGGGCAGCTATTTAATGTGTTTGAGCTGCAATACCAGTTTCAGCCACTGCGGCCACAGCCTCTAGTGAGCAGTTGGCTTCCTAGAGGAGGGAGGGGGCTGAGGGGCAATCTCTCCTCTGGCTGGCAGCTGCTACGCGAAGACGCTCAGTAAAAACAATATTGGTCCACATAGCTAGCTTTTCTCTCCATTTGCGGACTGGCGGACCACTTATGTGCACCCCTGGTTATAATCCAGTCTTGGCAAACCATTAGCATTCCCTTGATAACTAATCAACCAACCAACCAACCAAATATTGTTGTTCCCACACCCCCTGCTTGTTCTCTGTCACCACATCCCAGTTGAACAGAATAGCTTTTCAGCAGCAGCCAGGCATCCATTCTGTACAACTGTACTACATTGTACGTACTGTCAGCATAAATGATCACTAACAATCATTTCAGTAACAATAAGTGTTTTTTAATGGCTTAACTGACTACCTAGTGATAATAATCATTCACCATCCATCCTTTTATTGTGATACTTTGTACTCTAAGCTATTGTATTTAGACAACGGCACCACAATCATTCATAGTGTGTGCCAGGTAATGAGTTACAGAATGTAAGAGGTAGGGAAGTATCAAGGGGAGGGAGAGATTAGTACCTGTGGTGGCCCCTTATTCACATCTTGTTGATGTAGATATTATATGTACCGTATTTTTGGACTATAAGACGCACCCAGTTTTTAGAGCAGGAAATCGGGGAAAAAAAATATTTCATTTGTTTAAATGAATGTGAAAAAATCTCATGCAGTACCCCTATTCAGCCACTAAAAGGGTGTCACTAGAGAGCAGACTTTAGCGTCTTTTCTTCCTCACACAGAGCTCAGAGAGGGAAGGGAGGGGGAGCACGGGGGATTCTGCACTCTGGTCTCCCTGTCCCTTCTCTGCTGCGTGTGTGTGAGGAAGCTGCTTGCCAGTGCAGCTTGCTCCACACACTTTGCATTTGCTATATTTGCGGGGCTCTGCAAATATAGCCAATACAGTTCAGCTCCCCACAGCTCTCCCGGCAGATGGAGATTACACAGCTGACATAGCCCATTAGCTGTGTGATCTCTGGGCGCACAGGAGGCCGGTCATGGGGGCGTTAATTAAAGGCAAGTGTATGGGACAAGTGTGCAAACATGTGCACACACAATCACTCCCAGCAGCACGTTAAGGCCCCCATACACTTAGTGAGCCGCAGTTGATTTTTCGGCTGATGTGCGCTCATCTCAATTCTAGGTCAGTCAGAGAACAGACATGCCCGTAAATCTCTGGCCGATGCCATTCGTTTGAATGGGGACCGACGTCCCGTTAAAACTAACATCCGGCACACAAAGGGTACCCGCCGATACTCTGAGCGTGATGACGTCATCAAGCTGCCCTCCAACGCTTGTCTGTTGGCTCCCACTTGCTTTGTGTGTGTAGTGTGTTTAACACTAACATCAATGTAGCGTGAATAGTGCAATATCTCTGTAAGTAAGAAAATAGAATTCCCATTTTGATAGCAGGTAATGCTCTGAATAAAACCACCTATTGCTCTACTTTTATCAGCTTTTCTTCCCATGTCAAATCTGCTTTTATCTCTCTGTTATACTTTTCCAACACTAAATGAATATTTTTGGTGAATCTGCCAGGATTGCAAATGCCATACCTGGAGACCTGCTGCGTGAAAACACTGATGAAGTATTTCCCGATGAACAACTCAGCGATGGAGAGAACGGAATTCCGATTATGGTCTCCCCTGAAAGAATTCCTGGATCACCCAGCCATCAGCGCCCCCAGGAGAGAGATGTTTGGGAAGAAATGGATGCCAACAGGAATAGGATTAAAATGGGACTGTACAAGGTAAATCTACTTTAACAGATGGTCCAGTTGTTTTGAGTTGTTACAACTCATAACTGGGAAATACTGCTTTTTGGAGTAGGAGAGTACCGTATTTTTCGGACTATAAGACGCACCGGACCATAAGACGCACCCAGTTTTTA
>CM070043.1:40584802-40604677 GCA_036250615.1 Ptychadena robeensis | reverse complement strand
TTTGGGGATGAGTCTATCAGCATGGTACATTTTGGGGATGAGTCTATCAGCATGGCACATGATTTGCCCACTCATCTTTGCAGAAACACTCCAAACCTGTCAGTTGCGAGGGCATCTCCTCTGCACAGCCCTCTTCAGATCGACCCACAGATTTTCAATCAGAGTCACGTCTGGGCCCTGGCTGGGCCATTCCAAAACCTTAATCTACTTCTGGTGAAGCCATCCCTGTCTGATTTGGATGTATGCGTTGGGTCGTTGTCATGCTGAAAGATAAAGTTCATGTTCAGCTTTCTAGCAGAAGCCTTTCTAGCAAAAGCAGAAGGTTTTATACCAATATTGACTGGTATTTGAAACTGTTCATAATTCCCCCAATCTTAATTAAAGCTCCAGTTCCAGCTGAAGAAAAAAAAACACCATGCTTCACAGTGGGTATGGTCTTTTGGTGATGTACAGTATTGTACAGTAAAAAAAAAAAAGTTCTGAAATGTTTGTTTGATTTTTGTACAGCACAGGAACCCAAAATTTTTACCAGGGCTGTGTAGACTTTTTTTTTATATCCACTGTATATATAAAATCACAATTAAGATACCTCTGCCACACTGTGCAGCCAGAAAGATCCTGTTCCAGCTTTATCAGTGTTTTTGTTTTGGTATTACTGGTCACTGCAAAATGGACAGAAAGGGATAACTGCCTGTAGATACTGCATGTCGGCCAGGTTATCTGAGGTCATGGCACACATTCTGTACTCTGTCTCCGCTGAATTATACAATCCTCTACAAATGTTTGGGAAATGCAAATACCTTTCCGAGCCTCATGGTCCAGTAGTAAATAGTAGTTACAGCATCAAGTTAGTTATATACGTTTTCTTTTGTAAATGGAACGTATTTGTATGACTGTTGATGTATTGCTGGGCTACATTCCCAGTAAAACGATTAATCACGGGACGCTCCCGCTTGTCCCCACTTTAACTGATAGCCAAAATTGCCCACGGCCGTGTTTGGAATCCCGGCTTGCTTTCATTCATTCTCTATGGACACAATTTTTTTTTCATGGGGCAATTATTAAAAAAAATCGTGTGTAAAGATCGCCTGGTCAATCGCGCCTGATCGCCATTAAAATCGCGCCTGTCCCGTTGCTGAACGCCTGTGTGGGAACATAGCCTTATGGTGTTTATTTTACTCCCAGGTCTTGCACATTCATTTTTGTTTATTGAACGTTGTGTTATCTTGATATCTTCATTTGCATTTGCTTTGTTTTTCAGATGCTGTGGAGTTTCAGCACTTTCAGAGTGTACACAATTGTGTATTTTTTGCTGTTTTGGTCCTTGATTATCAGTTTAGGTATGCCATACTATTGTTTGCTTTTTGTGTTTATAAAAAATTTTTTTTTATAAAATAGGAGACAGTCCATAGGGTTCTCTGGGCTTTTGTTCCTTGTGTTCAAGAGCAGGTCTGCCTCCCCTCTCTACAAGAATGCTGCTCCTGGTTGCTCCTAAGAATTTGCAAAACAAAATGTAATCTAAAGCTTTTTAGGCCGTGTCTCCACAGCGTTTTGTGATCCGTCGGGACCCCTACATTAAGCGTAGTGCTTGGCAGGGGTTCAGACAGATCCCAAACACTTGACCTGCTCGGCGGATGCTCTGTTTAGACATCCACGAGGCAGTGGTAAACGTACTGCACTACGTTAGCCCCGGCATCATTCGGAACGGCTGAGCGCCATGAGAACAGAGTATCCGCTGAGCAGGCAAAGTGTATGTGATCTGTAGGGATCACGAAACGCTGTGGAGACATGGCCTTTGTTTTCAGTTCCTGTACCTTATTTTTTATTTACCCCAGGATCAGTGTTCTCCCCAGAGCAGATTGGCCGGGCGGCCCGCCCGGGAGATTTTAGTCCCCGCCCGGCAGTTCCGTCCCGCTATACCAGGGGTCGGCAACCCCCGGCTCCAGAGCCGCATGTGGCTCTTCTTCATCCTCGGCGCGGCTCACCTCTGATAGGCTGCCGGCCAGCGGCAGCACACAAGTCCTCCGCGGTGAGCAGCCTGACAGGCGGCGCCTCCCATTCTTCAGGAGCGCGCCACAGCCACTGAAAGACTCCGGCCCGCGGCTCCGGTCTATCAGAGAGGCCGCCGGACCGGTGCAGGCGGCGCGATGACATCATCGCGCCGCCCGGTTGAAAAAAAATTCTGGGGAGAACACTGAGGATTTAATGCATAACCACTGGTTTTAAAGTAACAGTTTTGTAGGAGCTTTAATGGCAGATGGTAGAGCTGAGGAGGCATAATAAAAAAAAATAAAACACAGAGGTGGGCGCCCTCTTCCACATCTTCTGGCAGTGATCGTTGCTTGC
Organism: Ptychadena robeensis; assembly: GCA_036250615.1. NCBI lineage: Eukaryota > Metazoa > Chordata > Amphibia > Anura > Ptychadenidae > Ptychadena > Ptychadena robeensis. The sequence goes on along the minus strand of CM070043.1, from coordinate 40,602,331 downwards.
TCCCTTTTGGCCATCTTTCCAGGGGTTTTTGATGCTCAGATTCCTCTCTCTCTTCTAATTTTTTTTTTCCGCCGACCAATTTTTCTGCAGTGTATCAATGATTACTTTCCCATATATTGAAGGCGGCAAGGTGTCTGATCTCCCTTAGGGCTTGTCCCCACATTGTCGGTTGCCACAAGTGCACGAGCGGTAGCGGGCACCGCCGTGTTTTTTTTACCATACAGTTCAATGGACTCCTCGTTGACCTATGTGCCCGTAATGCCACTTGTTTAAAATGAGTAGGTATCTACCATCTATCGCCTACAGTTTAGGGTTCATTCATATATTGTTATCATTTTTGGATAGGGCACACCCCAATGACACTTTGACTCTATCTCACCTTAGCTACGCGTATTAACTATTATTTTCAGCAGTATATCCATCTTTGTCTCATTTGAGTGGAATTCATCTTATGACACCTGACAGCACTAGTGAGGTCATGAGCACTGTTAACCTAGTGGGTGTTGGGTGGATAAACTTCCAAACGGTGAGACAGCTTAGGTTTATAGGAGGTACTGTATTTTGCTGTTGATTAGACAGAGCACAAGAAACAACGCACCCCTGTATACAGCTTTATATTGATGTGCATACGGGGAAGGAGTCAGAAGCGGCCCACAGCTGACACCCAAATCCTCTGCTGTGTGTTGTGACGGGAAGATGCCACCACCATGTGTTGTTGGGTGCAGCTTTTATCTTTTAAAGCCACACACCGTAAAGGGGTTGTCTCTTCTGTGTCAGCAGGACAATCTCTCTGCCTCCTGGAACTCAGTCAAGCAGAAGGCCAGGCCATGCACAGAGCAGCTGGGCAAATTCCCAGACAGACTATCTGGCCTATGTTTGGACGTAGGGGTCAAGACCTTTGTTCAATAAGAGGCATATAGATTCACCCCATAGATTTTAAGGGGGGGAACGTGTGTCTTATACAATCGAAAATATAAGTTCAATCATGTTGCTGTACAATGCAGTTTCTAGCTATTTGGGGGCCCTATGCAAGTTCTTACTTTGGGCCACCCCTGTCGAGGGGGGTGGGGGTTCTGCAGGGGTGTGTGTTCTTCTGGTGTGTTTGGGGGGAGGGGGGTTGGACAGTAAGAAAGAAGGAACAAAGGAATACACCAGTACACACACCACGCCTCCTTCCTCTCTTTTTTTTTCTCCTACCCCAAACACATACAAACTCTGAACTAACTGGGTTCGTCTCAAGGGGGGTTAAAGTGGGTTTGCAGTTGCAGAATGGAATGTATATTTTTGAAATAGTGTTTTGTTTGAAATAAACCTCTAGATCCATTATCTCCCTGTATCTTGCAGTGTATTCTCTCTTTTGGATAAGAACACATTAAAGCTTCTAGCAGAAAATGAGCGTGTCGGTGCGTTCTCTCCCCCTTTACAGGAACGTCTCTTAGAAGCACACAGAATCAGTATGGGAAAGGTATATTCTCGAATTCAATCGCTATTTTTTTTTTCTGCTACATCTGTCATACTTTTACATTACACTTTACATTTTAACCTTCTGAGCGTTTAGCCCGAGTTAACTCGGGCTGAGTTTCATGCATCATAAAACTGAGCCCCAGTTAACTAGAGCCACGCTCTAGCTACCGCCGGATTTCTGCGGCGGTCGGGAGCATCGGCATGTATGCCGATGCTTCCGGGTCCGATAGCGTCAGCGGTGACGCGAAGGGGGCGGGGGTAGGTGGCGCCATAGACCTCTGTCTAACTGGAGGGGGGTCTCCTTTTTCCAGCATCAGTCCGGGGTCTCCAGTGATGCCTGACTTATATTTACTACCTCCAGCTGGGCAGGCAATCGCAGCGAAGCACATGGGGCTCCGCCGCGATTGCCCGTGGCACGGTTATGAAAAAACCGTGCCACGGTCGAAATGCTCAGAGGGTTAAAGGTGCCTCTACCAGTGATTCTGTTATGTAAGCATCTAGAGCTATTTGTGTATCTCAGGGGATCTTTGTACATTATTTTTTTTATTTATTATTTTATTATTTTATTAATATGTGGTAAACAAAATGCCTATTTGATCAATTCAAAACTGTTCTTATACATAGTCTGCTTTCTGCAGGAGTATTCCTGGCCCTAATCATTATTTTGTCACTAGTGATGAGCAGAGCTGTCAAGTTTGAAAATGACTTCCGGTATAAGAATCGCGGTTCTTCCATGTTCCACATACTGGAAGTGATGTTACTGACTTCTCGGCTGGTCTAGCAGGGAGAGGGCAATAATGTGCGGAGTGAGACATCCTTTGCCTGCTCGATCAGTGCGATTTCCAGAATCCGGGAAAAATCTGTCATTTCTTGAAACCAGGATTTGGCCGGGACTTTTGGGGCCAAACAGGAGGGTTGACATGTCCAGTGATGAGCAGCATAGCCAATATTTGAACTCACAACATTTCGCAAATTATTTTCGGAGTAAATTCAGGATCTCCTTTTTAACTTTTTGTGAATCTCTGCACTTTTACTTGTGAATATTGTGATCGCAATGTCACGGCGACATCGCTCGAAGACAGGTTTTTTTTTCCACTGTAAAATTCCCTAACTACGGTACATCAACCCAAATATTCGAAATTGTGAAGATATAGCACTATATTTATAATAAAAAATCGCAGTTCGAATATTTGTGTTTGTCACTTCAAAATGATGTGTGGAGAAAAGGACAAGGTGTGAGTTTGAGTAAACCTTATCTAGGTTCTAGGTTGGTTCTGACCTCTGGTGCTGGCCACTCACACTCTCAGCTTGCCTCACAAGGCAAACACTGGATATTGGTAATAGAGACTACCACCCAGAGCACAAGCCTTTGATGCGTTTTGTCCAGAAGCGGCTTGTGCTCCATTATCCAGTGTAGGCTTGTGAGTGGGTTTGAGTCGTACAGCATAACAGAACTGGACTAGACTGACACTATGCACTACCACTTATGGGGGTAGCTGAGCCAAATATCTGAGGTGCTTATTTTTCTGGATATATATGAGATTTATGTAAATTATTAAGGTTTATGTGTAAAGATTGGAACTTTGTCTATATTAAATGGTCTTTTCTTTTTCATAGGTGTCTCTTCTGCTTCCAGCTACCCTCCATTCTGTGTCTTTTCAGCCAGAAACAGATAATCGCTCTAACTTTCCTAGTGATCGGTCATTCCACATTTTCAAAAAGCAAAGGTGTGTCATATTTGCAGGAAATTTTTATTACCGTATATGCCGGCGTATAAGACGACTGGGCGTATAAGACGACCCCCCAACTTTTACAGTTAAAATATAGAGTTTGTTATATACTCGCCGTATAAGACTACCCCCTCTTCCAACGCTCACCAAATGAAAAAATGTATGTCTACTCTGACTTTCAACCCACAGATCTCCAACACCCTTAGAAGTCTGATCTTTTTTTGTATTAGTAAGGATAGGATAAGTGAAAGCATAGATCCATCCATCCACAGCTCCCATAGATGGTCCCCTGCACCCCATGCCTGCGGCACCCGGCGTATAAAACGACTCCCGACTTTGGGGAGGATTTTAAGGTACTGAAAAGTCATCTTATACGCCGGCATATACGGTAACTATTTATATGTTTTTAAATGATTTGATCTGGTAATACATGCCTCATTATGTTTTCTAGGGATGTGTTTTATGAGTTGCTACGTGAGTGGGAAGATTCCCATGAAAAGACTGACTGGGATTTTGAGCGATTCTTAGGCAGTAAGATCAGGTATATATTTTGTGTAAATTTCAGTTATCTTAAAGTAGCCATACACAGGTCGATTTGTCAGCGATCGATTGCCGAATCGATGTAACACCACCTTGGGAATCCGATTTGTGGCTGATTTGGAAATGAGCAGTTCTCCAAAATGTTCAATTCCACAAAATCCATCGATCTATAAGGCTGCTGCATAGGGCTGTGGGTCCACCAACGTACTCCGATTGCCAACCGATCCACCAAAAAAAACCAACATGTCGGTTCAATGTCCAATCTGATTTTTTGTTGATTCTGATTTTGTTTGGCCGATCGATCTTGTGAACGTGCACAGTGATCGATCGGTCAAAAATCGAGTGTGTATGGCTACCTTTATTTATATTTTGGAAGTGTCTACTATTTTTAAAGCACTAAAATCTCCTTCAATATAAAATTTATTTTACTATATATCCCCGAGCATATGCTAAATCTATCAGCGCACAAAAGTCTAGAGATAAATTCACCAAAATGATGACAAAAACTGTTGGAGATGTAGAGCATATAACAGTGTTGGGCAACTAAGTTGATATGGAGGGCCACAAGTGCGGCCCTTGGCATCAGTAAAGGGCCGCACATAACAACATTTTCAATCTATACTGACTTGTTTAAGCATTTTAATGAATACATGACAGCATGCATGACAGGAAAACTTGTTTTCATTGATACTTCAAGCATTAGGGAACACTGTAGTGTAGTAATGCACATTTTGTGTCATGTGTACATAAGGATGTGTTTTTTTCTGCAGCCCAGTACAATAAACCAATATCAGAATGTGTAGTGAGAGTCATTGCCAATTACCTTCTTGCCCAGGAAACCTTCTTACGCTGTGTAACCTAGGATCACCCCTGGGTGCAGAGCTCATATATAGACCTGTTTTTCCCAATCAACATTTTACTGATGTCATTAGGAGCGCCAAAGATTTAGGAAAGCCAGGTCAGCGTGTGACCACTAGATATGGTAATATATAGAATGCCCCCTGTATATCATCAAAGGTTATGCTTCCCTATTCTGAGGTTGTGTGCCGCAATTTATATTATACAATCATCCCCTGTTTGTGGGTGGGATAGTGGAAGCATAGGCACTCAACTCTCCGCCGATCTCCGCCTACTCACCTGGGATCTTTAAAGAGGAGGAGAGGGACTTGCTCAGGGGCTGTCTGGATTGCTGATTTTGCATACCCCAATCCGCATACAAGCCGGAGCCTGAGCTAGTCCCTTACCTCATCTTCCCACTCTAAGAAGATTCCAGGTGAGGACACATCAGCAGGGGAGCGGTGCACAGGTGAGTTCCTATGCATTAACAGTTTCGGGTGCCGCAAGTGGAAGACTGAGGGGGGCACTCAAGAACGCCCAAAAGGCCTCAGATGGGCACCTGGGACAAACAACATACAAAAGAAGTATTTCTTTTGTAAGTATTTCATGTGTTTTTTCACCCCAAATTCGGGGGGGGGGGTGCCTGCGTCTTATGGTCCAAATGCTTTGGCTCCCCGTCAGCTCTCCCAGCAAGGGGATTAGCCAGGGAGCTGCCATATGTGAGATCCACCCACGGCTGGATCTCCCATCTGAACTGTATAGTTCCTTATGCCAACAGAGCCCTGCTGGTATAAGCAATGAAGAGAGTGATAGATGAACGTCTCTCTGTGTCCGTGGGAACGCAATTACTGCAGCTTCCACAGACACAGGCAGCCGGAGAGGGAAAGCAGAGGACTGGGCAGCCTCCTGGGTTTTCCTGCTTTAAAAACTGGGTGTGTCGTATGGTCTGGTGCGTCTTATAGTACAAAAAATACGGTAATAATAGGGCAGATTGGAGGTAAAAAAAATACTTATCTACGTGAAAAATGTCAAAATCCGGCTGCACTCCACTTTCCATTGATGGTGGGCACAGGGCGCAAGGGGACGTCTACCTTCCCAAATCTCCTGCCAGCTCTGCCTCTGGAAAGGTAAGAATATGTTTATCTACAGGGATTAGTTTGTCCGACTGCATGAAGATAGAGCTAGCCATACATGGTTCAATTGACATCAAATCGATCATCATTGGATCGAAGTTTCGATCATAAACGGGTATGTCGATTGTAATGAATCGAAGTACAAGACACACCAATTAAGTATGCAAATCAAAAGCACCGACGAATCGATTGAATCGTTTTTAAACGTAGTAGTAATCAAAAGAGAAGGCAACAGAGTGATCAAAAAAGTGACCAATGATGTTCACAGAGGGATAAAAACCCAAGGTAATATGTGCATGTAAAAATCCAGTACATTATAAAATCGTGGCAAAAAGGACACAAGGGGGAAACACATACATTAGGAGATGTATTCACAGAGATCGCCATTGGCAGCGGTGTGGTCAGTGAACAGACAACACAAGCCATTACAATGCATGCATGCATGTTTTAAATGACTGTATTGCATTTCCCTCCTCCCAGGAGTTACAGTAGCTAATTGATTGAATCGAATCTCAATTGGACGGGTCAAACAGCAGTACAAAAAATGAGACACAATGTGGGGACAATCAATCAAAATTTTCCAACTGGTCGATCAATTTCGATCGAGCAAAATGACAATTAAAATCAATTTCAACGATCGTACATGTGGACAGGCTTTCAGTTTCAAATCGACTCTAATTGATCGAATTACATTGATTGTACAGTCAATTGAACCATGTGTGGCTAGCTTAAGCAATGTGTATGTTTTTTTTATTTGTTTTAAAACGTAGTCTTTCCTGGTTTCTATATTTATTTCTGGTATACTTGTATATATCCGGTAGTTGTGCTTTTATATCCGTATCATATGTGTGATATATTTCTGCGTGATCTGTTTCCAATGAACTATGTTCTTTCCGTTTTTTCTTAGGGCTATGATATCTAACTTGTCTGTAGCATCCAATCACTGTCACTTTGCAAGACTATTTCAGAAGCAACTTGTGCAGGTAAAAAAAAAAATTGTTGGTTTTGCTTCCTTTGTTGTTGCTCTGGAATGACAGTTGGTTCATCTTAGTATGACAATAACCAGTAACCAATCCACACCTTTTTACTTTGCTCACTATTTTTGTGCTTCATGCTAAGCAATCTTGTACATGCGGTGCGAAATATATGATTTAGAGTTTGGCACAGATATAAGGCGTCAACAGTGAAGAGTAGTCCAGTTTGCTTAGTAGTCCATTGAGCAGCATAGGAAGTCTGCAGTTACCAGGTTTTCTTCCTTCTCTGACCTATAGTAACTCCCTCATCCTCCCAACTTTTTAAATTCAACGTATTTCAGTGGCCAGCAGTTTCCTCTACTTGTTAATATCCAGTCTGCACAATACAGCCCCACGGACTATTTACAACACCCGCGATAATTCCATACTTTGTGGTACTCAGCTGACATTCAGTGCTTCGGACAAGGGTAAGCTGTGCATTGAGACAAACCTGTCCAGTTTGTTAAGACTGGAGGCCAGAAGGTCCACATCTGTGACACAACTCATGGTAAACCTCCAGTTAAAGGACTTTCCACAAACATTGATTGAACTTGTGAAAAGTAACTTTCCTGCATGTCTCAACCCCAGGAGTGTCCTCTATGCCCAGTTCCCCAGTGGCTAAACCACCCTTCAAACTTGGGGCTTTTCTTGATCTACTTTTACCCAAAAGGAGATATTCCATATAGCCATTGGAAATGATCTGAACTGGCTACCAGCCTATTGTTCACCTGTCATTTAAATTCTGCCAGGAGGACATTTTAGCTTCACCAGATGCAAGCTTTAGATTGCAATAGTCACTTGTAGTGCTTGCAAAATGAAAAAGTATAACATTTCCCTAACTTGTGCCATTTTATTGTGTACTAGTTCATTAAATAATGTGAAATTAGCTAATTAAATCATGTTTTTTTATGTGATCCTTGGTTAGCTTTGTAAAGGACCAAGTGGAGGAAAGGGAGGTGCTGGAGTTGGTGATCATCCTGACCAGGACTTGCTTAACATTCTCGGCTCTGACAACCTGAACAGATTGAAACGACTACAAGAAAGATTTGTGGTCCCTCAGAGTGTTGGTGGCCCCTGCCCTCCCCCTTCTTTTCCAGGGTACCAGGAATTCTTCAGAGACTTCATACTTAGCGCAGGAAGGTAAGTCATATAGATGTAAAATATGGTCCCTCACCAGTAAAATGTAACTTGTCAGCTGCTTTCTAACCTTAGACTAAGGCTAAGTTTACACTGGCGATTTTATGCCGCCAGGTAAACGACCGTTTAGCGTGACACATTAGGCGTCCGCCGGTCGGTTTACGGGCAGCCGTGCCATAGGACCTCTATGGGGTCCTTAATTAGACACCCTGTAATCGCCTGCACTGTTGTGCAGACGACCACAGCGAGTCGTTTATCCCGCGGCTGCGGGAGCGCACTGGTGGTTTCCGAGCTGAAAGCAGCTTGGGAACCACCAGTGTAAACTAAAGCCCCCCATACACGTTCGATTATTCTCCTGACCGATTTTTCGTCTGATCGTGTCACCGGAATTTCACCTAAAATGTTATGGTTGGTCGGCTGGCACGAAAAATCGGAATTCGAATGATCACCGATCGATCAGCCTAACACTATTTATTAACAGCAGATCGGCCAAAATTTACGGACAGGTCCGAAGCGGTCCCACGGTCTTTGGAGAAATCTGGATCGGTCGGATACACAATTACGCATCCGATTAATCTCCCAACCCCGTTGGTCGGTCGGGCAAAATTCGTACGAAAAATCGGAACGTGTAAGGGGGGGCTTTAGCCTAAATCGAGCCAGTGATGTTTTAAGTGCATGCTTGTTAAAGGGTCAGTTATTAAATCCACCTGTGTTCTTTCCTATTAGGAAACATGCAGCTGGAGGGCTGCCCTCTTCATAGAGAACACTAATTTATATGCAACACTAATCTCTTTATGTTGCTGGAAGGAACCGCAATAAATGTGTGCATGTAGGTTTTAGGGTATTGTAACCTTTGAAGTCAGATTAGATTCACCATCACTAACCTTAGAGAACGTCTGTATCCTGCTCGCTGATGGACCCTTTCTTACAGCTATGAGTTCAATCAGCACCTGATGGACAGTCTATGTCAGGAAATTCAGGAGTTAGATGCTGTTTCTATCCTGGGACATAATACTACAGAAGAGGAATCCGATATGGATGATCAAGTAAGTGGGGTTTTTTTTTTTTTTAGAACAAAATAATCAAACATTTCGAGTTAACAACTTAACGATTAGTGACTGGGAAGAGGGTTGTATGTTCACACTTACACAGTTAAGCTAGCCATACACAGTCGGATTCCATGGCCGATCGATCACCTATCCGATCGATTCCGGCGATCTCAGCGGGAATCGGAGGTCCGATCGATCGGCCAATTAAGTGTGTCCGATCGCTACATACCACCTTGTCCCACGGATTCCTGGACGATTCCGTGTCCGATCGCTTACTCCACAAATGGCAACTCCCCCTGATGTGTGCAGAATCGGATCAGAAAGACCAACATGTTGGTTCTCTGTCCGATCCGATTCTGGGCCCCCGAACGATCGGACGTGATCGGACGGACAAGGTGGGCTTCACGCGATTCCGGGACGATCGTTTCGCGTGCACGCGCCCGGAATCCCATGGGAAACGGACCCGTGTATGGGGGCCTTTACATATAATGGAGAAGCCAAGAAATTTACTATGGATGTTTACAGGCCAGAAATGCTTGCTATTTAATTCTAAACAATTTTGACTATGCATTTATCGTATATACTCGAGTATAAGTTGAGTTTTTCAGCCCCAAAAAAACTCTGAAAACACCCTCATTGGTCAGTCAGGGTGGATGCTGTGTTCACACGACCCTGAGCCGTTCCGTTGATGCAGGGGTTGACGTAGGGGAGTACATTGACCCCTGCGTCGGCGGATGTCTGAACTTAGCATCCGCCGGGCAGGTTAAGCTATGTATCCACTGTGTTGTGTGCTCTGTCGGGACCCCCGAAGATAAGTGCAGTGCTTGGTGGGGTCCCGACGGAGCACATACTCATTACTTCCTGGCAGATCCTCTGTTCACACATCCGCTGATGCAGGGGTTGACATACTGCACTACGTTAGCCCCTGCATCGGCGGATTTGCTCAACACCATGTGAACAGAGGATGTGCCAGGAAGGTAATGTATATGTGCTCCATTGGGACCACCACACTTAACATAGGGGGTCCCAACAAAGCACACAACACAGTGGAGACATAGCCTCAACTGGTGAAATGTAAACAAACAGCACCACACCGCCATCTGGTGGACTATTTGTTAATTGTTACTGGAGAAAGTTTCAATTAGAAAATTCCACTACTTATGATTCAAACATGAAAATACATTTCAAATCATTTCATGTGTTGGTCTTAATCATAAAGAATTATTAAATGGAAACTGATTTTCATGTTTGATTTTCAAGAAGTGCCATGAAAACCCATCCTGTAATAACAATAAAGGTGGGTTTACACGTCAAGATTTTTTTTTGGCCCGACAGATGGACGATGATCGATTTTTTTGGTTCGTTGTACAAAAATCTGAAATGGCCATTTGCTCCGATGGATTTTTTTTGTTCGAGGATATGCAAAAAATCGTCCACAAGGTGATCGACATGTTGGTAAACTTTCATCGTCGTTATCGTTTATTTGTTCGTGTAAAAAACGAATGTCCTTATTTCACTCGATATTTTTTAACTCGATTTTTAACCAGTAGCATTGACGATATCTGCCGCAATAATGGTGGGATTTTACAATGTGTGATTTTGATTCGTCCATGATGTTGTTTATTTTAATTCCAAGTAGACTTTCCGAACGCAAACCAATTGCGTGGACGAACGTAACAACGTGGTGTCAATAGAAAATCATATATACTTTCAAATAAAATGTTCGTTGTTAATGATGCGATCATGTATGATGATTGTGAATACACAGTGAATATATTAAAGTATGAATTACAAGTATGCTGCAGTGGAGTATAAGGTGTGTGGTGTACAGTGTGCTGCACTGAGTATGACAGGTGTGTGTGTGTACAGTGTGCTGCAGGAGTATAAAGTGGTGTGCATGGGTGTACAGTATGCTGCAGTGAGTATAAGGTGGTGTGTGTGTCACAGTCTACTGCGTCAGTGAGTCATACGATGGGTGTTGCTGATACAGTCGTGCTGCACGAGTGAGTATTACAGGGTGTGTGGTGTGGGTGTACAGTGTGCCGCGTGAGTTATACAGGTGTTGTGTTGGGTACAGTATGATGCAGTGAGTATACAGGTGTGTGTGTTCGTGTACAGTGTGCTGCGTGATATACAGGTTGTGTGTGTGTGTACAGTGTGCTGAGTGAGTATAAGGTGTGTGGGGTGTGTGTGTGTACAGTATGCCAACGCCCACAGAATACATCACGTCCTATAAAAAAAAAAATCTGAAGATTTTTATTGTGTTTCCGACGATTATTGTCATTCGCTATTTGGCGTCGGTTGTACAAAAATCGAATACCTTCGATAAATGGACGAACCGAAATCCGATTCAAAAAAAAAAAATCAAATAAAACGAATCTTGAAGTGAACGAGAACAAAAATCTGACGTGTAACCCACCTTAACGGTGTTCTCTAATTTTATTGAGGTTGTAGCACTAAGAATATTCCTGGCTTGTTGCATTCCTAGTGGCAATGGTGCCTTTTCTTATTTTTCTCATTTAGAAACTCCATATTGACATGCTTTTCCCTATACTTCACTTATACGTGAGTTTTTGTTATAGATAAAGGAGTGGTACTCAGGCTTATACTCCTGTATATACAGTAATCATTTGGTTCATCTGTATATACGTTTTAACTGGTGTTGAAAGAAAGTTGTCTTCAATTCCACTTCAGTGAATCACCCCTTTTTTCGTGCTATGGAATGGTCCGTGGGCGCTACCCACCTTGATTTTGTATCTACTCGCTACTATTGTTCGTGTTTATTCATCACTATTTTTATGTGAATGGTGGACTTTCTGGCCTTGTGTTTAACGTTCTACTGTGCTTTAGTAGCGCCATTTTAGAACAGTATTTTGGTCTGGAATCAGTCGGAATGGATTCTGGTTCTTGTCTATGATTTACTTATTTAGAATAAACAAAAGTATCGATTTTTCATCTAAAATCGAAACAGCGCTTTCGTTCGCTCACCAACATGATACCAAAAGTAAGGAAACAACTATATTTGGAAAAACAAAAAGCCAAGATAGTACAGGTGGGTAAAAGGGAAGATAGACGTAGGGAAAAAAAAAAAAAGGACCTCCCGTCTTAGCATTCTAGAACGCGAGGAAAATAAGTTGAATAACGCAGAGAGTTGGGCTCCTTTTTTCTATTTTTATCCTCTACTTCTATTATCCTCTATTCCTACCTCTCAGGTACTGCATCCTTATGTTCCTTTTGATCGACATTTGAATGAAGATATTCTTGTAAAAAATCTTAACAAACAAAATTACAGTGTGATACATACCATATAGGCCACTATTGATTTCGTCCAAATATCAAACATCTTCTTATAGAATCTACGGTCGTTTGCTGGCCAAAATCTATACGTGTATTCCTACCTGTAATCTATTCACACTTAGAAGAGTCTTCGTAAGCTAGCCACACAGGGTTACAATGTTATCTTCAATCGGGTTCGATTAGATTTTGTACTTCGATTTAAAAATCGACTATCGTGTGCCCTTATTTTTAATCGAAGTTCTCCCACATGGGCAAGCACGATATTGAACATTTCGACTCTGAAATTCATTCAAAGTAAGCCAAACTCCGTCGATGAATTCCCTCTTACGATGTTTAGTTCAATGGAAATTAAAGGGAAGGTAGCCTAAAAAATCGAGGCCACAAAATCGACGCCAAAAAAAAAATCGCCCAAAATTTTCCAATCTGTCCGATCACTTTTCAACGACGATTGTACCAAACTCGTTTTCACCGATCATCGGATTGCCACTATGTTGGCAGTACCTCGATGTAATGTTCAATCGATTCTTTTTTTCCTCGAAAAGCGTCGTTTTTTGAACGCTATAAATTGTGTACCATGTGTGGCTAGCTTAAATGGAATGTGATTGTACATCTAGAAAGTATAACCTAGTAGATGGTAAGCCTCCGATGGGCCGCCGGGTCGTCTACATAACCTGTACCTGTGTGTACTATGTTGTGTTGTATCTCCACTTTAATGTATTGTACAGCACTGTGTAATATGTTGGAGCTATATAAATAAATGATGATAATCTAAATAATGTGTTTTAGGATGAAAAAATCCGATTTGCCTCCCTACTTCTGAATCTGCGGCTTCTGGCCAAGTTTCTGGGATTTGTGACATTTTTGCCATATAGGACTACGGAATCTCTTACTGGGGAGTTGCAAGAGTCTGCAGTTGCTTTACGTAATCAGGTACAATTTTTACTATATTGATGGGGGTGGGCTCCATATAACATATTTTTCTCAGCCTTTTACTATCCCTCTATTTTCTCCTATTCTTGAACACTTTCTTTATGTATATGTTGTTTGCTTTCTGCTTCTGACAATCTTCAAGGCTTACTGACCCATCCCGTCATTTCTTCCTAGACTCTTCCCATGTTGGATGTGTTGCAGTTACTCAAACGCTCAATACAAGACCATCGTACATTGCTGACTGTTCCATGGGCGGTAGAATACCTCTCATTGGTGGATGGTGTTGCTCCTTATCTTGAGTATTACAGAAAAGTATTCTGCCTTTTATTACATTTGTACAGGTAAACTACTTTTATACAATACAGGGGTTCATGACATTACAAAGAGTTTGTTTGGGCTGCGGTATACATTGTGGAGTTCCTTTACAAAGCAGCATGTGAGATGATTTCTGTAAACCAAAGAGTTAAAAAAAAAAAAAAAAACACACACACATCAAAAGAAACCCCTAAAAATATCATAGTTACATAATAAAGCTGATTGGAGGAAAACCTGGTCCTATAATTTAAAGCCGTGGTCCCCAACCCTTTTTTTTTCTGAAGGCTCCCTCCCCTTGCTTGTGACCAAGGCGCAAGCCAGGCCCCCCAGCTACAACTCCTACGTGCATATCTGCATTAAAAGAACATTTCCCAGAAGTAATGTCACAAAGCTCCTGCCCAGGGGTAATGGCCCCCTCCCTTCTAACTCGCACAATCCTCCTTTATATCTCCAGTAAATGTGGGGATGTTACCATGTTCAGGGGCTTTGTAATTAACTCACAAATTCAGATCCAAAATGAAATTCCACCATCTCTAGGAAACTAGTTTCTAGTTTTATTTGCTCCATGGGGTGGTATGGAGCTCAGCTTGCAGCCTCTGACAGAAAGAGGACATAGGGTGCCCCTCCTCTTCGATCTGTATGTCCCCCTAGGTTGGGAACCACTGATTTAATTGACCAGCTCCCGTTAAATCACAGAGCTTCAGCATACAGACATGTGTGAGACCACAGAGAGGGAAGCTTTGATATGCTGTCATATTTATGAATGGATTTAGACTGGTGTTTGTAGTATGCTCATTGGGCAGTGATTATCTGCTCTCTGCTAACAATGAGTATCCCACAATGTAGATCATCTGTCTAATTCCTGTACATACAAAAAGGGAAATATGTATTATTTATCAATAGCCATATGTAAAATTGTTTGTTTTATAGTCTCAGGCTATGTCTCCACACCACTTTGTGATCCTTCAGGACCCATATGTTAAGGGCAGTGCTTGGCGGGGGTCCTGATGGAACACTTTACATGCCCGACGGATGCTCTGTTAAGACATCTGCCAATGCAGGGGTTAACGTCCTGCACTACCCCTGGATCGGCTCAGGGCTGTGAGAATAGGGCATCTGCCAGGCAGGTAAAGTGTATGTGATCCGTCGCCAAGCACTGCACTTAACATATGGGTCACGACAGATCACACAACGATGTGGAGACATATCCTTATAAAGCACAGAATTTTTTGTGGGTCATTTGTTTCTTATTTCTTGCTTTAGATACAAGCTGATCCTGACTGAGGAGAAGGAGATGGGCTTATTGAACAAGCTGCTGGTTCTTGCTGTTCTTGGCTGGTTATTTCAGGTATCTTCTCTTTCATTGCACGTTTAACCTTAAATTTCTTTTTTTGAGTGTAGTCCATGAAGCACTTTGTGGAACAATTTCAACAGCAAATGTCTCAGAATATAGATTACCAATTGGCTATTTATCCTGTTTACATTATATTATGTTACATGTTTATCATTTGGTCAATATGTTTGTTTAAATATGTTAAAATGATTGTAATATATATATATATATATATATATATATATATATATACATTCCTGTTTCCTTCAGGTGCCAACAGTACCAGCAGAGATGTTCTTCAATAATGAAGCTGTTCAGCATGAAATTTCAGCTGTAAGCACAGCACAGGCCCTGGTGAGTGTAAAGTCTAATTTTTATCGTTCATTTTTGGACCATGTGTATGTTGTTGCAACGTTATAAAGATTTATATTTATTGGACAGCAAGTGAGGTAAAAATCCTCAAACCTGTTGGTCACTGTAACCTTCTTAAAATATTACATCAATATGGCTCTCTAGCCAACTTTAACCTCCTGGGTGTTATGCCTGAACCCAATATGTGCACAAGTTTGTTCATAAAACAAACTGCTGTGATCGGGACAACATGCCTGTGCTGTGCGAGCCTGCAGCGATTCTGCAGCCACCCCGAGTCTAAACACTTTCGGCTTATTTTTTGTACCCCGAGCTGCTCTCGGAGTAAAGCTCAAGAAGTATATCCTCTGTGTAGTGTTGCTTCTACTTTATCCATTTCCATTTATTTGAGTCAAGATGACCCCATAAAAAGACTGAGTATTTCATATTTAGATTAAAAAAAGGTAATCTCACGAATTGTTAGTATAATTGTTGTTTGTCTCAGCTTTGTGACCAGAAAATGTTGTGTAACCGCAGGATTGTGTGCCTCTGGTGGATCAGCAACTATTGTACAGCTGTTGTCCTTACCTTGGTAAGTTACCATCTCGGCATTTGGGTGTTATACTTGTGAGCTAACCATTTCCCCTCATTCAAGTTTTTACTTCTTTCATCTTCAGGAGAACTGCGGAAAATGCTCATCTCTTTTGTAGCTGGCTGTGGAGCAAAGAACGGGGGTTTCATCAGGAAAATCACGCCAACTGCTGCAGAGCCTCTGATGCCAAAACCAACTCTGTCCCAGAAAAAACTTCAGGTAGTGTTATGTCTGTCAAACTAAGAAAGATAATAGATAGTTGAGCACGGCCGTCAGCTGTGGTTACACAGTTACAGTGATATCAGTGGCCAGAAGGGAATATAGGACCGAGTGCAACTCTTCGGGTGCGTGTTTAAGTTGCGTGTAGGTGTGCCGCTCTCATGCCCCTATAGTTGGAAAAGAACCGCTCGAAACACGTCCCATTGTTCCTATTGGGCCCTCCAGCGTCTGTAAGCAGGTGTGCAGCTCTCATGCCCCTATGGTTGGAAAAGAACCGCTCGAAACACGTCCCATTGTTCCTATTGGGCCCTCCAGCGTCTGGAAGTGATCTCATCCCTAACCAGGAAGTGAGGTCATCCTAGAAAGCACACGGCCCTGAGAGATCAATCTTTGTAAACCTCCTTTAATGTGAGTATCTTGTCTTTTTGTTTCTTATTATTTAACCATTAACAGTACCTTTGTTGTACTCGGTTGTTATGTGTGTGAAGGTTCTCATTCATCCAGGTCATTGTATATCTGTAGTGTTTATTGTAAATCAACTGGACTTGCTGTGTTTGTTTCTTGAAGACGTTTCGTTAGCCATCCGACTGGCTGTGCCAATTCAGAGTGACTTTACACGATCTTACTAGAAATATACATTAAACCCCAGAGGTAAAGATCATGTACAGTCACTCTGAACTGAGGAAGCCAGTTGGATGACTAGTGAAACGTTTTCATGAAATAAACACAGCAAGTCCAGTTGGTTTAAATTAAACACTACAGATATTTAGGTGTAGCGTTCTTACCAAGGAGAGTTTTGCTTATGACATCAGTAGAAACTTTATTCCTGTGTGTTATATTTCCAGCAGCTGCTTTATGAGGATGAGGAAATCTGCTCTGTTCTCCATAATAATAATATCAGAGGAAGCCGGCTGAGGGCACCATGCCATTTTATATTAAGCAGTTTATCAGAGATCCAGCTATGAGTGTCCTTAACCTCCTGGGTGTTCTGCCCGAGTTAACTCGTGGTGAGTTTCTCAGCTGATAATTCACCCGAGTTAACTACTTAAAAACTCACCTGTCCGCTGAATTTCCTCTGCGATTCTGGGCATCGGCCATCCCTGCCGATGCTTCCGTGTCCGCTCCAATGATGGCAGATATGACGCCAGAGGGGTGGGGGTTAGGCAGCACCATCAACCTCCATGTTAATGGAAGGGTGTCGCTTTTTCTGAGCACGCCTCTTGCCCAGGACCTCCTGCAGGTTCGAAAAACACGGCGGCATTTAATGTGTTCCTCGCCCATGGCACGCCTTTTGCAACGCCCAGGAGGTTAATAGATAAAGCAGCAGGTAATTCCACATAGCAACATAAACCAAGAAAGAGGACATGTGTTCTAGGTGTGGATGCATTGTGAAAGATGTACGCCAGGACTAGCCGTTCTCTCTTCAGGGTTGGTCTTTTTAAATTCAAATCCAAATAACGCATGTTGGTTTATTATTACAAAACATTTATGGGTTTTCACTCATTTCTTTCTGATTTTTATTATTTTTGTACCGTATTTATTCGAGTATAACGCGCATTTTTTTATACCCAAAAAAGAAGTCAAAATTTGAG
>CM070043.1:40558684-40570147 GCA_036250615.1 Ptychadena robeensis | reverse complement strand
CTCAATCTCTGGCAGGAAATCCTCGTTTTGGTTTCCTTACCAGTTTGATTAACCTTATACATGTTTTTAAGTAGGTTTTGCTACTATAAAGGGATGTTTGGTTGCAGCAGTGTTGATATGGAATTTGTGTGCCTCATAAATATAAACTATTCCAAACTGTCAATGTACAATAGGAAGAAAGTTTACTTTATCTGTAGGGCAGAGTAGACTTGTATCTAAGCTGGCATCACATGAGTACAGTGCTTGAATTTAAATTTCATTTTCCTATAAACATTAAATAAACTATCTTGGACGGTCTTCCTTTAGGTTTGTGTATGGCAGTATGTATAAACCAACGTTCTGTAAAGGCCCCCATACACGTGTCGGATTCGCACCGGATTCCGGCACGATCGATTCCGGGCGCGTGCACGTGAAACGATCGTGCCGGAATCGTGTGCAGCCCACCTTGTCCGATCGATCAGGTCCGATCGTTCAGGGGCTCAGAATCGGATCCGACGGAGAACCAACATTCTCATCCGATTCTGCCCGGATCAGGGGGAGTTGCCATTTGTGAGGTGGAATCGGAGGTGGAATCGCACACGGAATCGTGCCGGAATCCGCTCGGACAAGGTGGTATGCTGCGATGGATACTCTTAATTGGCCGATTGATCACACCTGCGATTCCCGGCAGAATCGCCGGAATCGATCGGATGATGAATCGATTGGACATGGAATCCGACACGTGTATGGCTAGCTTAAAGAAAAGACCCCTTGCAGAACAAAACTCATAACTGCTCTTTTTAAATCCTCATGGACATTCACTAAGCCATTGGTTCCCAAACTGTGGGGGCGCTAATATATTCCAGGGGAATACATTATGTTTGAATGGGGGGGGGGGCGATAATGTTCCTAAAAAGGGGGGTCCTGCAAAGAAAGTTTGGGAAGTAAGCGAACCTAAAAATTTTTATTTCTGTTAATCAAGATTTTACCAACTGGCTTGGACTTGGAACTGGGATCTAAAAGAGGAAGATCTGCAGTGAGGAACGGTTATCTTCTGCATCCCACCCAGAATACACCAGTGCCTGGTATGTGAAATACAATGATCTGCTGATGTTCAAAGTATTTTTATCTGTCAAAGCGTAAAGGTGGGCATACAAGGGTCACATTTTCTATTTGATTCTCGAGCAATCGAACAGGGAACCAACATGTTGGCAAATCTCTATTCATTTGCCAAAGTATTCAATGGGATCGATTGTGCAAAGTGGTGCAAATCGATTTCCATTCAATCGACAAATGCAACGGGGTGGCGTAATCACGCTGCGCTCAAGGGTTCATCGATTGAACAAACATCAACCCGTGTATGCCCACCTTAACATGTAGCAAGCATATTATTCTAACAGTAACAAAGTGATGTCAAACGGTGATCATAATAGTGCCCCAAAGAGTAGAGATGGGCGAACATCGCCATTTACTGTCCGCGAACGGGCGGGTCGGACTTTTAAATAAGTCCGCCGTCCGCCCTGTTCGCGGACACATTCAAATTCCCCGCCTCTAGGTGTGAGAAAAACCGGATGTGACGTCAGTGACCTGGAACGCATAGTTCCTGGTTACGGGCGCAGGATGTGACGTCACTTCCTGCTCCAAGCCGGATTTTTCACTACAAGACCGGCTGCATGCCCGGTCTTGTAGTGAAAAGATTCTTCCTCCGGCACGATCTCGTAGGTTCTGATCCTGCCGGAGGAAGAATTTAGATCTTCTTCTCGTCGGCGAACGGGGCGGGTCGAACACCCGTACTGTCCGCCGGCGAGAGGATGGGCGAACATGCTCGTTCGCCGCCGAACTGTTCTCCGGCGAACAGTTCGGTCCATCCCTACCAAAGAGTGGTATCTACTACATATTGAGTAATAAAGGATCAGTCCTCACTAAAACATATTTCAGTATTGGGCATGAACTTGGGCAGAAATTGCAAGTGAAGGCTAAATGTTTTAAAAAAAAAACCCCCACACAATATGTTGCCATACTTAAGCTATCCATTGTGCTATACAACCACCCTTTCCCTAAGATTGATTGGGCGGCAGATTTCGGACCAAAATAAAACTTTAAGCGTTAGATTTCCACCCGATTTTTCGGCCGAAAATCTAAGCGTGTATGAGGGGCTTTAAACATCAAAACGTTTTACTAAAACGTAAAAAGGGAAATCTATTAAATTAAAGAGGCAGACCATGGTGCACTATAAGAAGCTCACTGACCTGAAGAAAAGACGAAGCAAGCTATTTTAGAGGGCCCTCTACAGCAGTGCTTCTCAAACCTTCCCTGCAGGGACCCCTTTTCTAGATTATCGAGCCCCCCCCCCCCATTTAAACTACACATGTGCGAGGGCCATTTGACACTAGGTGTGTTTGCATTGCAGTGTCATGTACTAAAATATGTGTATAATTTAATTTGGTAATCAAATCATACAGAAACGTTCATCATTTGGATAGACGCACAGACTACACTCATGTGGAGACATGAATCATTTAAATAGAAACACATATTATATGCACTTTACTTCCTGTCTGCAGCTAGTTCCTTCATGATTGGCTTCCTGCTTGTCCCTCCCTCAGCCTCCTAGATGCACCAGCTGTACTGGTTTGGAAAATGTACACACTGGTGTTGCTCACAGATGATGACATGACATTAGTAGCTGATTATCACCTACAATAACATGGTCATTAGTGTTGACCATTGCTGGTTCTCTCTTGAGGTTACCTGGGACTCCCATAAGGCAAATTCCCCCAGCGTAAACCTTGTATGGTTCTTTGTTAGCAGTAATATTAATGAAAAAACAAGCACACTGCCACAAGCATGCAAGAGTCGTTGTACTGCACAATTCCTTATATGATATCTGCAAAAATGCATAAAGTCATTATAAGGTCACATGGTAGTGCAGAAGGATGAATGCTTTTAATTTCCTTTAATGTTAGTGAATAATTTGATGTAAGATCTCAACTTTCTATTTAAGGTCCAACTATAAAGCAGCCACTTCTCAGCTCAGCGACTGAAGCATCACCACCACACGGTCCTTTCTTGCAGTCCTCACCAGTATTATATCAGGATCTCGCTACCCAGGTACAAGCCCGTGCAATGGCAGAGGTAAGTCATACTCCTCATACAATGTATATTAGAATCCCATTTGGCTTTCTATGCTCCAATTGCCTGGTTTTATGTTTATATATTTTCTTTCCTGTACATGCTTGATGATCAGAAAAATGTTTTCTGACTATGATCACCTAAATGTCCATAATGTTAAAGTGGCGGTAGGTAGAGATTTGAAGGCCTAAAGCTGGGCATACACGTCCCGATTATCCAGCGATCGTTTTTTTAATCCGATCGCCCATGCGATTCCGGAATCGATTTTAATTTGCGAAAACGATCGCAAACTGCAACATACCATGCATTCAATTTCTGGGCGATTCTATCCTGAAAGTCTCAGTATGTCTTGCACGCACACATGTATGGGTTTGGAGTGGTGTTAGCTGAGGAACTGGCCAGTGACCAACAGCACACAAACAACGGTCATTTCCACACGAATCATAGATTGATTGCTTACAACGATCGCATGAGACAACTAACAGCACTCGATTCATGAGCTTTTTATTAAAATTATCCATCAGAATAATGGCCGTAACCGCGAACGATCATTTTTTGTCAGTTTTTTGACAAAATCAATCGCTCGATCACTTTTGGCATGCTTCCATTTTTATTCAATCCGATTGCGCAATCATTTTTGTTTAATGATCGCACTATAATTGAACAAAAAAATCTAACTTTAATGGTCATAATAAGTGTATAAACTTGCCAATATATATATATGCATATATTTCAGTAATTGCATGTGACTGGCAGCCTTCTTCTTGGTCACCCTGGAATATATTGACTCAATTGGGCTGCATCAACAACCCTGTATTTTTGGCAATATAAGATGCACTTTTCCACCCAAGAATCGGGTGGGGTTGGGGATTCCCTGCGTCTTATGGTCAGGTCTGGTTTTCCTGCTCTAAAAACTGTGCCTCTTACGGTCAGGTGCGTCTTATAGCCTGAAACATATGTTTTGCAAATGTCTGAGCAAAGACAATGCGTGTATTTTGTCAGAACAGGTTTCCTTTAAACTCCCTAGCGGTTAAGACAAACCCAGTTCATGCAGGGTTTGTCCCAACCACTAAGGAAGCGGGGATCAGAACAACCAGATATACCCCCGGAAAGCTGCGGTGATTCTCTATATCACTGTAGCATTTCTAGGTGGATCCGCGCCATAGACCTCCATGTCAAAGGAGGGTGTCCGTTTCCCATCCCACAGGGGCAAGGATGAGCAGAGCGTACTCTGGTGACCACAAGGGAGGTTAGAAGGAACTGATATTGCCACTTTTTTTTTTATCTGTAGTTATTTGAGAAATAATTACAAGGCAAATGCCAGTCTTATTGTTAAATGTTTTATGGTTCTTGTATTGTTTTTTTATTATTCCTGCTACTTACAGATAATGTTTTCCTGTAGGTAATGAGTGCTTGTTCGTATGACATAAAGAACCTGTTTAATGGCCAGGCAGCAGCCGGTTGGATGTAAGTTCTTCTACATTATTGTACTTTCTACTATTGTGGAGGCGTGACTGTTCTATCCTGACCATTTACAGTCAGAGATGGGTTATAATGCAAAACAATTGCCGATAAAAAAAAACGTAATCGGATAATTGACGAAATATATACTCACCGGCCACTTTATTAGACACACCTGTCCAACTGTTCATTGACGCAAATGATTGATCAGCCAATCACATGGTGGCAACGCGATGCATTAAGGCATGTTGACATGATCAAGACGAACTGCTGCAGTTCAAACCGAGCTTCAGAATATGAAAGAAAGGTGATTGAAGTGACTTTGAACGTGGCGGTTGTTGAAATCTATGAAACCTATGCTCGGACACACAAGGCCAGCCATACTATCTCTACTTTTTACTAAGGAAAATGGGATTCATGAGTGACCTGACTAAGGCTTTGTTTCCACTTGTGTGGAAGCCGGCGGCGCGATTGCCGCCGCTAAGAACCGCATGTCATGTGGTTTTTAGCGGCGGCCATTGACCTCTATGGCCGCGGTCAGTGCTGGGGGGCCGCGGAATCGAGCGGACTGCCGCCTAAAAACTCGGTCGACGGCTGAACCGCGCGATTCCGCGGCCGGGGACTAGCCCATTGAACATAATGGGCGCGGATGTATCGGCTCCGTGCACAACCGCGGGCTTCCGCTTCAACTGGAAACAAGCCCTTATGTGGCCATTTAATGTTGCATTTCACAGTGGTCAGCACTGATCTGTAGAAACACTGCCCCAATCACAGGCATTTGTGTGTTCTGACACCGACACTAGGTTTCCAGGCACTTGTTCTTTAGTGTTCTGTATGTGTTGGCATATGCAACCTTGGCAAACTAAAATGTATGCTTTGAATGTCCACCCTAACCCCGTCATCCGAGGGTTCTCGTAGCTCCCCAATGGGGTCTCGGTCAAAGTAAAAGGGATAAGATCACCACCAAGTGTTTTCTGGAGGGGTGGCATACTTAATTAAAAATGACTACACCCTTAGTATATTCTATATGCTTTGAATGTAATCAGGTGTGAGCAAACTAAAGGCCCCCATACACGGGTCGGATTCCGGCCGGATTCCGGCACGATCGATTCCGGGCGCGTGCACACGAAACAATCGTGCCTGAATCGTGTGCAGCCCACCTTGTCCGATCGATCAGGTCCGATCGTTCGGGGGCCCAGAATCGGATCCGACAGATAACCAACATGTTGGTCTTTCTCATCCGATTCTGCACACATCAGGGGGAGTTGCCATTTGTGAGGTGGACAATCGGACACGGAATCGTCCCGGAATCCGTTGGACAAGGTGGTATGCAGCGATCGGATTCTCTTAATTGGCCAATCGATCACACCTGCGATTCCCGCCAGAATCGCCGGAATCAATCGGATAGGTGATCGAGCGGCCATGGAATCCGACTGTGTATGGCTAGCTTTAGGCCCAGGGCCGGACCCGGCCTGTTTAGCTTTCCTTTCTGGCCCTTTGTTACCTTGTTGAAAAGATGCTCCCCTCCGCTTGTTTCCTGTGCACATTATGCCTAGGGGACGATGCAGTGACGTGATCATGACGCTGTGGGCTCATCCTCATGGTGACAAAAGACTAGGAATTATCCCTGCTCATTGCAATGAATTTTATTTTAAGTGCAGATTTTTACATTTAAAAACAACGTCCCTGTCAGGAGTTGCCTATTTCACATCACCGCTATCATTAGTGATGCTGTGATGAATAATGGAATTGGCCGGCCTATGGGGGGGGGGGGGGGGGGGGGGGGAGGAATCAGCCATTACAGGCTATTGGTCCGGCCCCTTTATTAACTCTAAGAAGCCAATGTGGCCCATAAGTCAAAAAGTGTGCCCGCCACTGGATTGTAACACTCACAGCTTAGTTCTATGGCTATATGATTATCTATAGCGAGATACAAAAAGAATAACTGGACATTGCAGACAATCCCACATGCAGCGCTATGAGTGTTAAGCTAGCCACACATGGTTCAATTTTAGCGTTCAATTGACGTTTTTCTATAAAAAAAATTGGTAGATTGAAAGAAAATTGTTTTTCTGTCCACATAGTACAATCAACGATTATTGCTCAATTTTTGTCAAATCGTCGATTGAATGGTGATCGGACAGATTGGAAAATTTTGGTAGATTGTACAATCATCGAACTACATTTCTTGCAGGTTTTTTTTTTGGTTGAGTCAATGATACTCTGTGTGTGGCTACTTCCCTTAAACCCGCTGAGCGTTTCGCCTATGGCACTGTTTTTTTATAACCGTGCCACGGGCAATCGCGGCGGAGCACAATGTGCCTGCTCAGCTCAGGGTTGTAAACATAAGCCCGGCCTCACTGGAGACGCCTGACTTCTGCTGAAGAAAGGCGACGCCCCTCCATTTACATGGAGGTCTATGGCGCCGCCTACCCCCGCCCCCTTCGCGTCACCGGTGACGCGATCGGGGGCGGACCCGGAAGCATCGGCATACATGCCGGTGCTCCCGACCGCCGTCAGAAGACGGCGAGACCTCGGGCGCGGCTCCAGTTAACTGGGGCCGAGTTTCATGAAGCATGGAGTTTCATGGAGAACGCTCAGAAGGTTAACACATCATTTCCGATTGAAACAAAAATTGTACGATGAATTTAATCGACGATCTTTGATTACTTCAATGAACTTTTCAGTCGAAATTGAACAATAATTGTACTCCCCATGTGGTGTACATCGATTGAAATGAAAATCGATTTTGGTCTTTTGCATCGAACTACAAAATCTAATCTAACGCCGATTGAACGGTAAAGCTAGCCACACAAGGTTCGATTTTAGCGTTCAATTGACTATTTTCGATCAAAAAAGCGATCGATTGTAAAAAAATCGATGTGCTGCCCACATAGTACAATCGACTATCATTGATCTATTTTTGTAAAAAAGTGATCGGACAGTTTGGAAAACTTTGCTCGATTATCCAATCATCGAACTACATTCCTTGCAGCTTTTGTTTGGCTCGATGTGTGTGGCTACTTCCCTTTAACTTCCGATTGAAACTAAAATCATAACAGGAATTCAATCGACGATTTTGGATTACTTCGATAAATTTTTCAGTTGAAATTGAACAATAATCGTACTCCCAATGTGGTGTGCATCGATTAAATTAAAATCGATTTTCATTTTTTTTTTTGGTCGAACTACAAAATCCGATCGAACCTCGATTTGAACGCTAACTTAAACCATGTGGCTAGCTTTAGTAAAACGCACAATATGTGATTTTGAAACTCCCCCCATTTTGAAGATAATAATAAATGGTTTATGTGTCTGATTCACGCTTTGTTGATTCTCTATTACAGATACCAGACAACAGAGAAAGATGTAATGATCTATTACAAGGCCTTTTCATCCCCCACAAAACATGGCTTTATTGGGGCTGGGGTCGTTAAAAGGCCTCTCCATACTGTCTGGGATCTAGTAAAGGATGTTCACGCAAGGCGGCTGTATGACCAATCCATCCTGAGTGCGTGTGTTCACCAAAGGGTGAGCAGCACGGTTCAGCTGGGTGAGTGATTTTGTTTCAGGAATATGGCATTACCCCAGAATTGATTGTAAACAAGTGAAACACTATATATAGAAATGGTTTCGATTGGTTAGATATGGTTCCTCTAGGTTTGGTGAGTGTAGCCAATTGCTCCAATCTTTTCTGAATATTCAAATTTGTATCAAAAATCCTGACCTTAAAATCTATTAAGTGACACATTGATCCGATGCCTTAAGGTGGGTTTACACGTCAAGATTTTTGTTTCGTTCAACTTCAGATTAGGTGATTTCGTTCGTCCATTTATCGAAGGTAATTCGATTTTTTTTAGATTTTTGTACAACTGACGCAAATATCAAATAAAAATATAATCGGTGGAACCACGAATGAAAAATCTTTCAGATTTTTTTTTAGGAAGTGATGTATTCTGTGGATGTATACTGTGATGTATACTGCAGCATACTGTACACACACACACCTGTACACTCACTGCAGCATACTGTACACACACACACCTGTATATTCACTGCAGCACACTGTACACACGCACACCTGTATATTCACTGCAGCATACTGTACACACACACACACCTGTATATTCACTGCAGCATACTGTACACACACACACCTGTATATTCACTGCAGCATACTGTACACACACACACCTGTATATTCACTGCAGCATACTGTACACACACCTGTATATTCACTGCAGTACACTGTACACACACACACACACCTGTATATTCACTGCAGCATACTGTACACACACACACACCTGTATACTCACTGTGTATTCAAACTCATACATACATATCGCTATTAACAACGAACATTTAATAGTGAAATATATATATTTTTCTATAGACACCACGTTGTTACGTTCGGAAAGTTCTACTTGGAAATAAAATATAAACAACATCATGGACGAATCAAAATCACACATTGTAAAAATCCCACCATTCATTGCCCAGGAAATACGTCATGCTACTGGTTAAATATCGCGTCAAAAAATATCGAGTGAAATAAGGACGTTCGTTTTTTACATGAAAAATAAACGACAGATGAAAGTTTACCAACATGTCCGATCACCTTATGGACGATTTTTGGTCAGATATCGAACAAAAAAAATCCATCGGAACAAATGGCCGTTCTAGATTTTTGTACAACGAACCAAAAAATCGTTTGTCGTTCATCTGTTGGACGAAAAAATCTTGACGTGTAAACCCACCTTAAGGAAGAGGGAGTCTGGGAGCCCCTGAGAAGTACTGACCTCTCTCTGCATTGTATTTACACATGACCTTTTTAGGCTGGAAGTTACAAGCACTGTGAAATGGCACCTCTGATGGTTATTTATTCTACATATACTCGGGGAACTAGCAAGTAATCTCAGCTCTGAGGGTTCCCTCACACTGCATGCTTTTCTCTGATCACAATGCATTGTACTATGTGCTTGTGATGATAGACAGGTTTCCATAGGAAATGTGTTCTACCATTCACACTAGTATGCAGCACACCACCAAGTCTCCACAAGACATTGACTTCAGCTGTGGCTTTTCACAAAACTGTAAAAAAAAAAAAAAAAATTCCGCAGCTGATTGAAAATTGCAAGCGATTAATCGCCTAAGTGGGAACATAGCCTAAGGGAGATCTGGCATCTAGGTCCACCATCATGTTGTTCAGACAGACTATTACTCTAGCACAGTGGTTCCCTAACGTTTCTGCAGGGCCTCCCTTTTCTAGTACAAAACATGATCGCTGTCCCACTCAAACTACACAGGTTCAAATTCAAACTTTTCATCCTTTTATACACACACACACCAGTCATTCAGAGACATGCACCACACACACACACCACACATTCATCACACATCATGCAGAGACATTCATCACACATACCAATCATGCATCATACACAGACACCATTCACGCAGAGACATGCACACCAATCATGTGGAGACATTTATCACACATACACCCTCCAATCACGCAGCAACATTTATCATACACACACACATCATGCAGCTTCATGCATCACACACAAATCACGCAGAAACCAACATGATATACACACCCATCACACAGAGACATGCACTATGCACACCAATCATGCAGAAACATGCATGATACACACGCACACCAATCACACAGACATGCATCATACACAACCAAGACACATGCACCCTCTAGTCATGCACACCCATCAATCACACACAACCAATCACACAGAGACCTGCATCATGCACAGCAATCATGCAGACGTATCATACACGGTCACACCAATCACACAGACATGCATCATGCACACCCATCAGTCATGCAGAGACGTGTATCACACAGACATGCATCATGCACACCCATCAATCACGCAGAGACGTGTATCACACAGACATGCATCATGCACACCCATCAGTCATGCAGAGACGTGTATCACACAGACATGCATCATGCACACTCATCAATCACGCAGAGACGTGTATCACACAGACATGCATCATGCACACTCATCAGTCATGCAGAGACATGTATCACACACACCAATCACGCAGAAATCATGCCATACAGAATGGATACTACTGCAACACACGTGCCTGTGTCTGTATCAGTTGTGGTACCACCATGCTGCATACATGTTAATGTATGCGGCATGGTGCTAATAAAGGCTTATTATATAAATTATTTTATGAACAGTCCTAAAGCACTCCTAATCTTAACAACCACCTGTGCTTCAATTTTGGTACAACATATATTTAAAAGTTAATCGTTTTTTTATTTCATTTTAGTTCATGTGGTGATGGATATGTCCCTTTGTTACCTAAAGCAGCCCCGGGATTTCTGTTGTATCACTGCGGAGTCCAAAGAGGTAAGCAGACATAACATTGGCTAGCCCAGGGGCTCCCCTTGTTTGTGTCCAAGACAAGCACAGCTCCTCCAACCCCAAGTCATACACACATACATTTCCCCAATGTGCTGATTCCCTCCCTCCTAACTTGCATGAACGCAGCCCTTCTATATATCTCCAGCAATTGTGGGGATGATGTCATGTTCAGGGGCTTTGTGATTGCCTTCAGATAGTGACATTTTCAAATATAAATTCCACCATGTCTAGTAAAATGTTCACAAGAGGGCGCTGCCACTGGTTTACATTGCACCAGTCTAAAAAAAGTGGAGGTATACTCAATGTGAGAGGGGGTTGTGGGGCACGGAGCTGAGCACAAGGTGGCAACCCCATACCTGTCAAGTTTTACAATTCAGGGAAAACTTACTGGAAGTGACGCTCCACTGTCACTTCCTGTATGTGGAAGTGTCAGAGTGGAGAGCCACTTCCAAATCCCAACATTCACACATTACTTTCCCTCCTA
>CM070043.1:40543325-40554915 GCA_036250615.1 Ptychadena robeensis | reverse complement strand
ATTGGCAGCCTGATGCCGATAGTGCAAAGTGACCTACAATGTGGTAGGTCCGCTTTAAACCATCTCTTAAGGCTCCCATACGTGTACCGAGCCGCGGGTGCCCACATGGGGCAACAGATCCCTGTCACTCCAAAGCTCGGTCAGCCAGAGAACGGACATGTCTGTATATCTCTGGCTGATGCCATTAGTTTGAATGGGTGCCGGCGTCCCCATTCAAACTAGCAGCCAGTACACAAAGGGTGCCTGCCGACATTCTAAGCGACAGGATACAGCGTGATGACACTTCACTCAATCGCTCATCTGTCGGCCCCTGCTCGGTACGTGTGTGTGGGGGCCTTTAGGCCCATATGTGTCTAGGTTTCTACTGCACAATAAAAGGAGCAGAAAGAGGTCTGGCCAGAAGAAGGACTTATGACTAGGTAGAAGGACTAAATAAACCTTTTTACATTTAAGATAATGAGCCTGACTTTATTTTGAAGCTGATATATGTAATTCCACATAACTATATTTTGTTCTGTGTGACTGCAGACCAAAACTGGCTGGTAAAAGAAGAGCAACGTCTAACTGCAGCTTGTCAACAAAGAAAGGAATCGGCAGTTCAGACCGACGCCAAAACATTTGCAGAGGTTGAAATACAGAACTGTGAACAAACAGAATTTCAGCCATCCCCGGAGGAACTGGACAGAAAACAGCTATTGCAGTACGAACTACTACGCAAATGCTCCCTTCGGAGGGCTGAACGGAATATCAGAAAGAAAAGGGTCAAATATCAATTAGAGAGGATTGTAAAAAAGCAAAAACTCTTGGAAGCAAAAAAAACCCTTCAGCAACTGGAGGCTGCATGCTGGATTAATGACGATGCACTGAAGCCCACTTATTCACACATACTAAAACTTCAAGAGCCCATTGTACGTTCCACATCACTGGAAAAAACAAGGTCTTCTTCTTCTATATTATCATACTATAGGAGGCGCTCCTCATCTGGCACTTTACAAACACTCCCTTCATACAGGTAACGACTGGACACATATCTTATCATACATCCTTTGTATTCATTCAAATGTATGTTCAAATTACAGAATTCGCCAAAATTAGAAAGCTTTTGCCAGATGTGTTTACTCATGTGATATTCTGTTAAATCTAGTAGAAAGTGACAAGCATTTATATTATTTTATTTCATATTATTTAAGGATTTACAGTACCGTACTTTGATATACTAGGTTGTGTGCCTCGTGTCCTTTTTCCCATTTGTCTGTAACAGGGGGCCACACTCCTTCATTTTGAGAGCTGCACACCTACACGCAACTTAAACACCCATCCCTCATACTGACCCAATTTTACTCTGTAATCTTTGCCCAGGCCCCATACACCCACTGAGGGCCCTTCTAGCCACTGATATTAACTGTGTTATTACAACTGACGGTTGTGCGCAAATATCTATCTTCTTTCTAAAGCTAGCCATACACGCACAGAGCGGCGGCCGATTTTGCCACCGACCGATGTGCATGTGCCCACATGGGGTGACAGATCTCTGTCGCGCCACAGCTCGGCCGGCCAGAGAACGGACATGTCTGATATTCTCTGGACAATGCCGTTAACTTCAATGAAGACCGGCATCTTCATTGAAGTTAACGGCCGGCACACAAAGGGTGCCAGCCGATGCCGTCAGCTCTGGAAAGCAGTGTGATGACGTCATCACGCTGCATTTCAGAGCTGATCTCTTCTGCTCTGTCCTTTTAGTTTGTATACAGGACCAGGGTCTGCATCAAACATGAATTTATGTGTAAAGTGGGGCACATTGATTCACCGTTCGATCGACCCGCGATTGAGTGCAGCGTGATGACGTCACCACGCCATGTATGGGGTCCTTTAGTGGGTGAAAAATTTTTGCTGGATAATTTGTTGTTTTATTGGGATATAGTTCTATAGTTTTCTAATGTAGCTTTATTTTATATTATATTTAGATTTTAAGGGTTCACAATATCTGTTCAAAGATACCATTAACAATATAATGGATGGTATTTTATTGCTGTTGTGGTAGCATGCAGCGTTCCTTTGCTGATATGTTGTATATAAGGTGCCGTTCAGAATGATGCGCTCCAGTCTGTGCCAGCACACTGCTGTGTATATAGGTATTTTCAGCGTTGCATACTGTGTTGTAGGGTCATAATGATTACTATGATTACGTGCAATAATAAGAGGTAAATTGACCAATGAAAAATATAGTTATGCCTATTTTATTGTAATCTGTGACCTACTCTGATATGTTAGGTTTCATAACATTTGTACTAACCAATTAATGCTGCAATTTGTTTCCTTTTCATTAGTGCCCTCTTAAAAAGAAAAAGTAAAGGTGAGCTGGTACAAAAATACAAAATCTGTGAGAACAAGAGTCCTCTACGAGCTGTATCAATAGATTGTCTTCATAAATCCTCACCAACTTTTGGCAGCTGGGATGAAGTGGACAAAGACACGTCTACTGTAGAATCTTCAAGTTCACAAGCAGAAAAGAGAAGTATTAATTTGCTGATCGCGCACAGCAGTTCAACACCTTTTCTTGGTGATCCACAAATGAGCAAAAAACGGCTAAAAATGGATAAAGGTGGCCGATCAAGAGGACTTTCCAGCTGCTCTACTGAGAAAAAAAGAAATGTACGGGCTCCTGTGAGTACAGGAACCAAGGACACAAGATTAAAAGCATCAAAAGGTCAGGCACAACCTACAGTTGGGATACCTAAAAAGAACACTGTGTTGGAGAAGAGTAAGCAGACTGTGAAGAGTGACAGTTTAAAATCTCCACCAGAAAAATATAGCAAGAGCGTTCAGAGATTACCTGGCCCAGGAAAGATTCCTGCTAAAGAAATATTACCAGTGAAAGGGGTGAGAAAAAACACAACAATAACTGCAAGCAGTAAAACCAAACCAGTACACGGGGCTAATAAGATATCATCTTCTGTTGACAATATTTCCAAGCTCAAAAGCCATCATGAAGATGGCGATGCACCTGATAAGAGGTGGATGAGTACAGACAGACTCAATCGGGGACTTTTAAGGACTAATTTACAAACACTTGAACACTGGAAAGAGGATGATAACAGTAACTCTTCTGATAGCGAAAGCTTCTATTCTGTCGATTCTCTTTCTTCTGCATATGCAAGTGCCTTAAATGAACAACTGAAGCAGGAAGAACAAAAGAAACAGGAATGCAGCAGGAAGGATTCGGACAGTGAAGACAGTCAAATGTCACAGGACTCGTTGGTGGAAAGAGAAAACAAAAAAGAAAGACACAATAAACAACGCTATAACAAATACAAGTCAATAGTGTCTCAATCTAGTTCTTCTAAAAGTTCAACAGAAAATCACAACTCCTTTCCTTTAGTTACAACTGGATCAGTGACCACTGGATTCTCAAAAAGTTTTTCTCTAGACAGTTTGGCTGATGCTGATGAAGTACCTGATGTGGATTCATCTGAAGAACTGCCAGCAGAAATCTTCTGGAAGCTTCAGAGTCCTAGATCCTTGGCTATAAAAAACGACCAGAAGAATGAAGACATCACAACCACTGTAGAAAGTACATGTCTAGAAAGAAGTGCCTCATTTTACCTTAAGATAAATGATATTGCTACTATCTCATACAGAGATACCTCCACAGCTACTTTGACTGTTCCTGACATAAAATCCCATCACATTCACCTAAGTGCCCCAGTTCTTAAAAGTAATTGTTCTGAAGCATTAAGTGACGAGTCTCATGTGGAACCTTCTGTAGATGCTCTATATCAAGACAGTATTGACAACTGGGCTACGAAAACGGATTTAGACATCGCATCTTATGAAGGGAAGGAATTATTAAATGGTGCTACAAATGGTGTTCCAACCAAACTAACAGCATCTCCTGACAAGTCGAATGTACAGTACTGTCAAAGTCTAGATCCACAGGACAAAAACTCAAATATATCAAAAGCTGAGGAAAATCAACCAAATACTAAGCATATCAAAGTAAATAATTTCGACAACCTGAAGCCTGTTAATGAATGTATAAATATCGACAGGAAATGTTCCAATGCACCATTAAATGAATTCAGCACATCCAAAGAATACTCAGACTTTCCTGATTTATCAGGCGATTTCATGAAAAATTCTAGTATATCCTTTCCAGACATAGACAAAAAGAATGTAGCTGTGGAAGATATTGGTTTTGCCAAAACTGATGCAGATAACATGCCACAACAATTGATGGACCCATCAACAAATAAAGTAAGCAATAAGGATGCAACAGCGTCTCAGACTTGTGTGAATAGAGAAATGAACATTTGTGTAGAAACATCTGACCATTATATGAAAGCTAACCATAAAGAATCTGAGGAACCAGTGGATGTGGCTAATAAACCAAGCAATGAACAACAAAAAAATGCAGAACAACAACGGACAACACGTGATAAACCTCTTTCTACATCACTGAATATTTTAAATACAAATGTATCTGTGAGCACTGTATTGTTAGAAAACGCAAACCAGATTGCAAAGCAAAATGACCACTTGCAACTCTCCAGTAAGATTGTGTCTAATGAGCCTATTTGCAACGAAGACAAAGGATATAAACCTTGTGAGATGTTCTGTTCACATACAACTCAGGAGAATTGTGAAATGCCTAACAATGCTGATTCTACTGCCAAAAACTTTGATCAAAATGGCATACGAGTAGAGTCTACATATGTGCCATCTGATTTCATGAATACCCCAACAGCAGTTCCCCTTGATGCTTCTTCACCATATAACAGGTCTGGAGTTCGGAGTTATTCAAACATTGAAAAAAACAACCAAAACATTAATAGTGGCTTTGTACACACCAATACACTGTCACAAATGACGAAGCCTGAAGAGACGAATCTCAATGGGAACAGACACTGCAGCCTGAAAACACAACCATCCTCCTCTGCCAAAGGAAACCTCTATGTAAATAAAAAAGTTGAACTCCTAAAAGTTGATGATAAATTTGATGAAATGTCAGTTTTGGCCAACCAAACCCTGTCAGGTGTACAAAACAAAAGTGACACAATGTCAGTTGAGCAGAGTGGAATTGTAAATGTAACGCCTCTAATACATAAGGAATTGGCAGAAAACTTTGAAAACTTTGGCCAAGAGGATTCTCCAGTTTCTAAATCTGCGGATGGGTTTTTTGATGGCCACAAAGAGACAGAAAGTGGTGTTTTTAGTGGTTCATCCTGTTCACTTTCCTGCATATCGCCTGAGGCTAACATGGAGGTCACCAGCAGTTCCCCGGTAATACATTTCCCTGACCATCCTTTTATTGAGAGCACGCTACCAAAATCAAGTTCATCACCAGTTATAATTACACCTCAGAAAACCAGCCATAAACATACAGAAATCAAAGTTAATGAAAGCAATGTCTTGTCTGATCATCCAGAAACCTCTCATTTGACTCAAGATTCTGACCAAACTTGTAAATCTCAACATCAAATTCATGATATAACTAGTAAATCCCAGGATATATTGTGGACTTGTAGAGATCACGCTGGACCAGCATCCAGTCTCCCTAATACACACTGTGTTTTAACGTACAGCTTATCTGCAGAAGATCATCTTCCACCAAAATCTTCGATAGATAAAGGGACAACTCCAGAAGAGAGCATGCAGGATATCCAGTCTTTATCTGCAAACTTCCCACCGATTCCTGGGTTAGAAACAAAAGGCCCAACACCGTATTATCCTAGTGATGTCCCTGATTGGGAAAATGATGCACACAGTTGTAAACCACATTCTGGACAGTTAAGACACGAGACATCACAACTGCATACTAACCATGATCATAAAGAAAACACCCCAGAGAACATATCCGCTGACACGGATCTCCGACTGGATAATACATTTGATGATAAAGATGCTAACAACTCCCAGAATTCCATTCCTGCTGATCAGAAGCTGCAACCCCTAAAAGGACAAAGGTTTGCTAAAATTACTCCTCAACCCACAGGTTTATTTACTAAAAATAAACGAGTAAAGGAAAGCCATGAAAATATTAAAAAATCTTCTTCTGATGAATCTCAAGGCAAACAAGACTCTTCAAAGGAGAAATCTGAAAAGTCCTCTCCAAATAAACAGATGAAGACAAAGCATGGCAAATCTGCGAAAGCAAGTGATAGTAATGATTATGGCAAGGGTTCTTTAAAGGAAAGGCATTGCAATCATGTGACAGCTATTCAGGATTCAATAGAAGACCGTACTAGTGAACATAATACAGAGGTTCATTCTGCTTTCCTGCATACCACAAATAGAATGCAAGAGAACTATGCCAATGTAGGTCAACCTGTACATGATGTTGGGAGTAGTAATCTGAGTTTTCCATATTATGAAGCTACAGTGCAAAGTAATGAGGTTTCTAAAACAAAAAACGAGATAACTGAAACTGCAGGCATGCAAAGCTTTCCTAACAATTCTGAACCAAAACTGCATTTGGCCTTCATCAAGTTGGTAGAAAATGAGGTAAAGGGTCATTGTCATGAATCAAGGTCTTCTCAACGCAACAGCAAGGAACCCAAACTTGTTTTACAACATGAAATAGAAACTTGTGTTGCCAAAAATGAAAGCATACAAGTGGGTTCTGCAGTATTCAATGTAAATAACGGTCATTGCTTTGCAGAAGTGGATGGGATAGCTTCTGATAGACAGATACATGTCCATGGAAGAGAAGAGGAACAGATTGAACAAATACATCGTAGTGGAGGGAATGAAGAGGAAGACCACAGTGTAGTATTCAAAGTCCAAGAGAAAAACTTGCTAGTACAACAGACACATATAAAAACTGAAAGTCTTTTGTCAAAGGACAAACTAGAAAACAAAAACAGTGTTCTCTCTTTACAAATACCTAAAATGGCTGATTCTGTTTGTCCTGGTTTACAATATTCTATAAATGCTTGTACTTTGACAACTACTAAACTGCCTGATAGCTCTCCTCAGGATATTGGAGAGACAAATAAAGTGCACAAGGATTTCAAGATTGATTCCCATAAATGTCAGAATCAGCTTGTTCATAGCCAAAAATCTAATACACAGGCTGAAATGACAAGTTGCCAGTCCTGTGGTTTCAGACCTCATCATGAAACAGGTCCAGTAGGAAAAGCAAATGCAGACTGTGGTTCAGGTCATACGCCTTATGGCTCAGACAAACCGAAGTCCACATTCTGTTTTGTAGAAGACTTAAGCACACCTCAATCTTCAGAACTGCAGGGCAACTATGGAATAAATGTCTTACCAGATCATACTATAGCAAAAACCGACCCATCGTTACAAATGGAATCCAGGAGCAGAGAAAATCAGGGGGTTGAAAACAATATACATATAACAGAAGCCAACTCTGAAAAAGTTCACACAGTGTTGTGTAAATCTCCTGGGATTTCTTCAGCTGAAGATGACACGGACACATCCAGCTCTTCATTCCCAAGTTGCCTCACCAGCTTGCAAATCAGATCACTGGAGAGCCTGGCATTATTAAATGAAGGTAAATCAGAGATGGATGAAGCCAACGAATCGTACTCTTCTACCTATAATTATTGTGAATCGACTGGCAATACGCTTTCTGAGTCACATTTGACAGACTCCATAGAGTTTCCAACTGATGGATCACCTTCCAGCCTAGAGGATGCAACTTTCCCTTCTCCACAAAGACTAGATTCCAAGATGGAGGCAACATGGGATAGGCAACACAGTTCAAATATGGCATCAAATGATGACTCGCCATGTAGTGTCACAGAATGCAAAAATAACCATGATCTTGCTGATCACAACCAAACGCCAAACAGTTTTGTAAATGCTCAAAAGAATACTGGTGAACATGCACATTTTAATAATGGAGACACAGAGTCCTACATCTCTGTACCATCTCAGATCCACAGCAGTTTATTTTGTGACTCTTCACAACAAACAGAAGAAGAAATGGCAGAGAATGCAGAAGGTCTCCACTTTTCCTCAAGTGACATAAACCCCTTTGTTCACTCTTGGCACCAAGAAGTTAGTCCAAGGGCTGGGTGGAGGAACTGTTCATTTAACAGTGCTAGTGATGTATCTTGTAGTAAGTTTCAAGCTATTTCTGATAAATTATTAAGGTGCTCTAGTGTTGATGAAGGACTCAATTTCCAAAGTTCTCCTTTTAATTCACATCTTAGTTCCTATGCAAATGCTAAACCTGCATCTAGCACAATAAGCAGTTTTGAAGGAAATGATTCAAGGACTGATTTACATTCAAGTGATGGTTTTCAAGATCACCCATTGGAGGAAGCTGATACTATACACACAAGAAATGACATGGAATTTGCTGGCTCACAAGCAGGATTTGAAGACTATTCACAGCTAGATGAAATAATGATTCTTTACACTTCAGAGTCGGAGACGTGTAATGAAAATGACCAAAGAGCATCTTATGAATACAGGACACACGCTAAGCCTAGATATCGTAGGCCCACAAAGCACCAAAGAAGTAGCACAGATGTATCAGCCTCAAGGCACATTAGGAACCAGAGGCCAGTTTCGTGGTCCAATGTGCAGAGCATGTCCTTGCATTTGTCGCAGCTGTTACAGGAAACCTCAGAACTATTGGGAAATTTGTCTCAGCATCATACTGAAAATGTCCCATTTAATGGAAGGTTACAAAAAGATGGGTCAGCTGTAAAAAAATTTGTCCGAGATTCTTTTACCCAAACGTATGAAGATAAAGGTATTCAGACCGATAAACCAAAAATAAACCAGACACAGAACCATGAAACAGAAAACAGTTTTAGAAGACCCTCCGAAATAAATGTCATTGTGAAAGTAGTTGGTGGGGATTCATTGGCTCATGTTCCATACAACAATCCTTTAACAGGGGCACAAGGTAAGGCACAAGAGCCAAAAGTCAGGACACAAAGCCTTCCAAACTTGCAAGAAAATGCACCTTCTAAACCAGCAGAGTCTAAATCGCCACATGTACGAGCATCTGTCCCACTTTTAAATGTCTCAAAAGACATGACCTCTAGATCTCTTCCACTTTCTTCATATAGAACACCTCCTGTTTCGGACATCCTGAACAAGGATGATATCTCTCTTGCTGTAGCAGACAATCCTTCATCCAGTGTTCTTCAGATGCTGAGACGTCAATCATGTCATGTTAATGCTATGATGGTTGATAGAGCTTCATCACCGATTCTAACACTAAAAGCAAGTAAAAAAACTTCAGATAAAATGAGTCCCGAAATTCATTTCAGTGAACAAAACCTTGAGAAAGTGTTTCGGCCTAGGAAGCGGAGAGAGCATGGAAACCCACAAGTCTCCAGTTCTCAAACAGAAACGGACA
The DNA here is from genome assembly GCA_036250615.1 of Ptychadena robeensis. Lineage (NCBI taxonomy): Eukaryota > Metazoa > Chordata > Amphibia > Anura > Ptychadenidae > Ptychadena > Ptychadena robeensis. Next base: position 40,545,572 of record CM070043.1, on the reverse strand, counting down.
GTGAAAGCGTTTTTTCTTTTGATCAACAAAATGCTGAAAATAAAGTTCTGTACTGCAGCTCTCTAAAAGAATCTCCTAAAAGAAGAATAGCCACACATAATGTTCAGAAATACAAGAGTGAGGGTTGTATTCTACAAAACAAACATTCTCTCTTTACCGGCCAATTTAGCAGCAATTCAGAGATTTCAGGCTATGGTGACAAGGAAGATAGAAAAGACTATTTTAAATCCACTCAACCCAAAAGGGCACCCGCAGCTACATTTGCTGCTTTTCTGCCAATGGAACACCCAGAGTCACCTGAAAATCTCTCTCCGATGGCACAACCTGTATTAGACGGGCAGAGGCAGTCCCTAACAAGAAATAGAAGGAACGAGGGGGATGTTAACGATCTTGCTAGTAGTACCATAACGTCAATGAATTCACATGCAAAAATGAAAAACTTCCCATACTCCCCTTCTCAAGTAAGTGGCTATGACATTCAAATACAGGAAGATGGCGTATCTGTAGTGGACAGCGAATGTAATACGGACATTCTTCTAGGTCAAGAACCCACTTTGGGAAACGGTCACAAATCCCATAACTACAGTTTGCAGGATCTGCCTCTTCATAACAAGTTCAGTAATTGGTCAGGAGTTCAAGCTCGTTCACCAAGAAGCGTACAGTTACTGATGAGCTATCCCAATCTGAGCATGAAACAGAGTCCCACTAATGTATCTCAGGAAGAGATGGAAAGCCGAGATCGTGAGATTGAAAGGCTTCAACGGGAACGGGCTGAGGTCATGTCTGCTGTACATTTAGAAATGAATCCACAGCCCCTCACTGTCCAACTAGCAGAAGCCAAGCTCAGCTATGGAATTGGAGAAACCGATGCATTACTAAGAATGATACAGACTGGAAAGCTAGACAAGCAGGATCAAGTTTCACTAAAGAAACAGCTATATGAAAGGTGAGATACCAATTTATACTCCCAAAAAAGTCCAATCTTACTAAAAGCCTTTTTTATTAAATGTAAACAAAAAACATCTGCAGACCAGCCAAATAATAACAATCACAAAATGTTCTTTACAGGAATAGAACAGTGGGTGAAGTCTTTTATAATGTACTTTATTGACATTATTTGTATGTAAGGGTTTGGAATATACCGTATAAAGCTTTTTACATTTTTTGTGTTAACAATATACACTGCTCAAACAAATAAAGGGAACACAAAAATAAGACCCGATCCTAGATCTGAATGAAATATTCTTAATAAATACTTTGTTCTTTACATAGTTGAATGTGCTGACAACAAAATCGCACAAAAATTATCAATGGAAATCAAATTTATCACCCCATGGAGGTCTGGATCTGGAGTTAACACTCAAAATTAAAGTGAAAAACACTACAGGCTGATGTAATGTCCTTAAAACAAGTCACAATGAGGCTCAGTATTGTGTGTGGCCTCCATGTGCCTGTATGACCTCCCTACAGTACCTGGGCATGCTCCTGATGAGGTGGTGGATGGTCTGCTGAGGTATCTCCTCCCACACCTGGACTAAAGCAAAGGTTTGCTTGCTGTCCGCTTAAGGTGCCCATACATGCAAAGACATGGGCTACATCGGTACGCTGACAAGGTTATTGGACATGACCGTAAATCATGGTCAATCTCCATTGCTTTGGATGGGGACCACATCAGGTGAGCTGACCAGCTCTGCGTCACAAGCTCGATATTGGGCTCTGTGCGATGACACATCAGCAGACTGGTGAGTGCCTATGCTCCCACTAATGAGATTAAATAAGAATTATGAGCAGCTTACCACTTTGTGAACCTTCATTTCTTTATGTGTTTCCTTAACCTTCCTGAAGGCATATGAAAGTGATAGAAAATTTACGTAAGGAAAGAGAAGAAAGACTGCAAAGTTTTAGAAGAAGCCGCAGCCTCAGCCCCCAGAAACAGCTGAGTGCCTCACAAACGTCGCTGTCCTCATTGAGAGACTCTGATTTGCCCAGCCGTCGCAGGGAGTACCTACAGCAGCTGAGAAGAGATGTTGTGGATAGCACCAGGTATTACACTGATTGGTTATCACCATGAGAAATATGGTCTAAACTATCTCCTCATTGATCCATTTAGTGAAAATATTTATACATTTTCTGGTTTTCCCTGCTAAAAAAAAAAATCTACTTTTGCCCTGATATCAACAATTAAATATACCGTATTTTTCGGACTATAAGACGCACTGGACCATAAGACGCACACAGTTTTTAGGG
>CM070043.1:40520205-40538278 GCA_036250615.1 Ptychadena robeensis | reverse complement strand
AATTGATTGGATTGAGTTGATTGGATGAAAAATCTAGTCGTGTATGGGGGGCTTTACAATCCTTCCTGTGTGTGCTGTCCTTCGAGGGGGTTCAATAGAACCCGCTCGAAGAAACTCGATTGAACTGGGTTCCAACATGTTGGAAAACCACATTTAATCACCAATACTCAACATGAAGAAGAATTTTCATGTAGAGTATAGGGAAAGCCGACTCTTCACACAGAACTGACAGCCGGGCAGTCTGGGTGAAGGGGGCAGAGTCAGCATTCTTCACTTCAGCCGGGCTCTACGGGGAGAAGAGCAGGCTGGATATCTCTTCAGCTTTCAGCATGTTCGGATTCACATGCTGAAAGCCGGACAAAACTCTAGCTAGCCGGAGGTCTTCATTGAACGGTAATCGATGTGCCCATGTGGTGCACATTGATTTCCGTTCAATTGATCCCCGATCAATCACAGCATGGTGACGTCTACAGTTGACAAACATACAATCAATCACCAATTTCCCTGACCCCAAAAATGTATCTTTTTAAGTTGATTGAACAGAAAATCTAGACGTGTATGGGGGCGGGGGGTTATGGCTAATATTATGGTTACCTGCAATTACAAAAAAACAGAAAACAAAATTATACATCAGCTAGATGCATCTACGGTGAGGGGGTATTCTTCATGCAAAATGCCCTACATCCGACTGCTGTGGGAGGAAGCACCTGGTTCACCACCTTTTCCTATAACATAGACTGTTTGGTTGTCTGAATGAACAGGTAATGAAACTAAAAATATAACTTTCTTGGCTTGGTGTAGAAGACCGAACAAACTGAAAATGACAGGCTGAGCTAAACCAATTACCACTGACAAGGGTGCTTACAATTATCAGCTTTTATCTTACAAGAAACTGTTTAATGATGTTAAGCAGGATTTACAAAAATTTACCAACATTTACAAGGAATCGTGGTTCATTTGATTGACTTAAAAATCGATCATGTTAAGTCGACTGAATGGAAATATCAAACAGTGTATGGTCACCTTAATGCTTTTAAAAAAAAATCACATCTATAAAGCCCGTCAAATTCTATTAGTCCTTCTACAACTACCTTCTCCACAAGGGGCTACATCTATCATCCTAAGCTGCACTTAGGATCACTATGTAGTGCCGGGTCCTCCCTGATAGAATACATAGTGATTGGAAGGTATATATCACTGCTATGTAGTGCCGGGTCCTCCCTGATAGAATACATAGTGATTGGAAGGGTTAGAAAGGTCCTCATATTACATGCTTTTGGTAGAAGAGAAGTTGATTGTACAGAAAGTGTATGGAAAGGTGTATGGGGGGCTTTCAGGTTACAGAGGACAAAGACAGATAAATATGAAAGGTCCTAAGAAATGTATTAATCAATAAACACTGTGTATTGCTTCTGAATGTATTTGGTTTAAGAGGATATATGTTTTTGTTTTGCTTTTTTTTGCACTAGCACAACATACTATAAATATCGACATTAATACATCAAGACAGCATTCAATATCCCTAATCTGTTACAAGTAAAAACAAACAGTAAATCAACCCGATAAGTAAACTTAAAAGGAGCTCTGTTGTCATAAGCAGAGAAGAAAAATGCATTGATTTTACCTTTTTCCGTGTTAGACAGGCTCCATGTTTGCAAGAAAAGAGTGGAAAACGAATGAAAATAATTTGTTACTCTTCTTTGCAAGAACAATCCCACAGTGATTTGTACAGAGGACTCGTCTCCATCCATGCGTCCAGCCAGGACACACACCGTCACCTCATCCTCCGCCCAGGCTGCTGCAGGGGTTTGGCTGCATACACACTACAGCATAATGCAGCTTTCTGTTACTATACACGCTCAGGCTTCAAGAGAATGAGCAGACAGAATGCTGGGAATCCTCCAGTAATTGCAATGAAGGCCTAGAATTAGCTGCTTATGAAACTCATTGTTCTCAGCTTTGAAAATGCTGTCCTTTTAATGGATTGCATTGCAGCTAGAAGCCCAACATAAGCACACAGTGTTATCTCTGTGCTGGGTTAATGCAGCTTTATCAGAGAATACATTGGAATTTAATTGTATTGTGTGTCCTGACAGAAAATAAAAAGGCTGTCAAATTAGATATTTACCATCATTTTCATGCCGGATGACTATAGACACAATGCGTTATCAAGAGACTTGCTACATAACTCTACTATGTGCCATTAGCCCTAGTCAGTCGATGACATGCAGCCTGGACCTGCTCCCAGGGGGGTAGAAGCATCATGTGCTCTGGGCTCAGAAATAATGCTACTGGACATCATAATGTGAGTAATGGTTAGCAATGTAGTATGTATCTGTAGGAAAAAGGGAAGACCTTTAACCTCTTGGGTGTTTAGGGCTGATGGCATGTAGTAGAGTTATGTAACAGTAGAATATACCTGTAGTAGTTATACTAACTTGTGGGGATTAGTAGACAACTATATCTTTGTACTTGTTTATACCAGAAACAGGTTGCCCATAGGCACCAATGCCCTAGTTTAACCCCCTCGCCCCTAGCAGTATTTCCAGGTGTGGCTAAGGGAAGTATCTGTTCCAACTAGGGCATTCACGATCTTGTCGACTCGTCAACGTCACAAAAACAATGGACAGCTCCTGAGAGGAGTCAACTTTTGTGTGTATGCCAGTGAGAGAGAAGCACCGACCCGCGCAGTGATTGGCATAATCCTGGCTTCAAAACCACCAGGTGTGTCTGCTTAATCTGATAAAGAGGAATTCTACCTTTCATACAACAATGTTCCCAAGCATAAATCCATAAATGAATGGCTTTCACCATAAGACAAACAAAGTTCTGGAATACTTGGATGGTGTACAACATACCTGGTGTTCAAGGTGACAGAATTCTCTTTGGAAGAGGAATAATCTCCGGACAGGTCCAGCCAGTCCAGGGAACAATCACTTACAAAGGACGCCTGGCTGTCCTACAAAAAGATCAATCGGTTTTTAAAAATTGGGTCAACCCAAGGTTTTCTAAATAAAGTTAAAACATTGTCATTTTTTGTCATACTTTTTTAGCTGTGGCATTGAAAGGCGCCCTTATGTTCTCATTGTATCTCATAAAACAAAATCATTTATCACTAAAAAAATTAACTCTATGCACTTTCCTTAAATAAAAGCTTATCATACAGATGCCAGCCTAAATCTACATGTGTGTTGGAGCTCATTCACATGGGTTTCTGGAAACTGACTGAAAACTGCAACTGCCCTGAGATAGAAATATTAGGTGTTGCCTGGTCGATTTTCAAGGGTCTACCCATAAGGTTAACAAATGCCCACATTCTGCATGCAACCACTGCACACAGCCCCTGCCAGGAAATTTCACAGCTGATGCAGGCACTGGAAATTCATTTTAAAAAGCAAATACCTAAAACAAAAATCATATAAAAGGTGTATGTATAAAAAATATCTGTTTAATATGAAAAAGTATCAGAAATCATTGTGCTTCGGTAAGTTCAAGAATCTGTTGTACCATGAAATGGTGTGGAGGATTTTTTTTAATAGCTTAATTGTGTTAATTAACCTCCCTGGTGGTATGATTTCTTTATTTCTTTTTTTTTTTTTTATCATATGGAACATTTTAACTCATTACAGTAGCAAGAAGTGTGCAAGCATGTGGTAATGTTTTTGTTTTCACATTGCAATGGAACCCATAAAAGTGCAAAAGAGACCTTAGACCAGTGGTGGGCAACTGAGTTGACATGAAGGGTCACAAGTGCAGCCCTCAGCGTCACTAACATTTTCTATTTATACTGACGTGTTTAAGCATTTTATAATGAAGAAATTACTGCAGGCATAGCTAGAAGACATTATTATTCATTTTTAAATTACAAAACATAAATTGTACAACCATTAGGGAACACTGTAGTATGTTAATGCACATTATATATATATATATATATATATATATATATATATATATATATATATATATATCATCAAAGCCCTTTGGGCAATCTTAAGTGCGCCCCCCCTCAGTCCTCCACTTGCATAGAGCATAACAACTCACCTGTTGGCCAATCCCCCACTGGCACATCTTCTCCCAGAATCTTCTTACAGCAGAAAGAGGAGGAGAGGAACATAATCGGGCACATAACCTTTCAGGATGTTTATGGGGCACATAACCTATGATTCAAAGTCTTTAATGATATCTATGAGGCACATAACCTTTGATGATGTATATGACATAAAATGTGCATCACCATACTACATGCTTCAAGTATTATTTAAAACAAGTTTTGTATAGATTGAAAATGTTATGTTCGGCCCTTAAGTGATGCAGAGGGCCGAACTTGTGGCCCTCCATATCAACTCAGTTGCCCACCACTGATTCACTGGTTATATGCCTCTTTTCTGAGGTTATGTGCAGCAATATATATTATACAATCATCTCCCATTCGTTGGAATAGTGAGAACATGGGCACTCATCTGTCCGCCAATACGTCTTTGCCTGGCATCTTCTTAGGGAAGAAAGAGGAGGAGAGGCAAGAGACTTGCTCAGTCATGAACCCTGAGCCTCTCCTTTTCTTCCCGCTCTAAGAAGTTCTCGAGCCAGGACACGTCAGTGGGGGATCGGTGAACATGCCCTCTGCATTAACAGGTTTTTGAGGACTGCTGAAGAACGCCCAAAGGGCCGCATGTTGGGCCCTAGACATTTGCATTTGGAAAATATCTTGCATCTCATTTGTTTGTCACTGTCAAAAACAGAAGCCAGAACCAGTAACACACTCTACAATGGTATGATTTTACAGAAAATCTGAAAGGATATAGAAAATATAATATAATTTTTGCAATCATTCTTAAACTTACAGATCTCATTTGCCTCAGGACTGCAGCCTCTGCCGGGTGGTTAAATCGAAATCGATGAGACTTCCCTAACACAATTAAAGCTCCTAGAGAAAAGAGAAAGAGAAAAACTCATTAAAGTATAATGCATCATGACATATGTAATAAAGGCGACGAAACACTTAACAATAAATTACTTCTAAAGCAAAGACCCAGATTGGAGAACAGTAGAACTCCATGTAATCAGCTGTACAACTTTAGGTTTGTGTGACCTTAATATCTACAAAGCAAAAATACCACTGTGCCCCATAGGGAACATGGCCAACATCCCAAATACAATATACGAAGCAGGTTCAATGGAGGGAGAGACAGAGTGTGTTCTGTCTATCTGTCCATTGGGTTTTTTCCTTTGCCTAAGCAGAGGCGAGGGGACTTTCAAAGAGGCAACCCCATCTTACTACCGCACCCAAATTGGGGATTTAAATCAAAGTCAATCAAAACAGTATCATCAATTAAAACAGTCACAAAAATCACAAAGAAATAGAGAAAGTCCAATATCCAAACAAATTGATGTAAAGTCCATAGGTTAAAAATAAAAAGTCTTTAATTTTCTTGTAATGAAAAGGATCCAAATTTCAGTAGATCCACTGGACTGGACTGGTTATAGCACACATCCTATTCATCTGTAAGTTTACTACTCTGTCCTAACAAACTCGACGCGCGTTTCTACGAGCTTTTCATCAGGAGGTGTGGTTATTTCAGATATCAAAGGTTTAGGTATTGAACCAGTCCGCCATATGAGGCCACTAGGAGGAACAGGGAGCCACTATGTGGTAGATAGGTATCCCTCACATGGGTATAACCTGATAGGTACAAAAGGCGAGAGAGTCAGGTAAAGGTTTGGTGTTCCCCCTAGGATGTCCTCCGGTGCTAGAATATCTGTACTTTCCCACTATTACTGGGATTTATAAAGGTTTCCTCAGCTCTGGTTCGTTGCATATGATTTATCACGATAAACTGGAGAAAACTAAGTAACTATAACCCTCTCGTTGGCACCGACACCATGCATGTCACATTTACTTTCATTTAAAAATATTCAATCGTGCATTGACACGAGTATCTAGAAACTATGCATTTCCAGTGACTGGACGCCCAAAAAGTGATGAAACGAGGAGGATGCAACATGCTCCACTTTTCGGGTGCCTGCCTGATAGAACAGGGGCGTTTCTAAACGCTTCACAAGCACCTACACACAGTGGCGGCGCCAGAGGGGTGCTTGGGTGTGCTTAGCACCCCCAAAATCCACGTCCAGCACCCATGTTGTACATGGAAATCAAATTTTTTGGGAGGGCAAGCTCTCCTAGCACCCAGGTAGCACCTTCAAAAAAAAAATGGCTGGAGCCACCCCTGCCTACACACTATGTGCAGATGCCTGAGCACTGGGGGGGGGCAACAGTCAGCCCAGAAACCACACATGTGAATGCTGCCTAACTAATAGAAAGTCATTTTCTTTTGAAGTTTTAATCAAGTCAAATAGTTCATTAGAAGTATAAAAACAAGACATAGCAAACTTAAAAATAGGATACAAGCTAGTGGCTTGTATCCTATGCGGACTGCTCACATTTAGAGGCACAGTACTGCCGCATTGGTGCTTTCATTAAAAAAAGCAGCAAAAGCTTTGCCTGCATGGTTTTTACTGTGTCATGCTGACACATCCATTCATTTACAATGGACAAGTTGTGCTCCAGTGATGACAATCCACAAGTATCACCAAAAAGACAAAGTGGTGGGTTGCGGACATAAGCCTTTTTCTGTTAACAATGGTGAATGATGTTAACAAGTTATCCAAAATTTAAATAAACAAAAATGCAACAGAATGAACGGATGGCAAAAAAGTGGAAATTAATTTGTGTGTGACAAAGAATATGTAAGATTATCTGACATAAACATTCAGTTGGTAATGCTCTACTGTATTTCTGGGTTCTTTAACATATAATGTCCTAGAGAACAGCAGAGCTTAATGGAGCCCTACCCCCCTCACTTAAGAGACATAGTATCACTAATTACCAGGGCTTTAACAAGCAAGGATGAAAGCTTTTCTAAGGATAAAGGATGACATAGTACTTAATGGTCATTTGCAAAGACTGTCTTTTTTTCATAAAATAAATATATAGTTCATTGGTGCCACCTTCTAAATCTGAGAAACATTATACTCTATATGCATATTGCATGTTTCATGTTTACAATAATATAGACAAGCCCCTTGTTTGGAGTCATCCACAAAGTGAGAGTGTATGAGCATATAATCCATCCAGACATAAATCAATATTACCATACATTATTTCTAGCTGAACGTAGTTTTGAGAGGACTGTTCCTTTTTATATCTACATTGGTTAATACACCTCCTTCCCACTGCTCTGGCATTAGTTGCTATGGTTGGCAGCAAGAAGGCTGCTAGTGATTCCTAGAGTGCACAGTAAGCCGAGATTAATATAAAGCTAGCCACACATGGTTCAATTGACTGTACATCCCTGTACTCGATCATTTTTTAATTCGGTCGTCATTTGAAAATGAAGCATGTCCACATGGTTAGTACGTTGTAAATTAGTCTTTTAATGTCATTTTGCTCGATCGAATTATTGATCGGACCAGTTTGGAAATTTTGTTGATTGTCCCCACATTGTGTGTCTCTTTTTGTACTGTTGTTTGACCCGTCCAATTGAGCTTCGATTCAATCAATTAGCATACTGTAACTTCTCGGAGGAGGGAAATGCAATACAGTCATTTAAACTCGATCGGCATCATTGTAATGGCTGATGTGTCTGGTCCGCACACACGCCGATGCAATGGCGATCTCTGGAATTACATCTAATGTAATGTGATTGTCCCCAGTGTCCTTTTGCCACGATTATAATGTACTCGATATATTAAAATGCAAGATATGACCTATGGGTTTTTGATCCCTATGGTCCCTCATGGTCACTTTTGATCACTCTTGTGACAATCGCTTTTTGATTACTCACGTTTAAAACGATAATTCAATCGAATTCAGGACTTGGATTGCAATACTCAATGTGAGTGGGTACTTAGATGCATTACAATAGACAGTACGTTTTAATGATCGGATCGAATTGATGATCGATTTGATGTCAATTGAACCATGTATGGCTAGCTTTAGACATCTGTACAAATTACTGCTCTGATTTCTTTATTCCAACTTAATCTATCATTGTAAGTGGCAATAAGATATGTATACGAAAATGTATACGTAAGAGGATATGTATTTCCTATGTATTAGCTAGTCCCAGTTGGTTAGTAACAGCAAATGCATAGTTGCCAATCTAAGCATCTTTAGTGGCTCTTTTATTGTATGAACTGCATGGCACAATTGTGCTATTTTATTTGGGGCATTTTAGCCTTTTCTAAAACACACTGCAGTTTGGGTTTTGGCTGCACTTCCAACTTCTTTATATTATTGATAATTGAAAAAAAAAAAAAAAGCACAACCAAAAACACATACTGCAAATTAAAAAACAAAGCACATCTCAAGCTGCACCACATGCTTTTTATGGTGAGGTTTGCCAGCGCACATAGTGTGAAAGAGCCCTCAAACTACTTTTGTACCCACAGTAGTTGGTCGTTCCCAAGGGAGCTGAACTCACAGACCAAGACGTTTTCCAAATATATACTTTGATCCATTGAAGTTTTAAACCAGTGATGTGAAAAGACATACATCACGTCACCCCCAAGTTCAAGCCAGAGCCCCCCCTCTGATGCATTTCCCTCTAAATATAGAGCTTAATCATTCATACTTCTGTACCCCATGAGGGCAAAGCACATTGCCATTTGATTTAAATATGTGCAGCAGTCACTTACCTTGGGAGAGGCGGCAGACATCCGTGACTTCCTGGCCATTGACAGTGCAGAGGGCTCCGGAAACTGGCCGCAGTTCTACAACTCCAAAGTTGTTTTCTATTATACAATGATCCCACTCAATGCATTCACCCTGCAACACTGAAAGCCAAAAAGAAAACTAAGACATATTTCCTCACTAGTATGCAACATCAACAGTCGTCACATGTTTTTGGACCTTTAACACCACCACAGACCTAGAGTCACCCAAAGATGGTTAAAAATAAAAGTTCATTATAATCTACGTGCCCAGTGCACTTCCACCTCCGATGCCTTGGCCTCACATGTATGCTATTGGTCTACTTGACTGGGTGAATCCGCTGAGGACACCATCGAGATTTTACTGAAAGGCTGGGCCATCACACGCAAAGCTGGATGGAAACTCAATTTCGGCTTGATCACAAAGCACATGGCGATTTTAATATTAAACTCCCCAGGCCGCCCCCGGGTTGGCTTGTTATTTTCCCTAAATGTCATATAGCAATGCCAGACTTATTTCCCTTGATGTGGTCCTGCCCGGCCATCAGCCAGTGTTGGCAAGAGGACGCGTTATTTATGGGTGCCATTACCAAACGGCAAAGATATCTAGAGCTGCCCACATACTTACTCTACTCCCCGGCCTCCATGGAGGACACTACATCTCCATCGTTAAACATGTGGGAACTCGTGGGGAGGGATGTGTGCCTTAGCCCACAAGTCATCACTCAGTTGTAGAACGCAGTAGACTAACTACAAAATTCTGACCCATTGGTATAACACCCCGGTACGCCTGCACACTTTTTGTAAACAGATTGCTGACACTTGCTGGAGATGTCAGGCGGATACGGGCTCCCTGGCCCATATATTGTGGTATTGTCCCCTTATCCAACCGTACTGGGAAGCCATCCACAAGGTCCTTACGGAGGTTTTGAACCTGAAGGTACGCCTGGCTCCAGAGATCTACCTATTGCATTATGGGGTGGACACGGGGGGTAACGGGTACAAATCTTTGAAAACTCACCTGATCAGTGCAGCCCGTGCCCTGGTCCCCAGATACTGGAAGAGGGTAGAGACCCCTTCGGTTACAGAATGGAAGACCCAGGTCACCTTTGTATGTCACATGGAGGAGCTACTGCACACCACACTGATCCTTGGGCCCACCAACTTAGACAGGCGTTCCCCCTAGCTCCTTAGGAGTGTTCGTCACAGCAGGGGGACTGGAGGAGGTCAGTTCTCCTCCAGGAACCCCCGAGGCAATGAACGGTCTCAGGCTTCACCGGCCGAGAGATAGTGGCGTATATTGAGGACAGAACATTGTCACAGGTGCAAAAAAGAAAAAAGGGTTTGGAAAAGCGGAGAGGGGGTGACCTAACTAAATCCCCCAATCTGCCTACCAGTGAGAGGCTAAGCCTCTAGGGGACTTTAAGGGCACTGATGAGTCAACTGGTGTATAAAAGTGGTCATTTATTGAGAAAACATTGCATTAACAGTACCAAGTACATAAATATAGAGAAATTGTCATTAGATACAATTATTGCACATCTCATAGAACGATACATAATATTTCTCTGTATATATAAAATCAACATGTTGGAGGACACCATCTCGACGCATTTCGCTCACAGAGCTTCCTCAGAGCTATAGAATCAATGTTGTATGACACATTTTTGGTCTAGAAGGACGTCGACTTCCATACTAAGTCCTTTTTTCAAAATGTTCATGTAAATACACATGCTATCATAATTGCATCAACTCACTCAACTATTACTGTTGTGAGCTTAGTCTGTTGTTGGGAATATATAACATGACTCGTCCTATATGTATGTAGCTGTGTAATAGCTTGGTAAGTTGAGGCTATTATGATGATTGTGCATTCACATTAACATTCTGCATTTCAATAAAAAAATGAAGCAACACAAATGCATCTCTCCTCCCATATGTTAATAGCTGCTCATGGCTAAGTGGTTAGTGCCAGATTGTAAAATGTATCTCTTCATGAGTTGGTCAGTGGGTTCAAAGAATGGGTACTGCTAGTGTATAGACACATGCTAAATTTTCATCCCTGCACATTCTGCTGGACCCAAGATTTCCCTCCTAGCACTGTCCTTTTGGTTTGGTATGAGGAAGTATAACTAAGTTCTGCCTCCTGATACTGGCTTTTTGGCTGGAGCAACCTTGAGTGAATACTGCATGGTCCGGTCCTGCCTAATGTTAGAACATGCAGTATATTCACTTTACATGTGCTTCTGAATATTTTTTTATTAACTCTCAAAACTATGGGGTGCATCTTATGGTCCGGTGCATTAATAAAAAATATAATCATTAATGGAACTGATCCACGTGACAAGACCTAGTTTAGCATTAAGTAACTACTATGATCAATAAAGAAGGGAGCCCAAATCATCTACTTACCTAGTCGCTGTGCTAGATTGTGGATTTATATATCAGAAGATGGAGGCAGTGTAATGCAATGGGCAGGTATCCTATGAACTCCGTAATTATAATAATTCATTTACCTTAAAGCCTTAATATAAAAGTGTTTACAGCACACACACACAATACACTTTTATTTAATCCAATGTTTGCCTATTATAGGTTTAAATCAGATTTCATATTTAAAGCTGGCCATACACCTTTAAGACCCCCATAGACGGGCAGACTCCTCCATGCAACTTCTGTACAACCAACTTTTCTTCTACCAAAACCATGTAATATGAGGACCTTTCTTCACCTTCCAATCACTATGTATTCTATCAGGGAGGTCACTATACTACATGGTTGTTGGTAAGTCTCATGAAAGTTGTATGGAGGAGTCTGCCTGTCTATGGGGGGCTTTACATCTCTCCAGATATTCTTTAGATCTACCGACAACTACGTAGTGCTATTGAACACAGGTAGACTTGATTGTTTAGAAAGTCCCTCATATTACATGGTTTTGGTAAAACAAAAGGAGATCTAAAATGAAATCTTGACAGAAATCAGGTGTTTGGGGACACTAACCTATAGGTTGTAGATATTTCAAACCATTTAGAATATAGAAAGCAATCATTTGTGGCATGGCAACATATCATACATGCTGTCTATACCTAATGGCAGAAAATGGAAGAAAATCCTACAATACAAAATCAGGTTATTAGTCTTATCTACAGAATTGTTTGTAGCAAACAAAAAAAAACTGCATACGCAAGCAAGCAACAATGCATCAGATTATCAATAAACACACATTTGTACAGCTCCCATACACACACATAGAAGAAATAAGGAGCATAAAATATTGGCTACTGTAAAAAAAAAATTATGTTAAGACATATTCTGCAATACTTCCCCTTTAAATCAGCAATACATGGGTAATTAAATCAGCCGAAGAGACTGAACTGTCTGGAAATAGGTCACACCACAGAATCTGACAAAAACAAACAGCCAGTTTCTTACCTATATCATGATCTTCCTTCCCAATGTTCGTTGTCCCCTCCTAGACAATCACAGAACAGAAATCTGAAGCAGTCAACGAATATAATGGACAAAACAAAAATCACAGATTTGCACCTCAAACACAGACACCTCGGTGAGCACAGCACAACTAGAACTGCAACGCCTTTGTCTAAACACAAATCACAATGTGGAACACAAGGCAATCCATTTTACCTTCTCAGGAATAGCAAGACAGCAGAGCCTAATGAATGCTAAGCAGAAATGACAAGAAAAGCCTCATCTACGAGCCAAGGGAAGCAGGAACAGAGAAAGAGGGAGAAATAGGGGGTAGACCAAGGTTAGAATGCTGAATATTTTCCATGTTACTAGCTTCAACATCAAATCCTCCTACAGCCTAAGGGATTCAGGGGGAGTCCATAGACACAGAGGGGCTCATTGATATGTTATCCAATTGTATAAGCTGTTATTTCTTTACATAAGAACCAAAAAAGATAAAAATATAATGTCCCTAACATATACCTAGAAATATATATATATATATACACACACACACACACATATATATTTATTTATTAGCCCCTAAATCTAATGGTTGTTTTACGTTTAAATTTTCAGGTTTAAACCATTCCTTCAATATGCCCCCCCCCCCCTCCACTAGAGATGCTCTTAATCAGATACTGAATGTTGACATTTACATGCAAATTTCATGCAGACTGCAGTTAAACCAATCAAACTCTGTAGCTGCTGTTCTTGATTGGCTCATTGTCAGCCTGCATGCAATTTCCATGTTGATGTCAAAATTTGGCATTTTTACTCATCACCCATGTAATGGTAATGTAGATTGAGGAGTGTTGCGACTCAATTGTAATTAATAACTCCCTTCATAGATGTGATCTTACTTTAGAAGCTTGTCTCCATTTCACATAATGGACGCTTTAGCATTGAAAGTTGTCCATAAAAGTTGGAGCAATTTTCCTGGATTTTGGCCGTGTTAAACACTGCTTATTTTTTTTATGCACCCATTGATTTCTATGGAAAGAATTAAATTCAATAGGTTGATGCACCTGTGTGTAAATGCAAAGACACAGACGCATTTAAATCACCCTATGACAATTTAGTAGTGGAAACTAGGTATTAAGGCTCCTATATACGGGTAGATTTTTCACTTGATTTTTGCCCGACACGTGTGTGTTCACGCTGTGTTCACACCGAGTGCTGCCCACCCTGAACGATCAACCAAGCAAAATCTAATGTTAACCATACACATGCCAATAAGCGGCCGATTTTTAATCTGACCGACGGGCTTGCGCGCTCGCGCCGTCGGTCAGGTTAAAAATCGTCCGCTAATCGGCATGTGCCCACATGGGGCGACAGATCCCTGTCGCCCCACTTCTCGGCCGGCCAGAGAACAGACATGTCCGATCTTCTCTGGCCGATGGGAGCCGATGAAAGCCGATGCCATAAGCTGCAATGAATCGGCGTCTTCATTGCAGCTTATGGCCGGCACACAAAGGGTGCCCAGCCGATTGAAGGGGCCCCATAATGCAACAGGATGCTAACGTGATGACGTCATCACGTTAGCCTCCTGGAAAGATATCGGGACTAGTCTGCTACACACATCGGCGTGTGTATGGCAGGCTTAAATCAACTAAAAATCTGATCGGACATTCATCCGTTTTTTTTTGGTCGATCGTTTGGCAATTGAAGAACATTGGTGGACCTATAGCTCTCTATGCAGCAGCCTTTCCGATCAATGAATTTTGTGGAATCAGCCATTTTGGCGATTGGCTCATGTTCAAAATCGACCACAAATCAGATTCCCAAGGTATCAATTCCAAAACGATCAATTGCCGATTCCACAATCGCCAGAAATGATCGAATTGGGAATCAATCGATGACAAATTGAGGTGTATATGGATACCTTAAGGCAGCAAGTGTGATATCCCCAAATTACCAGGAATATGGGGGGAGATGGAATGGCTGACACATCAGAAAATGAATGCATCAAAAACATGCAAAACTTTCATAGGCTGTGGGCTTCAAATATATACATATGTTGTTTTTTAGGGGATTTAGACGCAATACGTATTAAGATGTAATACAAGTTAACAAAGCCTCTCCATGGGGTTTGTAGGTTTTCACAAAATTTTAACATACTCTATGCTGCATCACATTGAAAACAAATTGTGTTTGGGGCCTCCAGTTTGTGTGTGGGGGGGGGGGGGGGGGGGGGGGGGGGGTGCCTGCATCTAATGGTCCATCCGGCCGCTGGTGATCACAACTTGACTCCTCCCGTCTCCCATGGGCAGATAGGAGCCTGTGTCAGCTGTGTGATCTCCATCTGCCGGTAGAGCTGTGGGAAGCTGAACTGTATTGGCTATATTTGCAAAGCAGGCAGCATCACAGGCAGCTTCCTCACACAGCCGTAGCAGAGAAGGGACAGAGAGACCAGAGTGCCGATTCCCCCGATTTCCTGCACTAAAAACTGGGTGCGTCTTATGGTCAGGTGCGTCTTATATTCCAAAAAATACAGTATTTATTTCCCATAAAAAAAAAGGAACACACGTCGGACAATATTAACCTCCCTAGCGCACTGCCCTTATCGCACCGTTGTAGGCAGTGTACACAGTACACTGCCTGTCATTTCCGGTATCTCTCCGGGGCTCTTCACACAGCTGGTGTCATTACTGACACCAGCTGCGTGAGAGGGAAAGCCGGCGCTCCTCCATTAACATGGAGGTCTATGGAGCCGGCCCCGCCCCCTTCCGCGTCAACGTGACGCAATCGGGGCTGTGCCGCACACCCGGAAATGCTGCAGCAATGAAGACAATCGCTGCAGCTTTCCGGGGATGCATAGGGTCTCCCCGCCACCGGCTTCCCCTGCGGTTGAGAGGACCCTGTTCAGCGAACAAACAGGGTTCGTCTCAACCGCTAGGGAGGTTAAAACACATGATCATGGATTACAATAAATTTACATTTGTTCCTTAAATGTAAAAGTGGAGTTTCTTTGGTTTCAAAAAAGTTTTCTTTTACTTTAAATGTCTATACACAAGGATTCTCCCATGGAATGTGGAATTTACATTTATGGAACAAATACAATATGTAAATATTAACCCGGATCTACGCTGATCAATATGTAGTGCAATTAAATGTGTCAAATCTTTTTCCGATTTTCTATAAACAAACTTTCAAGCCTCTGTAACTTCTGAGAAATACAAGAAATAGATTTTCTAGAATGTGTGCATGTATAAAAAAGAAAAGAGCAGTGTTACCTTTAGATGATAAATCACCACCCCAGTGCTAAGTATATCATCATCCATAGCAATGAGGTGCGGTAAACCAGAATCAATAGTCACTCTGGCTTTCCCGTGGTTGATGTCCATATTATATTGTTCCATAAGAGCTGCTTTATCTGTCCACTTGTCTGTCCAGTCTTTGGTGAGCTGTTCAATCTGTAAATAGAACAGTACCGTCAAGGAAAATCAAGAACTGAATAAATATATTTCACATAACATAATCGGCTGAAGTAACTATTTCTGATTCACAAATAGGTATTCATTTCAGCAAATTGCTTAGTTTAGAAAATCATTCTGGAAACAAGTTTAAGGACAGGAGGCTGAATACGTTTTATTAATTGTTGTTATCTTACATTTGTTGCACCAAGCCTAAACATTGTATAGTACCTTGTTGTTAAAGGTGGGTTTACACGTCAAGATTTTTTTGGCCGACAGATGTACGACGATCGATTTTTTGGTTCGTTGTACAAAAATCTGAAATGGCCATTTGCTCCGATGGATTTTTTTTTTGTTCGATATCGGACAAAAAATCGTCCACAAGGTGATCGGACATGTTGGTAAACTTTCATCTGTCGTTTATTTTTCGTGTAAAAAACGAACGTCCTTATTTCACTCGATATTTTTTGACTCGATTTTTAACCAGTAGCGTGACGTATTTCCTGCGCAATGAATGGTGGGATTTTTACAATGTATGATTTTGATTCGTCCATGATGTTGTTTATATTTTCTTTCCGAGTAGAACTTAGTAGTCAATAGAAAAATACATATATTTCAATATTAAATGTTCGTTGTTAATAGCGATATGTATGTATGATTGTGAATACACAGCGAATATATTTAAAGTATGAATTTAAGTATGCTGCAGTGAGTATACAGGTGTGTGTACAGTGTGCTGCAGTGAGTATACAGGTGTGTGTACAGTATGCTGCAGTGAGTATACAGGTGTGTGTGTGTACAGTGTGCTGCAGTGAGTATACAGGTGTGTGTGTGTACAGTATGCTGCAGTGAGTATACAGGTGTGTGTGTGTGTACAGTGTGCTGCAGTGAGGATACAGGTGTGTGTGTGTGTGTGTACAGTATGCAACGCCCACAGAATACATCACTTCCTTAAAAAAAAAAATCTGGAAGATTTTTCATTCGGGTTTCCGACTATTATTTTCATTCGATATTTTGCGTAGGTTGTACAAAAAACGAACAAAAATCGAATTACCTTCGATAAATGGACGAAAGAAATCCGATAAAAAACAAAAACAAAAACCGAATCTGAAGTTGAACGAAACAAAAATCTTGACGTGTAAACCCACCTTTACAGTTAAGCCTGCCATACACCCACCGAGTTGGGTGCCGACAGACTAGCCCCGATGAGCTCTGGAGTGCAGCGTGATGACGTCATCACGTTGCATTCCTGAGCTGCCTGCGTCGTCGGCTGTGTGCCACTGTTGGCCGATTTTGCCACCGACTGACGGCACGAGCGCGCACGCTCGTCGGTCAGCGGCAAAAACGGACGCTAATCGGTCTGTGTATGGCAGGCTCTAATAAAAGCCTTTACATTTTAAGATAAATATAGACAGAGATAATGCTTGGTTAAGCCCTATAGCATATACTGCTTTCCGTCAAGATAAATATAGAGAAAACTCCTGAACTTGGATTAGTGCTTTGTGTCTGGAGTTTTAGCTGTACGGTATATTTGGTTGACAGCACAGCGCCATCTCGTGGAAATATGAGGAACACCATCTAATGAGGGATTCAGAAAATGTTGTTTAATTGATCCTCAACCTCCGAAAGTTTGGTTGTGAGTGGAGTTGGTTGATGAGAACATTTTTCTGTTTCAATCATTTTTACGGTTTTCTTTTTTTTAAACAAATAGTTGAAACCATTTTTACTATACCAAATTATGGAAATGGCAATAATTGATTCTGGACCTTCCAAATTAGCACTTAACTTACCTTTTCATAATAAAAAAAGGTTGTAAAGTATCATCATCCTCAATACTGTACTTCCTACTGTGCGCTCAGAGGTAGATTCCTGGACACCTGTGAGTCCTTGCTTACAGCCCCGTGTATGTACAGTACTGTGTATGTTGATACAGTATATCTGAGCTTAGATAAAGGTTTATGGACACCTATGTGGTCCTTGTTAACAATCTTATGTAGTATGTATAGTCCTATATCTGGGCTCAGAGGTGAACATATTACGCAGCGTTTACAATACATTTGAGTGGAGATACAACACAATATAGTACACACAGGCACAGGTTATGACACAGGAGGAGTAGAGGACTCTGCCCGGACGGGCTTACAGTCTAGGTTGGGGAATAGAGTATACAATAGGTGGGGGGGGGGGGGGGGGGTGGACTGGCATGGTTGTAATGTTAGGGGTGAGTAGATGGGTAGTAGAGACTGAAGAGGTGGGTTTTCAGTGCTTTTTATAAAGAGCTGAAGGTAGGAGCAAGTCTAATGGGGCGAGCGAGAGAGTTCCAGGGAGTAGGAGCGGCCCTAGAGAAGTCCTGTAGCCAGGCATGAGATGATTTTATGAGTAGAGATTTCATTAGTCGGTCACTGGAGGAGCGGAGGGGGTGGTTAGGGGTGTATTTGTGTACCAGTTTGGAGATGTAAGGAGGACAGGAGGTGTGG
>CM070043.1:40503871-40516126 GCA_036250615.1 Ptychadena robeensis | reverse complement strand
CCCCCCCCCCCCCTAGAAATCACAGTTGGAGCAAACCATCAGTGGCGATGGAGCTGGAGGCGCCACTCTGCGTCCTGCTACGCTATGCTTTATCTCTGCATAAGGCCAAGAAAAAAACCTTGCCATTGGTAAAATGTAAACACGATCAGCAGCGCCATTTTCTGGACTTTTGGAAATTTTTACTAGAAATGGTGCCATTTTATTTAGAAATTTTCAATATCTGATTTTGTGGGTTAATTCCAAAGCCTCTGAACATAGTACCATCCCCACAATTGCTGGATATATAAAGACGGATTGTGTGCATACAAGTTAGGAGGGATGGGATGTTACTTTCAATGCGTGTAGGGGTTGTGGATGGGGGGCCTAGCTCGTTTTTGACACCGGCAAGGAGGGCCATAAGGAAAAAAGTTTGGGGATCACTGGTTTAGTTGTAATGTTGTGTTTCTGTGAGTTCTGGAAGAGCTGTTTTGATTTCTATTAATGTCCTAACTAATCTGTTCAATTTCTATAACTGGATGAAATACCAACTTGTTCATTCCTATATAGCCCCAGAATACTTCAATCTATGCTCACCCCGAAATAGCTGGATGAAATATGTGGGAGCAGTCACCAACTTTGTACACTATGAGACGTTGTGAAAGAAGAATGATTCCATATAAACAAGTTATATTAATTACAGGCCTGTAGTTAAACTTCTCGTTGTATCACTGTTTAGTGGATCATGGTTCAGATTTCTGTGTAATGGAGAAATAATTTAAGAGGTCTATGTATTTGGAGACCAAATATACCGGCTAAGGAATCTTGATGTACAGTTTATGTTGTGTTTTACCATTGACTGTAAGCTATTCGCTAGGAAGTTTTTAACTTTCACATAAGATAAGTATATGGTACTTGGCTGGACCAATTTGAACATAATAATTTTAAGTCTTTAAATAAATAAGAACCTTACTGGCAATCATTATTGTCTTAGAGTTGCCACCAAGACTGTCCTTTAAAAGCCAAGTCAAGATGGAGTCCCTGTAGGGTATAAATGGCTGGCGCTTTGATCCACTGATGCTGCTTCCAGATGGGCTACTGCCCTGAATGCCACTGTCCCCTTCACTGATAATACTGTTGATGCTCTGGCAGCTACTGGTCATCTGAGAATTCTGGGCTGAAGGTGAGAAAAACAAACATAATACAATGTTATTAGTCCGTTCAATAAGGTTTCGCACTTTTGAGATGATGATGTAATCATTAACCATGTGAAAAAATCAGGGCACCCTGATTGACATATCAATGTCTAATCATGTTTGAAAAAGAAAGTGATTTAATTGCAAAAATGAAATTTTTAAGATTTACCTAAACAAAAAAATGTGCAAATATGTATATTTTAACAGTAGTGAGATCCATCTATTTACGGTTAAGTTGCATGTTCTGCTTTAGCTTTAATGCTCTTAGGCATGGTCTTGTGTTCCTGGAGCACCCTCTAATACATGGAAGAGTTAATGGATATTATGATGGTAAGCTGGCCAGGTAATGCCGCAGCAAAGCATCCGCAAACCATGAGACTTCCACCCTCATGCTTCACAGTTGGTATGAGGGTTTTTTCCTGGAATGCTGTTTTTGTCTGGCAAACTTCAATCTGTTCTTGAGGTTTGGCTTAACCTCCTGGGTGTTACAGGCTTTTCCCAGCAATCGCTCCAGTGTCTCTCCAGCTGAGCCGAAGCTTTGCATGGAGACTCCTAGTCTCCGTGCAAAGCAACGGACATCGGTCGTGATTAATGGTCATGTCCGATATCCCTGTTTTCGAGCAGAATTGATTGGTCCCGCTCAAAAACAGGGATGGCCGCATATGATAACGGCACAGCGCTTGATCTGGCCCATATCTACATGTCTGTATCCTGCTCAAGTCCAAGTTTTAAACATTAACAAAATGTGTCTTAACATAATGCTAGCCATACACAGCCCGATAAATAGCCCGATCAACCAAGCCCGATCAAAGTTTTTGGTTAATCGGGCATAAATCGGGTTTTGCCCACATGGTCCGACAGAGCTTTCCCGATCAAAATTGAGCAGAAAATCGGGCATCACATGATCGGACATGTTGGAAAATTTTAATCGGTCCGGTTACATCGTTCTACTATTCTTGTAGCGCCTGACTAAATGAACACCGATCATCCCCGATATTACTATTACTTCCCATTGAATGAAAAATTGGACGACAAAAATTACGATAAACTCCGACTATGATGTACGATCAAAACTGTTACATTGTTCAAAAATCATTTTTTCTATGTGGAGATTTTTTGTTAGATCATCCGAGAAAACGCCGATCTTTTTATCGGCAAACTTCGATCGGGCTTGGTTGATCGGGCTATTTATCGGGCTGTGTATGGCTAGCATAAGCAGCATCTGCTGTAAAACTAGCCTTGCCATAAGTGGTCTTTTGTACGATTACAGATAAAAATAAACATTTACCTAATGCAGAGATAACAATGCCAAGTGTCACTAGGGATCGGTTAATGTTGGAGCCCTCTGTCAGACGGTCTTTGCAGTAATTTGGAGAAGCTCTTTCACTAAAGTGGAGGCCATAAAATTCAATCAGCCACTTTTATATAGACACAAAGTCAACGCTTTAATCATAAAATGCACCACTCACCTCCCTGCTAAATCCACCAGGTTCACTTTGCTGGTTATTTCTGAAGGTAAGTTATCTTCCAAAATTGCCTGCATCAAAAAAGTTAGCTTTGGTTATTTCAAAACTTAAGGTCTTTTTACAGTAGCAAAGGGGTCACATTGTTGTGTAAACTGTATTTATTGGTTCAAGGTTCACTAATTTCCACTTCTTTTCCAGTAATCTTCTTACAGACTTCCTCATCACCATTTCATCCTTACTTCTCTGGACCACAGGAAGGATGCAAAGCGGGTATGAGCTCTAACCCCAGGAAACATATGAAACACCATCTGCTGGTACAGTCATCAAGATGTCTTTGTTTTATGAGCATTTCCTACGGCTATCAAAAACAACAGCTCCTTTGTTTGATATCTGCTACAAACTAGGGTATATGTTTCCTTTACCTTCTTCTATTTCCTTTACAGTGTACAGATATCATAATACATAGAAATATGTATATGTATATATATGTGCTAGGAAGGATGTTAATCACCCTTAAAACTGATGGTAGAGTTGTTAAATGCAGAGATCATAATAAAATAATATTTAAGTCAACTTTATGTTGCACTACCAGTTACAAAATGATGTAAATTAGATTATTCAAGAGTGCATACCTTTAAATTTGAATTTTTTTGAGATTTCAAACTTAAAAGACTAAAGTCTTAAATGTCAGTAGTTACTGTACATGCTGAAGTCCTATCCTGCCAAGTGAGCAGCCTATCTAGCTAGTCCAGATTTATAAGGACAAGTGCATGACTGTAGTTTCCATACCTATTGTTGGGATATTTACAAAGGTGCAACATATCTACCGTAAATGCATGCTAGGGGTATGCAAAATAAAGTGGCCACAGGCAGGAAAGTCCTGGTAGACATGACCTGGTATCCTGTAAAGAAAGCCTGCATACTGAGAAATGAGTATGAGTATTGAGTAGGAGTAGTATGAGTATAGGGGTGTGAATTATATTAATTGACACATTTATTGAATGCAGCTTTGTCTTCCACTCGAAATTTCCTCGCTCTCTGGAACTGCCCATTAGGAGGTTGGTTGCACTGATGCCCCAGTCTACCAAATATCTGATCTCCAAGTTTGCATCTAGATACCTTTTTTCAATAGTTTCAAACTAATTCTAGCCATACACAGCCCGATAAATAGCCCTATCAACCAAGCCCGATCGAAGTTTGCCAATAAAAAAAATCAGCGTTTTCTCGGACGATCTAACAAAAAAAACCCACATAGGAAAAATGATTTTTGAACGATGTAACAGTTTTGATCGTCATTTTTGGAGTTTATGGTCATTTTTGTCGTCCAATTTTTCATTCAATGGGAAGTAATAGTAATATCGGGGATGATCGGTGTTCATTTAGTCGGGCGCTACAAGAAAAGTAGAACGATGTAACCGGACCGATTAAAATTTTCCAACATGTCCGATCATGTGATGCCCGATGGACCGGGAAAGCTCTGTCGGACCATGTGGGCAAAACCCGATTTATGCCCGATTAACAAGAAAATGTGATTGTGCTTGGTTGATCGGGCTATTTATCGGGCTGTGTATGGCTAGCATTACTTATTTTTATTGATAGAGTATAAGATATATTTATTTACTGTGCTGTGGGTAGTAGACCTTATCTCCTACTTACGGTAAAAAAATTTATGCTACACGTTCCTTCATCAACACACCTGTGTCCTGAAGAAGCTCAGACTAAGGGTCAAACACATGGACAACTTTTTGAACAGTCAGCTCAGTAATGTGAAGGGATTTTTTTTAATAATGTAATGTTTGTGAAAAAAAGAATCCAACTGATTATTTTATAAAATGTTATTATAAGAAGGATTTTAAGAAATTAAGTTTTCTGTTACCATGCCTGTCCTGGTACCAATGACCCTCCCTGGCTTTATGGATCAAACTGTGCTCATGCCGGGATCGGGCATAATCGCCGGTTTTCCAGGCTCACGTATGCCTTCCAGCCCAGAGTCTTTGGCGTCATCAGTGACTCATGACACCGAAGGAGGGGAAGCGCCATAAACCTCCATGTTAATGCAGGGGGCGTCACTTTTCCCTGCATACATTGCAGGCATTTAATTGACAACGGGAATGCGTAGAGAGGCGAGGAGAGTGGGGATTGCCCTACAGAGGCTTTTTGCGCCATAAATAATGGTGTGAAGAAATGCATAACGACAGGGAAGTTAAATGGGTATTGTATATTGTAATTAGTAGGATGGGTCCCTTCATTGAAAAAAAATATATACATGTAACATCAACCAAGCTTTGTACATAGACCTGGTTACCCTCCGATATAGACTTCTTAACCATCACCAATTTACACCCATGTTAGTAAGAATGTTTATAAGGAACCATTGGCTATTTTAACAGATAGCTCATTCTTTAATACATGTATAATGTTTACTTGATATAGTGATCAAATACTTACAGAGAATTACCAATTTTTTAAAATAGATTTACACTAGAAGCTAGCAATTTTTTTATCAATCTAACATTTAACCGTTTGCATAGTGTATGGCCAACTTTACTCAGAATACTGGGACTAATCTAATTAAATAAATTGCTGTCCAAATATTTAAAAAAAGTAAGCAAAGACTAAATCTAAATTTACCATTACAAGTATTAGTCCTATGTCTATATAGTGAGAGGCAAAGCTGAATATTTGCACCTTTTTTAAACTTCAAAAGAAAAGTAAATAATCAAACATATAACTATTTACGCCATATTATAGCATTACACATTTGAAAAATATTGTAATCCAGATTACTTTAAGGATAGTTAAAAAAAAAAAAAAAAAGAAAAAAATCTGATATCGGACATAGAGGGATGTTGTTAAACACAGAGAGCCAATAGGCTCCTGTATAGTGACCCATTGTATTATCAGGCAAATGGAAAAGATCACAGTATTCAAAGCTTGGAATACTAACCTGGGTATATTGGATGGTGAAAATCGCATGGGACCGACTGCTGGCATCATGGATATGCGTGGCTGCTGTAATCCTGTTGGTTCAGACCAAACACTGATTAAAAACGTCAAAACGTTAAAAAAATTCTGCTGAAATGATATATTTAAAAAAAGATTTTCCTTCACATTTTGCTTGCGCTGTTGTTTTTAATATATGAATTAAGTGACATGCATTACTCCTATAGTATATATCAGGTACTTCAGAGATACAAATGTAACATCTCTCAACAGATATTAAGCAGAGAGGATTGCGGCGAGGATTTAGACTAATCTAATGCTAGGCATACACATGGCGATAAATGGCCGGATTTTAATCTGACCGACGTGCGTGCGCGCTCTCGCCGTCGGTCAGGTTAAAAATCGGCCGCTAATCGGCATGTGCCCACATGGGGCGACAGATCCCTGTCGCCCCACTTCTCGGCCGGCCAGAGATCCGACATGTCCAATAATCTCTGGCCGGCGCGAGCCGATGGAAGCCAATGCCATAAGCTGCAATGAAGATGGCGTCTCCATCGCAGCTTATGGCCGGCACACAAAGGGTGCCTGGCCGATTGAAGGGGCCCCAGAATGCAATGGGAGGCTAACGTGATGACGTCATCACATTAGCCTCCCGGAAAGATATTGGAGGAAGATATCGGATGAGGTCTGTATGTTTATGCCCAGCATAAGCATAGAAAATGCCAACATTTATTACAGCAATATGAAGGAACAAGAACATGTTGTGACATATTTAAAATGGATTCACAATAAACCTTGCAAAAAAGAAATCAGTCTTAAAAGGTATATACTCGAGTATAAGCCGAGGCACAAAATTGTATCTACAAAAACTGGGAAAATATTGACTCGAGTATGGAATGGGAAATGCAAAGTCAGATAATGGAGTTTTCTAACTGATAAAAATATAGAGAAAGCACCATTGCCCCTAGGAATGAATCAAACAGGTGAATCCTAATGTCAAAATTAAGAGAACACAGGTTTATTGTTATTACAGGATGGGTTTTCAATGCACTTAACAAACAGGCCACCAGAGGGCAGTGTGGAGCTGTTTAAATTTCACAAGCCGATATCGGAAACACATCGGAGCATTTAGAGGTTGTGGCTCCGTGATCCAGAGACCAGCAAATACCCGAAACAGGTGAGTGGACCCTGACTGACTCGAGAATAAGCAAAGGAGGGCTATTTCAGCTGAAAAACGTATACTTGAGTATATACGGTAGTAGGATGTTCCCTACGGTCTAGCTAGCTGTTGTATTTTGCTCTTATTTTTTTGTAGCAAAAGAAGGAGACAACAAACAATACAAACCCCCAAAAAGAGGCTTAAAAATATATATATTCATATTTTAATCAAATATAATTAAATGGTTAAGGGTTTTTTTTTCATTATCACTGACAAAAGTGATATTCACAGGATCAGCTGCAAAGATTTGGGAGAAGCAGCGCTCCACCAATGTAAAATTCAGCAGACAAAATCATTAGATTGTATCCTCAAAAGCATTATGAAAAAGTACATCTTCTATGATTGAAACAATAATTTGGAAATGTAGGTCACACACTGTACCTATTCTGAATTCCTTCCTCCAGCAAGGCGACTACTTGTTCATAACTGGTAACTGCGTGCTGGGATAACCCTGTATTTTAAAAATCATTGCATAAAACATAAAAGGTGAAAACGCATGAATGAAATAATTTGTAAACATAAATAGGAAAGACATATTTTTATGAAATTGTTATATTTCATTATGATCGTCCTAACCTCCCTAGCGCTTTTACAAGGTCCAGATTTCTGTACCAAAAGCGAACCATAGACTTAAATGGAATTTTTATGTTGTAGGCCTGTAAATTCCCAAAATATGTCCATACAAGTGTCTAGTAGATATCCTAAATATAATAATGTTTAAAAACACACATCTATGTAAAAAAAATTACATTAAAAAATGTAATAATAAAAAGGTATCATTTGAATATTAAAATCTCTAAAATACTTATTTTGTATGATAGATTATTTCAAAACAGTATGTATTCATATTTATGTTTTGTTTATAATAAAATGTGTATTACAATTGGAAATGTGTTTTGTGTTTTTTTTTTTTACTTTGAATTGTATTGGATGTGGTTATCCCTGTATCCAGTACAATTCTGTTTGGCACCCTCTCTCCTCTGGTGTGATAACACACCAGGGGAGGGTTAACTTCAAAGGGCACATCTGGGAATAGTGCAATTTACATTTGAAGCCCCAAAGCGAGTTCAACAGGGTCCACTAAAGTTCTTCGTCATACTCTTCATGAAATAGCATCTCTGGCAACTATTCAGTGGGACCCAACTTTTTAGCAGGGAACACATGCATAGATATGGCCAGATCGATGGCCGCTATCTATCTGGCCTATATCTTATGCAGCCATCCCTGTTTTCCTGAAAACAGGGATATCGGACATGACCGTAAATCAGGTCGATGTCCATTGCTTTGCATGGGGACCATGGGGTCTCCATGCAAAGCATCGCCCGGAGCTGGAGACACAGCAGTGCTGTGCCTACAGCTCCTTCCATGTCGGGCAGCAACGCTATGACATCATTGTGCTGCTGTCGGGAACCTCGAACGGCTTGTATATCGAGCAGTGTTTCCCGGCTTTTGATTTCCAGTTCCCTTTGTTCTTCTTTTTGGTTTGCATTTTGTAATTTATCTATTGATTCAATTAGTAATGCTTTCATTTTTTTTGTTTATATACTGTGTATATATATATATAAAAGTTTATAAATTGTTTATACAAATACTCATTTAGCTTTTAACTGAAATTTTACCATGTATATATTTGAGCCTTAAAATTGTCCCAGAGGCACTAACCACCTCAACCCATTCAGCATCTTGCTGAAATCTTCTACTACAATGATTTAGCAGACTAGAAATGAAACAAATTTGAGGGCTTGTGTCCACTGCTGCTGAGAGGACACGTCACATTCTAATGCATGTGCTATCTGCGGTGTGGATTTGAAGCTGCAGAATGCCACGTATTCATTGCAGCACCACCGAGTGCTGCTGCTGACACATCCATTAAAGAACAATGGAGGGGGCTCCAAGACGTGGTAATATGGTGCCTGAAGCTCTTTGGGCGCTGTTTTTGCTCTCTTAAATCAATAGGGCTAAATAGGCAACTTACTTGTAAAATCTTACTTTAATTATTGGAAAAATTGGATTTATTTATTTATGTGATCTGTGCTGCTTCAATGCAACGAAAATGGAACATTCACATCAGTACAGACATGAAAAAAAAACGATATACCAATATAGACAACTGTTATTGTAACAAAAATGAAACCTTGCACAAAATTGTAGCTTTGCACACCTTGTACATATGGGCCTTTTTCTGGATGCTCCCGAACCCGCAGAGTATAAGGTTTCTTCTGGTCTGGTTGATGTAATAAGTCCCGAACACGTTCATTATAAATTTCTAAAAAGCTTAATATATACAAGTATTACAATGAATGCCAAAAGGGTGAACCGTAAAATAAAATAACAGGTTCCTAGACTTGCAGATATATAAATAATTATTACTTTTTACCTCACTTCTATCCTGCATGAGGATGGGGTGCCTTGAGTGTCAGTGTTGTAGCAGAAAAGTCCCTGAAAGAACAAGACACATTACTCTGCAGCACAAATAATCAAGCATGCAAACATAACAAAGGCTAATTTGCCCATTGCCCAACAAATGGTAGATAGTCATACAAAAAAATTAGATTATTTTATGAAAAAATATACAACGTAATATAAAGATGGAAAAAACAGAACTTACTTCACAAATCCGAGGTGTCAATCCAACAGAAGTCTATGTAACCCAAAATAACAAAATGAAAAAATAAATAAAATGCAGACTATGGACACTAATTATTTTTTTTTTAATCATTCAAATTTTATTAATAGGGCAAAAAATTTATACAAACAGGTATCATGTATCAAGTAAATAACACATTTAATTCTCTGTCAAAGTAAATGTGTACTCCTCTGCCGGAACATGTAACATTAGACCCAGGAATACCTGCTTTCTAGGATGATCCAGATTTAACTCAAAAATAACAATAGTACGCCAGAGTAAGGGTATGTTTCCACATCCGTAGGCATCCCCTACGCTAAGCCCATTGCTTGGTGGGAGGTCCCCATGGAGCACAACGCTCGACGGATGCTGTGCTCTCACGGTGCTGAGCCATTCCGCCGATGCAGGGGTTAGCGTAGTCGAGGTTTTAGACGCCAGCTAAAGTGTATGAGATCCGCCGGAACCCCCGCAAAACACTGCGCTGAACACAGGGGTCCCAGCGGATCACAAGATGATGTGGAACCCCCCCCTTTTAGAGAAGGCACGGCTGTCTATCTTAAGTTCATTAAAATATTGAAGCATACCGGGTTTATGCACATTTTAGAGGATGCAACAATAAACTCAGGATGCCATTGTGGATTCATCGGGGTCATGCAGATGCTTCAAAGTCACATAACGTGGCCATTGTTCATGTGATGTGAGCAAAACATGCCCGATGTGTTTTCGGACACAGTTTACTCATGAAAATGAATAGGGCATGGTATTGCGGATATGGTGAATACTGCACCCTAAAAGCTTCAAAAGCAGTAAGCGTATGTGTTTTCTGTCTAGATTAGTCACATTTTTTTGAGGTTAACCCGTGGGTTTTCTGCATGTATTTTTTTTTTAGTCCGATCAAAAAACGGGTCCAATCTGTGTCCATTGAATCAGCGTATGGCATAAAGTTTATAGCTTATAAAATGCAGTAAACCAAGTTTTTTTTTCACGGCCCAACTCCGACCATGGAGACAGGCTGACACTGAGGACAATGGGACCCTAGTGAAGCTTCAGCCAGGCGTGACCATAACGCCCGCCAGGTGGTGTAGACCCAAGCTTAAGGAATTATTTCAACACTAAATTTAAACTTAATCATTTAAGTACAATTGAAATCAGTAAAAGAACAGTACCATGCACGTACAATGAAAGAGAGGGGGAGAGGAAAACAGTCAAAACTGGAAGACAAATATTTGAATGATATGGTATAAGAAACCCCAAAGGTAAAATATAAACATCATGTAGCAGATTTGGTTGGGAGGGTTGGAACTATACCCAAGGGGTGGCCAACCCCTTTGGATTTTTAAGGTGAGTATCTGGTAGGGAAGTAGTTCCAGTCGAGAACGTACATACTTTTTATTGTGACAACATTGGTAAATAGGAAGAATAGATAATTTTTCTATCCTATGTACCAATGTTGTACAATAAAGTATGTACTTTTTACACTCGGGGTGGTAAGTAGTATAGAGGGGTGAGACTTCGGGGTGTAAGTATAGTCGGGGTGAGAATCGGGTTTAGTAGTAGTAGGGTGAACTGTGTGTAGTAGTTAGAGGGGTGAGACTCGGGGTGTAAGTAGTAGTCGGGGGTGAGAATCGGGGGTGAAGTAGTGTAGGGGGTGACACCGGGGTGTAAGTAGTAGTAGAGGGTGAGACTCGGGTGTAAGTAGTATCGGGGTGAGATCGGGGTGTAAGTATAGTAGGGAGGGGGGGTGACACCGGGTGTAAAGTAGGAGTCCGGGGGGGTTGAGACTCGGGGTGTGAGTAGTAGTCAGGGGGTGAGACTCGGGGTGTGAGTAGTAATAGGGGGTGAGACTCGGGGTGTGAGTCCCTGGAAAGCATCAGACAAGATGGAAAAGGCAAAATTACATTCATTCATGTAGTAGGTTAGAAGATTACCAATAAAAATGGTGAACGAACAACTTATGATTCACAGATTGAACATGACACACAAAGAAAGAGAACTCACTCAAACCAAAGTATATGTTGGTCTCATGATCTTAAGTCTCTGAAGAGAAAACAGCATGTAAGCAACCAACATATTTGCTTACTCTCGACTGGAACTACTTCCCTACCAGATACTCACCTTAAAAATCCAAAGGGGTTGGCCACGCCTTGGGTATAGTTCCAACCCTCCCAACCAAAACTGTATGTAAACGGATGTGGTGAGGTATGGCTACCGCATAATCCCCCCCCCCCCCCCCTCCTCTTTTGAGCCATCATGTAGCAGAGCCCAGTTAATT
Source organism: Ptychadena robeensis (assembly GCA_036250615.1). Lineage (NCBI taxonomy): Eukaryota > Metazoa > Chordata > Amphibia > Anura > Ptychadenidae > Ptychadena > Ptychadena robeensis. The sequence goes on along the minus strand of CM070043.1, from coordinate 40,504,428 downwards.
AGAATGAAAAGAAAGAACAGAAGTAGAAAAATACGGCACCAAGGAAGATGTGCATAGTGTGAAGGAGTGGCAGAGCAACCCCCAGGTGTGAGCCAGAATGTCTACAAATAACAGAGAGAGAAGCTAAACATATCAGGGCGGCATAACATAATGGCTCCGAAATTGTCAAAAATTTCTCTTATCCACAAGTAGACTACCAAGCGTTTCTTCGCTGCATGCATTTAATTTCTTCTTTTTAAATGTGATAGGAAAATACTTTTTAAAAAATTTATAAAACATCCTGTGACATAACTCACCGGTGTTCCCATCATGGTGTATGTTTTCCCTGAGCCTGTCTGTCCATAGGCAAATAAACACACATTATATCCCTGAATGGCCTCTGAGAGTACGGCGGTGCCCAGATCTTGGAATATCTGAAATAAACAAAGTGAACATCAACTTGGTAAGGTTAGAATGCATTGCTATTCTACAGAACATACCTGGTTTTGATGGCAGCAATGCATAGTGACTAGAGGGTCGATTTTTTTTGCAAAAATTCGACCATTTCGCCGGTTCTA